>OX401416.1:12160600-12760600 GCA_947846245.1 Cerastoderma edule | reverse complement strand
TCATACAATGCTACAGAAGTGGCAGGACGTTGTGGTCGGTTGTGGTGAGAATCCTAAACATCTCTTGGCTGCAGCTTTCATCAGGATTGGTGACATATATGTTGCCGAAAGATTACTGCCAACAACGGAACTTCTATATGGTATCTAATCTTAATAATGCTTAATTTTGACGGATTAGTTCGTTTGGAACTTCTAATCCAATGTGAACAGGTCCAGCCAAGACCGATGTATACCGAGAACGACCGACGTGATCCGACAAAAGAATGAGTTTCAACATTGCATGTTATTGGAATTCGACCTTGAATTTGAACGTTTTAAATTTCTGCATTCCCGTACTCTTCTTTTACAGTAATAGATACTTGTTTGCTGTGTGATGTAATTACTATTGTCCATTTCATATGGCCATCTGCTCAGAAACGAAAATGGCGTTAAAAGACATCCCCAAAAAATGATAAATGTGTGTTTTGTTTTTAAAGAAAACGATTTTTTCTAGATTAACTTCTTTATCCTATAAAAAGAATCACTCATTAAAAATTCATCAAGAACTGAATTGTTACATTTTCTGAGCACTGTTGAGCCAGTTTTAAGTACGACTTTTCGAATTATTGGCCAATTATATTTAAGTTCAATGTAAAGAAAATCTAAATTATTGCTTACCAATAAAATGATTTTTTAACTTTTACTCTTTTTGCATCCTTGTTGACATATGTTGATATTGAAAGAGACGAAATCATTATTTATTGTTTTATAGGATTGGAGGAACTTAGACCTAAATGCAAAACAGCTGAACGAATTCACAGGATCACCTTCGAAGGTTCGTATGGGATTACATTTGATTTTAATTATGTTTTCTTAAAGTATCCTCAACAATAGTGGCATTAAGTCAATACCTAGCACCAGCTTTGAACAGACCCATACTTGTAATTAACATATGTTTTATTTGTTTGTGTTTGGAGCAATTTCGTCTCTTGTTGAACTAATTAATGTACATGTATTATGTACTGGTGATTATCACAGCGCCAATACATACTTTCACACAATCGGAACACCTTGAAAATGTCTTTAGAATACCCCGGCAATAGGGAGCCAATTTGAAAGTTGTCTGGCAACATGGCGGCAAGGAAAGGCATGTCCGTTTTTAATCGTATCCATTTGGCATTCTCCAGCACAAGCCGATTGAGCCAAGTAGATACGATCGAGGAAATATGAAACACAGATGTGTTGATATATAAGTTTGTTCTTACGGGGTTTCGAACTCGGGGCCGACGCTCTACCACTGTACCACTGTCGACCTGTTATGAAAATCTTTAAGAAGCCAGTAAAAACAACAACAGTCAATTGTGATATTTAACCAATATGTGTGTTTTTACACAGCTATTTAGTCCTGGGCGTAATGATTTAACCATGTGTGTTATCCGGTGGAAAACCTGCGAATTACCCTAGGATTTTTGGTGTATTCATGTACTACCTACGAGATATATCTACCGACTTGTGCTGGGGATTGCCGAATAGATAAGGTTGACTTTCACACGGATCAAATTAAACACTATGGAAGGAAATTTGTATTATCAGGTGGTCCCTCATATCGATGTAATTAGTCATACGAAATCCTCATCGCTATAAGAACTATTTGAAAAAGACAGAAGAGAAATATGTCAAGGAAATATATTTCTTTATTTAGTAGCAGAATCCCAAATATGTAGGTAAACGGACCAATTTAACTTAAAAGAAATGAAAACATGATTTTGTCGACTATCCATCACTTTACCTCATATTCAAAAATATAAACCTATTACATACAGATCGACACATATTTTTTACGAAAATCTTGTTTTAAAAGAAACAATGTTTATGATTCAAATTGTTTAACACTCCAGTAAGCATCTTCCAAACAATACAATGTAAAATACTCCATAATGCATATTTGGCCTTGCCTCAGCCTCAGGTCATAACCCTTCAACACTAAGATGTCTGCACAGAGACTAATGTCGTTTGACAAACCTATATTAACAAACAATCCCAGTTATTGAATCTGTGGTGATTAATTCACAAAACCCCGTTCCCAAATCCCATTTTGTGCTAAATTCACTTGTTTACACCCTTCGTATAGTTTAATTAATCCTTTTAGGTACAAGTTTGAAATAACCATTTGTATTTTGCATGTTAATATATCGTATTCCTCCATTAAAAACCCATAACCTACGGGTCCCTTAACTCTCTGTTTTAACATGGCTTCAAATGTTATTATTGATGAGATGAGCATTGTCAAATGTCAAATGAACCTCGTCGGGTGTTTTTGTCTTGTAGCAAGAGCTTAGCAGACGAAAAGAGCCAACCTCGATGTAGAGCAGCCGAGCGTTGAATTTCCAAATAAATGAGATATAAGGTGATGTGTAAAGAAGCATGAACACACCATCCTCAAAATTTGCATCCTCCATCTTGCCTTGTACTTGTCGTTAGAAAAACTGTGTTCAAAAGGTAACCGCTTCGTGTCGTGCTTTTCAGTAGCACAATTATGAAAGAATACTTATTCGCCTTCAAATGCGAGCCAATCGATCGTTTTTATCTTGCTTCGAGTATTCATATTCGGGCTTTTTGACTAGTGTGTAAAGCCGAAATAAGATGTAAACAAAACAAAACGGAAATGAAGGGCGAGTTACACGATTTGTACAAATGCACGAAACGGCATGGTTGTTGGAAGATGGGCCATTTTCGCAAAATAATGAATGATGAACTTGTTTTCGGACATATCTAAAGCTTTTAATAGCCTTATAGTATATTTGTAAGAAGAAAATTACTAGACCTACAACTACCGAGCAAATTTGATGACGGAATTCTTTGAGCCGTTTCACCCTATTTGTTATCATCGCAAAATACCATTTCCGGCGATTCGGCGAAAAGCTGTCAATTCAATCAAACAATCTGTTAAACGACAATCAGTGACCAATAACGCTCATAATACGTGATTGATGGTTGAATATTTAAACAAGAGGGCCATAATGGCCCTAGAACAGCTCACCTGAGATTACCACATATTTGAAGAATAGTTAGAACTTTTACACAGAGTTTCTTGTGCCTCTATGCATTGACCTATTTTTCTTTCCAATTTTACAAGTTTGACACTGTATGCTTGATGCGGGATATTAAAATGGTACATAATTCTTACAACAGGGAAACTGAATATTTTACTTTTACAGATTGTGTATGTACAAAGATCAGCCCGTAATTTTATCCAGTTTGATCTATTGTTGCCATTTTGTTGTTATCATTTTGGCATATTTGGACATCCAAATTGATATTGATGTATTTTGTTAAAAATTCTACAATACAAGTATATAGTGGAAATGCAAATAGGTTCAAATTTCAACCCACCCTGCTGGCCATGTTTTCCGAGATATCTATTTCTTTTAACAATCTTTATAGAAGGGCCCCTAAAAAACATTCTTGTGAATTTTGTTTGGAATCTGACCAGTGTTTTTTTGAGAAGAAGATTTGTTCATGGTTTTTACCAAATATGGGCATGGCAACCATTCTGGTCACATGACTGATTTTTTTAACAAATCTTTATTCCCTCTAACTAGGGATGCTTCATATGATATCTCATTGATATTGACCCAAAGGTTTGGAAAAAAAGATGTTTGTAATATTATAGATTTTAGCATGTATACATGTCTAAGTGAAAACTAAAACGCGTTCAAAGTTCAACAATCCCTGGCGGCCATGTTTTTCAAGATATCTATATTTCTTTATTTATCTTTATAAAATGGGCCCCCTAAATAGCATTCCTCTGAAATTATTTTGAAATCTTACCAGTGGTTTGTGACAAGAAGATTTTTTAAGGTTTTTACCAAATATGGACATGGCAGCCATTTTGGTCACATGACTGATTTTTTTTTTTTAAAAATCTTTTTTCCCTCCAACAAGGGATGCTACACATGATATCTCATTGGAATTGACTCAGAGGTTTGGAAAAAAAAGATGTTTGTAAAGTTATATATTTTAGCATTCATGTCTATAGTGAAAACAAAAACGCGCTCAAAGTTCAACACAGCCTGGTGGCCATGTTTTTCGAAACATCAAAATTCTTTGAACAAGTTTTAAAAAGAGTCCCCTAAAGAACATTCCTGTGAAATTATTTTAAATTCTGACCAGTGGTTTCAGACAAGAAGATTTTTTAAAAATTGCAGATTTTCCCCTTTTTTCATGGCACGGCAACCAAAGTTCTGTAAGGAATTAATTCCTTTGAACAACTTTTGATAAGCATCATCCAACGGACATTCCTGTGAAGTTTGTTTAAGATTTGCCCAATGGTTTAGGAGAAGAAGATGTTTAAAAAAAGTGTTGACGACGCACGACGCACGACGGACGCCAAACATTGGGCGATCATCAAAGCTCACCTTGAGAACTTTGTGCTCAGGTGAGCTTGGAACTTGGAATAAATCTTTCTTTCTGTCAATTAGAAACGATCTCCGCAGTGAATTGGGTTTATTGTCGATAAACAAGATATCCGAGTTTAATCTACATGTCAGTGTAAAGTTTGTTTTGCCCGTGCAGTTCGTGATACCTAAACATTATGCTGCGGGAATTATAGTATAGCGTTTATGTAGTACCATGCTTATTTTGTTGAATAGGGTTGAACGCATACTGATTTTGCTGAACTGTTTGCTTTTATGGATCAATCGACGGCCTTTTTTCAGTAAATAACAGGTTCTCGCGATTTTCTTAAAAGTCATGCAGGTTTCCCTTGAAAATGAGTTTACCGAAGGGCTTTTCTTTCCCTTTTTCCCAAAGCCCCCCCCCCCCCAAAGTATACCAATTCTACTATATAAAAAGGTATCAATTTGTCCACTCAAATGAAAAAAGACCTGCAATCGAAGACCTGCAATCGATTGTTTATGTTATTGAATGTTAGATAGTATATATAGCATCAAGCTTCCTTGACCGACCAACTTATTCATAAATTACAAATGCACATAAGAGGGCCATATTGACACTACATACATTATCATAGTATATATTAGAAATTTGAATAGTGATTCTTCTTAGTCCATGTAACCCGTTTTCAAAATTGATCATGTTTTCGTTGAACTAAACATGATCACCAATTTTTACCTAAATCAGCCTTCATTCATTCCTTAGTGAACACAAAGTTACTTTATAATTTGATATAGTGACCTAGTATAGATCCATGGCTATATTTAATGAAGATTGGTAAATAAACGTAGCACAACATAAAAACAGCGTTGACCAACTGACCGAGTTATTGACATCTCTTTTAGTGTATTGTTAATCTTTTTAATGAATTAGATTAAATTGTATGTTATGAAGGTTAATTGAAATAGGTGTATGTTGATTTTTTTTTTCTCAATATGAAACCTTTCAACGTGACACAATATCATTACAAACATCTTATAGATATCAACAACTTAAGTTTTAGTTTCAGTCACAAATTCTTTCAAATTATTATTTGTGTAAACTTCAATGAATTTTAGCGATTAGTGGCCACCATACGTATTTATTGGTACTACATTTTGTTTAAAGTGAGCTTTTGGAAAATGAAAATTATTGTGTACATGTCAGTACATTGCATCAAAAATAAAGGAATACAAATTAAAATTCGAAAGGTTAAGTCTCGGTGTATACATATTTGTGTATTCAGTTCTTTAAAAACTTGTACCAAAAATGATGAATTAAAACATGAATTATTCTTTCTATTTTATGTATCAAGTTCATTTTTCTATTTTAACATCTTTAAGAAAGCATTTTTAACATCTCCATGAATGATAAATAAGCTACATTTATCCAATAACTTCAATATAAAAAATTCGTACCCGACCCACCGATTATCAAATTTCGGCCATGACATAGTCCTTAAGTCAACTCACTCCTCTGTATTTATTCTTCTGCATATATGTATCTTTAGTCATATGTAATACACCGACACTATCATTTTTTCATCAAAATGGTATTCTCACCTTTGAAAACGAAACCGGAATTAAACTTTTGTTTCTTTCAATAGTGTTCTAGCATTGAGAGTGAAACTGTTCTAATACTCTTTGACTTATAATCAATGTTTTGTTTAGAAATTTTACCAAATGGATAGTTTACAGTTACATTTATACAATTGCCGGGATCTTAATAATCATAAAAAAGCGCAGAGAAATTTTTAACTTATTCAAACATAAATACACGGATATATTGTGTTCACAAGATGCCCATTTTACCGAATCTATAGAAAAATACGTATATTCTGAATCGGGTGGAACGTGTTGTTTTTTTGCTCGTGGTACATCCAATTCAAGGGGTTTTGCTATTCTTTTTAAGAAGTCATTAAACGTCAAAATTATTTGCATCAGCAAAGATAATAATGGTAATTCATTGATACTGAAATTATTATTTTCATTCTCACACATGTTTATGCGCAAAATGAAGACAACCCCAATTTCTTCGTTGATGTTCTTAGTAAAATAGATTCCTTCTCAGACTCGGACAATATTATTTTATGTGGCGATTTATGTTTGGTTATTGATCCTAACCTAGACTACGAAAATATATACATATTTGTTTCTATCTTTCTCAGAAATACTAGTTCATGTTTTGTGTTTCATTCTCTTTCATTAATTCATATTGCTTTATAATTGCAATGTCTAATTCATTTCTGCTCTACATCTTCTCATAAAAGGCTTTGCATATAAGAATTTTGTTTATTGATTTATTATATATTTTTATGCTTTTGTAAAGTTAAAGGGCGAACGAACCCCTTTGCTCCAAAGATTTGAACAAATAAAGTTATAAAAAAAAAATAAGAAAAACAACAACAGGTTAACGTTTCCTTTTATATTACAGTCTACGATAGTTTAAAGGTGTTATAAATTATGAGAAAATGAATAAATGAAATAAAAACTGCTTTAAACATAATCAATTTCTTACAGGCGTATTCTATTGTATCAAAGATCGCTATTGATAGCTAGATATTGAAAGCTCTATAACTTAGCACGCGTACAGACTAAGACAAAGGTATTTCGAATCCTTCTCAAGGAGCTGCTTTTCGCTGATGCTGCTGCTCTAGCAAGTCACTCCCATGACGGCCTACAACGTCTGATAGACCACGTATCCGGTGCTTGCAAGGAATTTGCTTTGACAGTCAGTATCAAGAAGACATAAGTTATGGCACATGATGCCCCAATACCTCCATCAATATACACCAATGACACTCCACTCGCTGTTGTTGAAGACGTTAGATACCTAGGATCCAATATTTCCGACAAGATGTCCCTTGATCCTGAGATCAATGCAAGAATTGGAAAAGCAGCAACAGCCATGTCAAAATTGATAAAGAGAGTATGAGAAAACAAGAATTTGGCCCCCAACACCAAAATGAAAGTCTATCATGCATGCGTGATCAGTACTCTTCTTTATGGAAGCGAGACATGGACCACATACTCGCGTCAAGTATCCAAGCTAAATGCATTCCGCATGAGATGACTTAGAAGACTCCTCGGCATATCATGGAAAAACAAGGTCACCAATACAGATGTCCTGAGCAAAGCTTCAACAACGTCTGTCTTTGCTAAGCTCATTCGAAGACGCTTTCGTTGGCTAGGACATGTACATCGAATTGACAAGGGTTGTTTTCCCAAAGAATTGCTGTATGGTCAACTCGAAGCAGGTACCAGATTAATCAGCAGTTCATTTCTCCGTTTTAAAGACGTCTGCAAGAGAGACCTCAATTCATCCAAAAATCAATGCTGGCACCTGGGAAAACCTTGCATCAGACCGCAATCACTGGTACCACACCGTAGAGAGTGGAGAGAAGCAAGCTGAAGTGACACGTTCTGAAAAGCGGGACCTCAGAAGGACACTCCGAAAGGCAACTTCTACAAGCGACGTCTCCGACTTCATCTGCACAGTCTGTGCGAGGGACTGTCATTGAAGAGTAGGCTTCCACAGCCACAGCAGAAGCTGTTGTACGAAAACAAACAATAACCGCAATCCATCGTCTACAGAGACGGACGGGGGCCTATCATTTTGATAGCAAACTGGGTTTGAAAGGAGCCAATGTACCTTCATAATTGCAGTTGAAACGATGACAATTTCAAAACATATTCATCGCTTTTAGATCTCAATTTAATCTTTGAAATTGACACCCATTTCATTTTTGGTCATGTGATCAATTAAAACTGTGCTAGATTTTAGGTAACCTATGTATACTTATATCACGCTAAATTACCAGATGCTGAGTATGAGGAATATATTAAGAGATAAACTGATTGTTATTTGGCTGACGATTGTCCTCGTGCAAAAATAGTAAAGGACAATAATATCCTGTAAAATTTTGATTTTATTGCGTGTATGACCGTGGTCTGGGAAGAACCACCTTAAAAGTCTAAACCAAACTCTATCTAGCATAAAAGGTACACATTTATCATGAAATGACACTTGTCGGATCGGAATAGGTGTTCGTTTTTTTTTCATTGTTCATAAATCGAAATGGAAATGGTTTGTCTAATGAAAGTTCAGAATTAATTCTGTCATAAAATTACCTTCATTCCAGAAATTTTATTTTGATCCGCTTTGTATATATACAACAACTGCATGACACACTGTGTCATGACAAACTAGAAACGGAATACGTAGTACGTAAAAGAGATGAAACACTGTGCATGTTTTTTTTGGGAAATCCCTTTTTGGGGAGCCTCTTGTTTAAATCATCGATTAAGTCAGGTATATTTTCATTAACGGTGTTATAGGCCCAAATGGTTGCATAGATGAAACCCATATTATCAAAAGGTTGTTACAAAACAGGTCTAACTGGATAAATGAAGTAAACACATAAAAACCAGTCATGCCAATGACTTGGAAACAAATATTAAAGGCTAAACAGTCAACATAAACTTTAGTAAAAACAAAATACGGTGGTTTTTTTTTTTAAGAACACATGCCCTTCAAATATGACTGGCATGACATTATATCAGTTTATGATAGAAAAGATAAAAACGAAACCATATATTCACAACCAATCGGGTGAAACAGTATAAATATAAATTAATCCATAACGTTTTAGCCATGAAAGAAAATCTTTATGATGCAAAATTGAGAATAGTGATTTATGTTATGTCTGTAAAGTGAAAGTAATCTATGAACATGTGTTCCTAACTTGTGCAGTGGCGCAACCAGATTGGAATAAAATGATTAAAGTTTTCAAATAATGTGGTATCTCATCTAACATTGATTAGTGAAAACCGTTGTTGCGGATTATAAATTTGTTTATGAAGGGTATAACGATGTTAATATGATTTTAAATCTATTTTGGTTTTGTATATAAAAACATTTTATTAAGTGAAAAGCGGATGAATAGGTCTGAGCCATACAACTTGTTTGCAGAAGAATTTAAACTCTTGTATATGTATTTGGCATCAAAGGATCAAAGAGTAGAAGAACACCTTTTATTCGAAAGTTTAATAAGCATTTTTGCTAAGTAATATAACTCAGCTGGCCTCTTAATTTCGTTTCGTAAGGGACTGGTTTTCTAGCGTTATCTGATATGCTTTTTTCTCTCTTTTTCTTTTTCCATCTTTATCACAGTATACCTTATAAGCCCTTTTGTTGGTAAAGGATGTTCCGTCAAAGGTATTACTTTGAAAAAAGTATGCATACAATAATTTCTACGCTTATACTTAATAGGCAAACAGACTGCATTCAGATTGGATGCTTTTTAAGTGCCCATCTGCATGCAAACCGTTTCGAAAGATAATAGAGGCGTGTATGTGAGTTATTCTTTTATTATATTAACTGTTATGCTCAAATGCACATATCTATGGGGGGATGAGACCTATTATACAGGAGCAAAAGAAGTACAAAGCTATATAGTAGAAAATAAGATTGGTATATATATTTGAATATTTTATAATGTTTTTACCTGATTTTATTATTGTACATAATTATTGAAAATAAAAAAACACTTGCAGATTAACCAAAGGAACAGAAGGAATGTTATGGTACAGGAATTGTTGATGCAGGAATGGATAACTTAACAGCTTTTTCTGGTCACTCAGTCATTTGCGCAAATGTTGTATTTAACATGTTTTCTTTTGCTGGCCAGAAAAGCCCGTATCAAGACGGTTCAGGAGAATTCGTACCAGAAGAGAAGAAGAGGAAGAGAAACAAATGCCAGGTACGAATAAACTGTCCAATGTACTTACATACTTTATTTATTAATCACCGGATATCCTTTATTTGGCAATCTCTGTTTTTGAAAAAGCGTAAGTCTGAATGATTTGCCTCGCAAATATAAAACAAAATTCGAAATAATACACACACTTGTTACGGGTTGTCTTTTTTTTTAAAGTATTGGCATGTTTAATAGATCAAGCCTTTGGTACAAGTCGAACAAAATAACCATAATCCAAGCTCCCATCATTTACAATGGCAAAACAGATATAAATAAAGAAATCATCATTTCATGTTCGTCTCATAAGAGATATGAACTAAGGAGATTCATTATATCTTCTTAAAGGTTTTTCCCAAACGCTTAGAGTGTCAGGAATGGATTAAATGATAAACTGATTGTATACATACTTAATCAACTGAATCACCATCCTCATGCATAAAGAATAAAATACATTGATATCCAACGCAGATACACGTGCATGATAGATTATGGTTTCAGTAGCTTAGTATTAAAGAAATCAAAAATGGTCTTTTGTTCAGCGACCATGATCGTTAGTATAAAATTCTAAACGTTTATTACGTTATTGATTTTCCTGTTCAATAAGCCAGTGTGTGTGTGTTAGCTCTTTGTTCTATATCACTATTGATTGAAAATATAATTTGATATATGAGACGGTTGATATATCACCTCATAACCATGGAGTGGAGATTCATTAGTTTTATGTTCCATCCTTCGAAATAATTAAAATGCATGAGAATGTCTCGAATCAAGGTGACAAATGAGACGACACTCTTAATATATGACACAAACAGTGTGCGTCTAAGAAGAATAAAAAAATCACCACTCTTTAGACCAAGTACTTCTGTTAAATCCAAGCACTGAAGGCGCTTATGCTTGTTTCACAATTATTCAAAGAAAGTACAAATATTCATCATCTATAAAACGTTGATAGAAAAAACCGTCATTTATTCAGTGATGAGGATTGTTCAAATGATCTTTTTAACATTTGTTAATCACACAAAACATTTTATGAGATAGTTACAACAAAACCACAACTTTCTATTTCAGAGCATATCCTAAGAGCTATGTTTTAATTTTCATATCATAATGTAAAAGTTCTAAAATTTGCCTAAATGTTCTACAAACGTTTCATTAGCCTAACCTCCAAGAAGAAATATCTCAAGTCTTGGCCTTCAGAAACTATGTGTGCAAGGCAACTTCTTTACAATAGAAAGAAAAATTATTATCATAAACGTTCCACCAATGAAGCAAACTGAAGGAATTGCATTTCCAAAGAAATAACATTATTCAGTCAGACAAAATACAGTTTCCATTTATATTCCGTTCTGTCTTTATATAAAAGTGATGTTCTCGATCAACAACGCATAGGTTTTCGAATGTTAAATTTGTCATTCCTTACAAAAAGACTTTTAAAAGTATCAGTAGGAAATTCATTTAGGAAACGAAATGAAGATATCCGTTGTCTATTTCCCACAATAAATACCTGGGTCAGACACAGATTCTACGGTTGATGAGGGAGGTACGGGTATTTTGACAAGTTCGTATGATACTTGTTTTTTTTATTTTGAATGTTTATCATTGTTTATAAATTTGAACGAAACTACTTTGTGTATCAATAGTTAAAATACATTCTGTGGTAGCATTTCCTTTAATTGAAAACGTTGTATTTTACCATCTTTATGTATAGAATAAGTTCAGTTCGACAACGAATGGATTACAAAGAATAGGTATATGAAGAGATAGAAACGGAAAACGTACCATCGAATGGTTTAATAGATATGAAACACCCTGACGGTTGTGGACAACTAGGACAAAAGGTAGTGAACAGGAACCTGAAATTTGATGATAAAGTAAAGGATATTTAGACAGCTGTGTCTGGTTACACAGTCATGTTTAGGTAAAACATGATGCACAAATTCATCTTTCAATACCCTTGTCCTATTTCCTTGTTTTTCGAATAAGTTGCGCAGACGCAGATTATCCAGTATGTTTGTCTATGTACCTGAACATGTTCTGATGTTATGCTCAAGATATTTGATGAATGGATGTGAAGCCTTCCCTCGCTGGTTTTTGATGAAAAGGGGTACACATACTACTCGTAAAACTCGTTCAGGGTCAAAGGGATAGCACCAATTTAGGTCTTAGATAGGCTGTGGGATAACAAAGACGTTGTTCGAAATCTAAAGGAATACAAGAATTATAGCTAATGTAGCTCACAATGTGGAACAAAATATCTACTTCTAGGTCATTTGCACGATAGTAAATAGTAATATTTTGACGTTTGTAGAAATTGTTGTATTTCATAAGTGGATACACGTATGGGGAAACGTTTTCATACGAAAAATCCATGATCAACGTTATCAAAAAATGTCGCATAGACTTCTGTAAATGTCAGTAAACCGCTTTGCCTTACGGGTACATTCCGTGTATTCTTCTTCTCAAAGTCAATGTGCTTAGCCAATGAAGCAGTTTACTAAATATATAGAAAATCGGGTGGCACACGCTTTATGAGTATGGATATTATATGTTGTTCTTTAACCTTTGCAGGCTAAAATAACATTAGAATATTAGTCTTACCGATATGTCGGCACAACATTTTCATGTGTGAAGCATGTAAACTAGCAGATTCACTTCGATATTATACTTTTTATTTACAACACGTTTTCCTTTTGTTGTTTAGAAAAATCTTCCTTGATTCTGCCAATGGTAACTGATTTCGAAAGAGTAGAAGAGGTGATCAAGCAAGAGAAACAAATTAAAGGTATAAAAACATGTATTCATTGCAGGATAATACAGTTAGCATATCAGACCTCAGGTACTAGTCGAACAAATCAATCATAGGGATTGATTGTTTTTATTGAATGTGACTTTATTTAGTATACATGTTTATGTAAAAAGTATTTTCCTCCTAATTTAGGGAAATATATTGTCATCTTTCTTTTTATGCTGAATAAAAAATGAATTGAATTGAATAAAGGAAGCCCTCGATACAATGGTAAAGCTGGTGTAAACCAAAGAAGAGGATCTCACAAGAGACATAAACTTAAATTTAAACGCTTTTGCTGTTGTAAAAATGAAAGAGATGTGATGGTCATGCATCTTAATTGTTTTAAATCCATTTTGCATATGTTGAAGAATATGTTGTAGAAATCATATGATATAACAATGTTCATCTATAGGAATCATTTTTATCCCGGTTTGTTTCACGAATTTATTGAACTATCATTGTGAATCTGAATAATCGATCAACATAGCTTCAACCCGAAGTGAAAGCCATCACATGATCTCATAAAAGTCGAACTGACATTTTGACATTATGTGTACAATCGTTTTTACTTTTAAGAAATCGATGTTAACGAAAATGTTTATACAATTTTAGTTTTCACCAAACATCTTCCTCTGATTCTAAATTTTGCATAGAACATTAGACATGATTTAATCCAGACCATAGACACATTTTGTCATTGTAAGTTATAGGGTCATTAAGGTAATAGTAAGTTGTTATGATATCTTAAGAAGTACTGTAAAATAACTTTCAGATTAATGGCACCCTGTCTAAATATATGCCCATAATAGCTTAAAGGTGTTTGTCCGTAGATGAGAAAATGAAAATAAGATAAAAGTGCCCTTAAACAATTTCCGGACAGGCGTATTCTACGGAATGAAACATCGCTATTGATAGCTAATTTGGTTTGAAGCGAGCCATTATATCTTTGTTACTATAATTGAAACAATGTCAATTTCAAAACCTATGCATTGTATTTGAATCTTGATTTAATCTGTAAAAAAAGACATCAATTTCATTTAAGAGTATATGATCAATTAAAACGCGATTTCAGTAGGATTCGGTCTACAATGTATTTATATCACGATATTTGACAAACGCTGTATGTGCCAGTCATTGCTTAAAAGCTGGATTGATCGTTTATAGATTTAATTGACCGACATTCGTCCTTATGGGTATAAGGTAAAGGTCATTGGTATCATGTACAATTTTGATTTTATTGGGTGTATGATCCTAATATGAGAGCAAGTCTCAGCCAAACGATATCACCATTGGTTTGCGTGGGCAAAATACAGCGCTTTATAGCAATGTATTCACTTCACTTTGGCTACTAGCCTGATTTGAATATATTTATCATGAAGTCACTCCTGCGGGATCGAAATGGGTGATAGTTTCAAATCTTTTTAACAAGCTCAGACGAAAAAACAAATGCGCAAGGAAGATATATGTTTGTGTGATGTTAAAAAGAATTATGACGAAAGAATAAACGATATATTATATCCGTACACATCTATAACTAGAGACGTATGCAGCAAATTTGACGAAGTCTCAAAATAAGTTGCCTCGAAAAAAAAGAAAAAATGGCATGAGTGAGACATTTTGAATTTTTCCATAAGAAAATAATCCTTTGAGGGAAAATCATTGTTTGATTCTCGGTAAAAATTGGCGCAGTCGTGTCCATTACATTCTACTTTGTAGTGTAACTTAGCGCAAGCCTTTAACTTCGCTTACATATGTGATTCAGGTCGCGACATAGACAGGAACCCTTCAGAAAAAGATCTGATTAGCAAATCTCAGCAGAGAGTGCCTACAACATCAAAAACGGAATTTGACAAAAAGCCGAAACTCCATCAGACGTCACATGGTTTTGAAAGTGTCGAGGGTGAACCTGTAACATTATCCAAGATGTATACTCAACCAGCAAAGA
Source organism: Cerastoderma edule (assembly GCA_947846245.1). Classification (NCBI taxonomy): domain Eukaryota; kingdom Metazoa; phylum Mollusca; class Bivalvia; order Cardiida; family Cardiidae; genus Cerastoderma; species Cerastoderma edule. The sequence goes on along the minus strand of OX401416.1, from coordinate 12,745,696 downwards.
AGCCCGTGGATTAGAACAGCAGAGCAGATTTGTTATACATGTATTATAGTACTGAACCAAACATTCATTATCTCACGAAACTATTGGCCTTTGTCTCAATATTTTTGAGATTTGTTTATACATTGTAGTTACAAGCCATATTGTTGAACCTAGATATACGATAAATTCATTAAAGTCTTGGAGGGAAGCTTGAAACAGGAAATTAAATCGAATCATTTGGCATTAACGGAGTCAATGTTGTTGTTTTTTACCTTTATAACTCAAAAGACCTTTTATATTTATAAGGTTCTTGATAGGTACACATGGTTAAGAGGTTTTGTCTACTTGTGTGGAATGTTCAAAATTTTCGACAAGGACAGAAACATATAAACGGCTTAGTGGCTTACCAGATCATTTTGGTAGAGTGGATGCTCTCAGTTTAGGCTGATTCGTATGGTAAGTCAAAGTTAAAGAACAGACTGTCCTAATGAACATCTTATTTATTTTAACCGGATTGGGATGTCATGTGAAATCACAGCTGCAGATGACCAATTATGTATATACCCGTTCAATGGATTCAGTAGATATTCAATGTAATCTTATATATGGTCAGAGTAAACTCGATCGCCATCTATTTTGATGTGTTGCATTATTTATGCTATGTATGAATCAGAAATAGCATTAAGCCTGAAACTTCTAGATAAATGGGGATCGAATGTCTCTTGAGATGAGAATAAAATTTACAAGAAATTTCCAACAGTTATTTATGAATTATAGCTGCTTAAGTAAAAAAAGATGGAAGGAGACTTCAACATTAAAACTCCCCCTCCCTTCCCTGTATAGAAACTGTTTTGTTGCATGAGTCGTGATTGTGAATAACTATTTGAGTTCAATTAAGGCTGAATCCAAGCATTTACAGGCTGTATACGTTTAATGAATATGCACTCGGATTCAAAAGCACCAAAATTGTTTCCAAATGCATTTTGTCACACACACTGAGAGGCGTAAAAAATCCAGGCTTGTATAACATTTAGAATGCATGTACGTTTCAGTCTTTATTCTCATGTATGTACATCTTAATTATCTTTTATAAATTGTTGTACAGCTATATATGTTGTAAGTGTATGCGTCATTTTTATAGTAAACATGTTAATATAAAAATTTTATTTCTCCGTACGAGCTTTATGTTGTGTTTGAAAGAAAAAAATATATCCTCGCCATCATTCAATTTAATCACTGCGAACCTCGTAAATGCTGGATTGGAACTAAGACAAACTATGTAATGTGAAAACTTAAAATATGTTAACTATAGGCTCGTGAAAGGAGACTTATGCTATATCAAACAATATTATTTGGTAAACTTTTGGTCAGAACCAAATAGTTATCATCGAAAGAAGCCATCAGCACAACTTAAAAGTAAAGCCAACGAGAATTAACCCATATTAACCAGTTTAAAAATTCAGATTGCCTGATTGTTCACCTCTGACCTGGTCAGGTGATGCACAAATTTCCTAACCGACTAATCAGAATTCGTTATCTTAAATATGTAAACAAACATAGTATTGATGAACATGATTGAATTGAAGACAAATATATTTCAAGAACAAAATGACTCACAACATTCATGAATTAATTTCCATGACTATTATGAACGTAAAAAAGAACTCCATATATTTTTTCAGTCATTTATGTGTAGTCGTATCCTTTCATGTGCCTTTAAAGTTTGTTAGTAACCTCTTTTCCAAGAATAAACTCGTTCTTCACTACCGATATTTAATTGTTAATTTGATTTCGAAAGGTAAAGCATTCTGTTTTATAGATATAGCTTTTGTGACTATACATATCATAATTTGTACAAATAAAACTATACCCAAAATGAATGTCTGTTATATTCTGCGTTTGAGGCGTTTATTCCAATGTAAGGCTTGGATTAACAGCGTTATGTCAAAGCTTAAAAGGACCATCACACAGATTGGGATTTTAACCTTTTTCTTTTTAAATAAAATGAATTTTACCGATAAAATAACAACATGGCTTTCTAAAGTGACATAAGACTAGATTGTTAATAACCGTACAGAAAAGATATAGCACATTTATACTGGTGTTTTCGCAAACAACGACCTAAACTTGGAAAGAGGGGTGCTATGTTTAGAACCAATCGTCACGTGGGTCTTCAAAAACGTTTAACAATTCGTGTCACGTGACGATCTCAACTAGTGCGAGAAAGACTTCCTGCGCTTAACCCATTACCAAACAATGACGACATTAACCACTTTCTTGCTGGTGAGTCTGGAAAACATTGTGGGAAAAGGAGAAATTGCTCGTGACTAGCAATCTTTCCTTTTCCCACAATATTTTCGGTCATATCAGAAGATTATTTTCCAGTTTCACCATATTTTGCAAAGCCGTCTGCAAACTCTTTCAATTTTGGACAGTCGAAAATTTGGCGTTTGGGAAAGGGTTAAACATAAACCGGCGCTGACACCCCGTGAATGCTTACTTTACATTAGTTGACGAAACCACTAATTTGGATAATCCAAGCTAAAATGAATCATTCGGACTACGAAATCACAGGATTTCAGCAACTAAGAAATAAAGAAAAAAGGATCTTTGGTGGAGTGACAAAGTGTGGTAGTATCAAAGTATTAACGTTTAAATACATTAATATCATAAATCTCGGAGTTAATCCCTTTTATGTTTCACTTATCACTGAATATCCCAATTCCATGCAGTCAGTCCTTAACAAAGCGCCCAACTTTATATCACGCACTAAATGCATCAAACGTAAGATCTTCTCAAAACAAGTAACAAGCCATGCTGAAGTGTTTAGCTTTCTACACGGCTGGCATCGTGTATTAACACATTACCAAACAATAACGACATTTGACCTCTTTGTTGCAGACGACTTCAGAAAACAATTCGGGAAAAAGGGAAATTGCTCGTAACGAGCATGTCGTCTGCAAACTCTTTCAGTTTGGTACAGTCGAAAATTTGACGTTTAGTTTAAACATATTTTATTGTAAAATGTTTTTACAATAGGATTGGGACGGAAGCTATAAGCTAATTGAGTCCCTCTCCCTAATAACATTACAACATGACAGCAATACAATACAAAAATATGTAACATATAATTGTAAATTCACCGATAGAGAGAAGGGGACAAGTAGAGAAAGAGTTATATAGAGATATAGATAGAATGGGGAGAAAGAGAGAGAGTGGATGGAGCTATAGATGAATGGACCAGAAGTGATAATCCATCAATCAAACCGTTTGCTTCCTTTGATAAAATTGTGAATATGAGTAAATACCACTATATTTTCTTCAAGAGTAAGGAAATCATTTCCAAGGAGGAGTGTATTTAGATCCAGTATAACATTGAAACTCGCCAAAGAATGGAACAGTTCGTTTCTTAAGGACTGATAAAACGGACATTCGAAGAAATAGTGCATAGTTGTCTCCACTGCACCACAATCACATTGAGGTGAATCAACAATATTTTTGATAAATAAATGATGCTTAAGAGAGCTACAATCTCTTCTAAGTCGTGTATGTAGTATTTGAAGCCGTCTGTGCCCAATAAAAAAACAGTTTATTAGGCTTTGGCTTATCAATATTTAGGAATGCCTTAAAATTACGAAGCGAATCGGAATTTCTTGTATCTGTGGGTAGTGTGTTCCACTAATCTACCGTAGAAGGGAGAAATGATTTTTTGTACAGATTAGTCTTGCATGAAAAAGACCGAATATTTTGCAAATTGCGTAGATTATATCTTTTCATGGTATTATTGGTTGGGGGAAGGAGATCTATCAAGTATTGAGGCGCAAGGTTATTATTCATCTTATAAAAAAATTTATGTTTCCGTCTACGCTCACTTAATGTTTCCCAACCACACTCTTTTTTCGAACTAGAGAAACGACATAGAGAAAAAAAATCAAGATGAAGCAGCTAGAATCGCAACGGGATGTAGTAAATTAGTATCGTTGTGTGATTTGAAAATTTGACGTTTGGTAAAGGGTTAAGATACTATACGTTTGTGAATTCCTTATCATGGTCGCTTAATGTTGAGTCGACTGAGACTAAGTAGATACGAACGAGATCTTTTATTTCATAACGACATGTTTTCGTGATGGTTAGCTTATTTGACATGTTTTGTTAATTATTACTTGGGAATAACAAACGGGTGGAACATTTCCCATTAAAAACACCTTTGATTGAATCATATATTATATGTACAATAGAAATGACAAAACAAACATTCCAATTTGCCTAAATGTTCCATAGTAAGTCAATCACAGCACATTGAACACTTTTCTCATGCAGCATGCAATCGAATGATGGCTGAATACATTATTTTCCATTAGACGATTAAGTCAAAACGTTGGGTAAAAAGAATAGTTCTAAAAACATGACAATGGTTATGGCCCGTTCTGTTATGCGTAGGTGCTAAAAGCAGGGAACCAGGCATTTTCATATTTCTCACTGCGAAATATTTCTCAATGATAAATATGATACTTATTTTTTCATTAAAACTATATAAATCATTGCCAACAGTGCAATTCATTACTATTACATGCTGTCATATGGAAAAGTAGAATTAGTTTCAACAATGTCTCCCACGTGAACGTACACAATACCAATCATGATCACGGAATACATATGAATAATATCACAGAAGCAAAGAAGAGGCTTTGTCCTACACGTACTACAAAAAGGTGAATTATATTATAACAGGTACAATTGTTTTCTGAAGTCCGTCCTGTAATTGACGAATTGTATCACCATTCCTGTATACTGCGACCGGTCTGAATTTAAAGTGAAAGCAGAGAGCATCTCGAGGGTTCAGTGCAAGACTATAGTAAGTGATTCATGTTTGTGAAGCACTTACTATAGTCGTGCAATGAACCCTCGATCTGTTATACAGCATAACGATTTTTTTAGTTGGTTGTAACAGTTGTTTCAAAAGAAATGAATTTTGTTCAGAGTAAATTCCCTCTTCGTAACATCGGCTTTACAACAATAGTGAAATACCGTAGAAAACTGATTAGGACTTCACGATGAATAACAACATCAGAAATGGTACGCAAACATTGACGAAGCTTCCTTAAAGCACTTTAGGCACATGCCTACACTTTTATTTCAGGATATTCTTTATAAAAAAATAAACAAATAAAAAACGCATCGGAAAGGGCCTATGTTTCTTGCTTGAACAAAATATATTTTTGTGCAATCAAATACATGCCAGAATGCCCCTCAGCGATTTCAGACTGCTTTTTTTCAAAGGGGGAGCTAGAATGCTCCAGGACCCTACTAGGATAAAGTGCCTACATACTCATTTCAGTCAAGCTACGCCCCTGGCAAGATTGTAGTTTTCGTCTGATGGGTGTCCATGCGCAAGAATGTTAAATTGTATTGATACCCGTAGATTACTCACCACTCAGCTGTTTAAGTCTTACAAAATACAAAACATTTCGTATACCTTGAAGTGTTGTATAGTCGATTTCACAGCATATCAAAGAGTTCACTAACAGACGGATTATCAGTTTAACCCTTTACCAAACGCTAAATGTTCGACTGTCCCAAATTGAAAGAGTTTGCAGACGAAATTTCAAAATGTGATGGAATTGAAAAATTATCTTCTAATAGGACCGAAAACATTGTGGCAAAAGGAGAAATTGCTCTTTACGAGTCGTCTCCTAATAACTGGTCGAATGTCCTTATTGTTTGGTAATGGCTTAAAAGTCATCAGGCAATTCTGAACATAAAAGGCGTTCTTATCATTGATATTTCAACATCAAGGGAGTGTCTGTGAAAAGTGTATGTTGTGTTATGTTGCACAGACGTTACTGTTTGCCCAACGATTCAAAGTTGGTGCACGTGTTTTCAGATGAAAACATTTCGTTTTCTGTTTCAATACAAGTTTTCCAAAACTTAAGAGTTCGATACAATTTCTCCTTTCCTTACCATGTTTTCTGCCCTATCAGAAGATTATTTTTCAATTTCATCTCGTTTTGAAATGTCGTCTGCAAATTATATCAATTTGGGACAGTCGAATATTTGGCGTAAATTTGGTTAAGGGTCAAGTCGTGGCCCGGTAGCACTACGGCGGAGTAAACGCATAGACCAGGACCTAAGGCTGAATGAGTCGAAGACCAAAAGGTGCATGGTGGTTAACATTTGGGTATTGAGGCCAGGGCCCGTGTTCTTGTAAAGTTCTTGAAAAATTACGATTGAACTTAATTGTCGAGTGTCCTTGGCCAAGACATTGGATCCCAGTCTTGTAGATTGCCAAAGAAGTTGTTTATAACGCAAGTCATGAAGAAAATAACACTAAAGCCCAATTAAAAAAGTTGATGGTTCAGTGACAATGATAAAAAACACTGGTTTATAATGAAAGTATCACAGTTTTTATTCATGGTGAATAGTACAGTGTACTTTAATAACTAGCTCTTCTAACCAAAATATATACAATTTATTAATAGCATACAACTCTTCAATGGTATCATTTGACAGTACAGCTGTTTTTAGAGAAATTGATTTTTAACTTCCAAATTTCTTCACATCTGTAAACAGGTATCTTATAATATAGTCTCGTTTTATTATTTCCATTTTTTGTTCGGGTTTGAAATTATATCAATCAAATGTTGTAAGGTAACAATACCCAATACTTTTGTATTTTTTCTTTAGATTATCTATATATCCTTTAAATAACATGACCTTTGTTTAAAATGACAATCTTTGGACTCCTTGTGACAAAGGGATAGATAGGTTAATATGAATGCCTGCTAATTCTGCCAGCATAACATGCTCAACTTTTCCATTCTGTTTTCTCCTTCCCTCACAAAATTCTCAATGTTAAATAATAACACTTGAATGATACAAAGCAATGAAGCAACACAGAAATGTTAACATAAACAAATAATAGACATCTTCTGAGAAAGTCCTACTGTCTGACAATATCAAACTGATACTGTAACTTATTAAATCAATGAAGAATTTACTGTCACTCTTGTTTAAGTATACCACAGTAAAAGGGACATTAGCATGGTATATAAGACAATGGCTAAAGATATGGACTTCCTCTATATACCCACTGGAGCTTTCTGAATGATGTGCACACTGTATTATAATAGCTTTTTACTGAATAACTTTGCACACACTGTTTAACCCATTTCCAAACAATAACGACATTTTAGCACTTTCTTGCAGACGACTCTGGAAAACACTGTGGGAAAAGAAGAAATGGCTCATAACAAGCAATTTCTCCTTTTCAAACAATCTTTTCTGCTCTATCATGAGATAACTTTCCAATCATATTTTGAAATATCATCTGCAAACTCTTTCAATTTTGGCATTGGTAAAGGGTTAAGAGTGTCATCAAATGTCTCGGCTTCTTTTCAGTATACAATAAGATATTTTAACAAAGTTTTTGGTTTGTGGAGCTCATAGTTCTGTTCGTAATTAACTTGTGACTATCCTCTTAAACAGAAATGCTACCCTCCCTGAAGTTAGTCTTCCCAATCAATGCATTGATGAGCACACTTTTGCCTTCCCTGCTCTCCTTAACAGCTTGTTCAAATATCTGTTTGATCTTCTCCTCGTTGTTCCTGTCAAGTCTGTACCCAACTCCACCATAACCCTCAGCCACAACCTCATAGTCAGTAAACTAAACACAGATAGAAAGGAAAAAATTGTCATTACCTAGAAAATTACTCAAATGTGTAAACGTATCAGCTTTGTTTCTCAACTTGTCTAAATCTGTTTGTTTGTTTAATTGGGTTTCAATATGATAATAATAGTTTTTCAATTATTTTGCAATAAACAGCTCTTTTTCGATGCAGCCGTGTGTTGCAAAATAATTGAAAAACTATTAAAATCATGTTGAAACCATATTTAACAAACAAACTGACAATAACACGTTTTTGTTGCAGGACCACTTTGCTGTCCATGAGTAACAGCAAAGATGGTAGAACAATAGCCATCCATAGTAAAGCAGGGTACCGTTTTACTAAACCACCTAAGGAACATATTTGTGTTAGTCGAAACTGATAAACATGGATCTCAAATCCAAACAGAATATTGACATGTTCGGAGAATAGATGCCAATGATGTGTTACAATGCAATATTGCTTGTGCCAAGAATGAAATATGAGGGAATGCTGTGTTCAAAATATGCACATTTTCAGCAAAACATGTATGGTAAAACCGTACCCTGAAGACTAATTTCATGAAAAATTATAACATAACTGCTAAAATGAATTGATCCAATGCATAGGATCAATTCTTTTTCAAAATTCAGTACTTTAACCACTAGGCCACAATATTGTAAATCTTAAGCAATTAAGAGTTGATGTTTTGAGACTTAAGAGATAAACAAATTGAGATACAATTTTAAAAAGCCTTAAATGCGATTAATCATAAACTGTGTGTCTACAAACATTTCTATAACTATTTTTCTACCTTGCAAAACAGAAAAAAAAACACTAAAAAATCATTTAAACCGTCATTGTTTTTTATCACAGGAGTTCTTCTTAATACACTACTTACCGCCAACTGACAAGCAAATTGAAAGTATCGTAGACAAAAAGAAAAAAGAAAAAGCATTTTTTTTAACAATATTTGGTAGAAACCATTTTGATACTGCGCAATTTATCCATAAGTCACTGTGGTTTCTAAAGTCTTATTTAGATGAAGCAGTAAAGTAAAATATTCAAAGTATTTATTTGAAATATAAAAATATCTTAAGTTGTGTTTTAACTTGGTTTTCAACACCATTATAGATATATTTGGTGTCTTCACCCATTACCAAACAATAATGATATTTAACCACTTTCTTGCAGAGACCTTTGGAAAGCATTGTGAGCAATTTTTTCTTTTCCCACACAATGTTTTCGTCTGTAAACTCTTTCAATTTGGGACAGTTGAAAATTTGGTGAAGGCTTAATCAACCTACAGAAAAAATAAACAGAATTGATCATTGAATACCACCTACCGCCAACTGACATGCCACATTGGTACCAAACATGGGTACTTGTTCTCGCGCAATCTGAGTCCATCCAGCATCATTGCCTACTAGAGCAAGGACAGGCAGCTGGAATTGTAATCACCGATACATGTGCAGTTAATCTTGTGTTAAACAACAATTCTAAAAAGGAGATATATGCATTGTAGGACAGTCATTGGAAGTGAAATATGATCAGTTTTGATTTTTTAAAGGGTCTGTACAGTGAATTAACATGTATTTAAATCGAAAAGCGTGACATCACTTTTGAGATCTACAGCATATAACTGTACATACATGTACTAAGATAGATAGACGCTTCCTAAATCAATTATGTTTTCGATAGCTACTTTCAATTGTACATCAAACAACAATATAAAAACTGTATAGTCTCAACATTTCCTTTATTTTGACTTTCAAATTTTCTGTTCTGTTAAAAAGTAACTTTAAAAAGTATCCACAAGAAAACAATCATTGATCATGTTTTGCATGCTATCCGTATCAAGCCTACCTTATGCCTCGTGAATGTATCAAACTCTGCCACGCTATAGCCAAGAGATCCGTCACCATAAATAATCCATACATCACTCTCTGGGCGACATAGCTTTGCGCCCAGGGCGAATCCCCCACCAACACCCAGGGTTCCAAAAGCCCCAGGGTCAAGCCACTGGAGCGGTCCTCTAGGCCTATATAAAACAGAAGAATGTAAAAGAGTACAGGGTACTGTTTTACTTAACAACTTAATGAAAATATGTGTGTAAGCCAAAACTTATAAACATGGATACTATTCAAAATGCAAGTACAATATAACAATGTGACATGTCATTGGAAGTGTCTAGGAGAGATGACTCCAATGATGTGTTACATTGTAATATTGCAAAGCCCAATATTGAAATAAGAGGGAATGCTGTTTTGAACTTTGCAATTTCTAAGCATTAAATGATAAGTAAAATGGTATCCTGAATTCTTTATTTCACAATGCCTCAGTTCTGCTGAAGACAAGGTTAGAAACTAATGGGACAAAAACAGATTTTGGTTTTACTACTCAAACCAAATCCATAAAAACCTAGATTCAAGTTCCTGATGCCTATAACTTTACCATGTCCAATACTAGGTTATTTGGTATTCTATCAAATGGTACCTCACTTAATATATCAATTTTATGTAAAGAAATAAATAGATGTTACCAAAATATAAATACCTCAAATCTTTAAAAGAAAACATTAAATAAAAAAGGTATAGCCCTTTTATACATACAGCAAAGGGCAAGATGACAGGAAATCTTCCGCAAGTAAAATGCTTACTATAGCCTTGTAGATATGAAGAGTGATGTGCCCTTGCTAATGGCGGACATGATTTTTACCGCGGATACAACTCACGAAGAAAATAAATAATGGGAGTCGATATAACCACGTATAGAGCTAGAATTGGGACCTTCTCAATGCCATTCAAGGAAGGTAACATTGTACGAACGTTGGATATATCACGGATTGGCCTGGGAAACTACAATTGCAGCTTTAGACTTTTGCTTTGTCTGTCAGCCATTTTGTTGACATGCGGGGATATAGAATCCAATCCCGGACCCGAAACATCGACGCGCACTTTACGTGCAAACCAACAAACAACCCTTTCCTTCGACGGACTATCCCTACCAGCAAATGACAAACAAACCCCGACTACCCCTTCTAGTGCGCATTTCGAGAAACAAACGACGCCCAGACTCCAATCATTTCGACAAAACCAACAACATAAAAAAGGTAAAAAGATGGACGGTTCAGACAGTGACATAATGACGTTTTTACAGAACATGAAAACCGAACTAAAGGAGGATATTTCGTCGATACACAGTAAAATCGACAATATATGTACTTCTGTGAATAACCTACAACAAGAACAAGAAGCCCTGAGGAGGGAAAATGCCGAAATGAGAGAAAATCTTGACCATCTTCACTCTAAGATCGACATTCTTGAAGGCCACTCAAGACGAAATAACAAGGTTTAGTGGAATCGAAGGTAAATCGGATGAACCGTGGAGCCAAACAGAAGAAAGGGTGAGATCCTTCATCTCTAACGAAATGAATTTGCCTGGCCTTGAAAATGTTGAAATCGAGAGAGCCCACAGAGTACGATCTAACAATCCGGACAAGTGCCAAATTGTAGTTAAATTCTCCAAGTTCAAAGACCGAGACCAAATTCTTAAATCGGCTAGACAGCGCCTTAGAAATACACCCCACTATGTGCAGGAAGATTTCACAGAACGGGTTAAAATATGCAGACGAGAACTTGGTAAACGACTGGTTGAGGCTAGAAAGAAGGGTTTATACGCATCAATGCAATTCGACAAGTTAGTGATTGAAAACAAGATCTTCAGATATGACAGTATAAACAAAGAAATATACAGTGCTGGTTTCGCTAGAGTAAGCAATAGTAATCGTGGTAGAAACCATTATCATGAAAATCGCCACCGCCCAACGCTTAGGACCGACAAACGCACAGGGAACCAACAATCGATGCAGGAAAATGACAACATCCCATTAGGAGGTACCGATTACGAGCAATCGAGCGGAGCCTGTGGGTCGGACTAGCGGTGTGGTCGAGGCCTACGTGATGACAGCGCCTGTAAAAACATTACGTTTAACATTCTATCATGGAATATTGCTGGTTTATTGAAATATAACAATGATTCATTATTAAAAAACTATTTATTTAAACATGACATAATAGGGTTGTTGGAAACATGGAGCCATTTTAAGGGCCAATTTGACACTTTTCTGCATGGGTATAAACATTTTGACAGTGTTAGATCTAAAAGCAACTCCTGTTTTAGAAACAGTGGAGGAGTAAGTGTTTTTGTTAAAGAGCAGTTAATATTATCTGGTGTTGTTAAACAATTATTTTATGTTGACTTTACAGATTGTATAATACTGTATGTTGCTAGTAGTTTGTATGATATGAATAATGATATTATTCTGTATGTAACTTATATTTCACCTGAAGGATCGCCAATTTACAGGGGGAAAGACGAACCAAACGGCATATTGTTGCTCGAGAATAATTTATCGACTTTGCGTAATGACTATCCGGAATGTATATTTTATATAGCAGGTGATTTAAACGCAAGGACAAGTGATTTGTTTGATTATATACCAAACGACTCACTTGACTTTGTGTTTAACACCACAACCGACTATATCGCGGATGACTTTTATTTACCACGCAATTCACGTGATAACATTCTTAACTCGTTTGGTAAAACACTAGTTGATCTTTGCTGTACTTATAGTGTACATATTGTAAATGGACGTTTATCTGAGGACAAGGCGGGCCATTTTACTTGTTTTTCCAATGACGGCCGTAGTTTGGTTGATTATCACATTGTTTCATCAGAGTTATTTCCCTTCATCTCATATTTTAATGTTGAAGAGAAAGACAACTCGGACCATTTTCCTATTTTAGCAACTTTGAACTTTAATTTAAAAGCGCATTATGATGATTCTGTTTTATCACAAAATGATTGCCCTCTTGATGTGTCTGAACATTTTAAATGGAATAATAGCAAGAAGGATGTGTTTACCTTCAATTTCAACAATAAGCTGGAGTTAATGTATGATGAAGTTGTTTCTTGTATTAACAGTGACGTGAATAATGCAGTTAACCTTATTTTGAATATATATAAATCATCATCATTAAATATGAAGATTAAACATAGTAATTGTGCAAATAGATGCTTAGATTTTGCACAACCAGAGTGGTCAGACTCACATTATGAGACTGTTAAACATACTAAGTATTTAAAACTTAGACGTTGTCGTAGTACAAATAACACTTCCGATTTCATTGATTATAAAATTTGCAGGAATGAATTCAAGGCGATTTGCCGTAAGAAGAAGAATCTCTGTCAGGCTAAAAAGAGGCTTTCTCTAGTTGAGGCAAGACTTAATCCAAAATTGTTCTGGTTTATTCTTAAAGGTTCATCTCGATTAAATTCAATCCCATATACTCCTAACACTATAACAGCGAGAACATGGCTGACTTACTTTGAATCCTTATTATGTAATATGGGAGAAAGTTCAATATTAAACATAAGGGATGATCCTTCGTTTTTTAATGAAGACATGGACTCATTGCTTAATAATGAGATATTGTTAGATGAGGTCCAAAAAGGTATAAATAAATTAAAGGTAGGAAAATCACATGGTAAGGATGGTATTGGTGCAGAATTCTATAAGTCTACCATATATGAAATCAGCCCTCTTCTCGTGTTGTTATTTAATAAGATTCTTAATACAGGGGTATTCCCAGATTCATGGTGTGATTCTGTTATAATACCAATATTCAAATCTGGTTCGAAAGCAGACCCAAATAATTATAGAGGGATATCCTTATTAAATGTGTTATATAAGATATTTTCATCTATTATAAATGATCATCTTACACGTTGGTCAGTAGAATTTAATATTTTAGATGAGTGCCAATCTGGTTTTAGAGCAGGTTATTCAGCGATTGACAATTCTTTTTGTCTACAAAGTATGATACAAAAATATTTGCTAATATCCGAGCACATGTCAAAGTTGATTCGAAATTGACTCCATCCATACTTTGTAATACTGGTTTGAAACAAGGGGATTTGAGTTCACCTATAATTTTTAATATATACATAAACGAATTAAGTAAAATTATTAGAGAAACGTGTAGAGGTGGTATTTTTATTACACCTGACATTCCAAATATTTTCTGTCTAATGTTTGCAGACGACGTAATTAACTGTGCTGATTCTGTTATAAATCTTCAGTTGCAACTTAACACTATTGATTCATTTTGTAAAGAAACAGGTATGATCGTTAATCTTAAGAAATCAGAAATCATTGTTTTTAGAAATGGGGGTCCACTTCGACATAATGAAAAATGGACATATAGGAAAAACAGAATCAGAGTAACTTCCACTTATAAATTTATGGGTCTTATCTTTACACCGAAATTGTCATGGTCCTCCACTACAAAGGAACTTGCAAATCAAGCACGAAAATCGGTGTATCAAATTAAACAATTTCAAAGTCATTTTGGGAAGTTTATGCATAATGACTACTTTAAGATTTTCGATTCCATGGTCACTCCTATCTTAACATATGGTGCTGAACTTTGGGGTTTTGAATGTAATAAACATATAGAACAGGTCCATTCTAAATTTTGTAAAGATTTTTTAGGTGTTAATACCTTTGTCAACGACTCAATGACTTTAGGTGAATGCGGAAGATTCCCTATTGCAGTAAATTACCATATGAAATTTGTAAGATATTGGGTAAGACTTATTGAAATGGAAAACCATAGATACCCAAAACAATGTTATTTAATGCTTAAAACACAAGATTCAGTTGGTAGAAATAATTGGGTCACAAAAGTACGAGAATTTCTTTTTTCACAGGGTTTTGGTTTTATTTGGATTTCACAAGAAATAGGGGACTCAAACCAATTTTGTAAACTTTTTAAACAGAGATTAACGGACTGTTCTTTACAAGCGTGGCATAGTGACATAAGTAACTCAACAAGATGTGACTTTTATAGAAATTTTAAATCACTTTTGAATGTAGAACGATATATTAATTCTGACATCAAACCTTATTATAAACGTGCCTTAGCTCGTTTTAGATGCTCAAGTCATAAGCTTAACATTGAAATTGGTAGACATTTTAACGTTGATAGAAATGACAGGGTTTGTCTATACTGTTTTCTCAACAAAGATATTTTGATTGTTGAGGACGAATACCATGCATTTTTTATATGTGAAAAGTTTGGAGACATTAGACATATCTATTTATATAATTGGTATAAAGCTCGTCCAAACTTAGATAATTTTTACAATCTTTTTAAATGTAATGACGAAATAACATTGAAAAACCTAGCTTTCTTTGTATCAAAATTACTAGAGCACATTTCTACTTGATTTCCTTTTATCCTTAAAACATAACAGCAATAATATATTGATGATAGTGTAGGGCATATCTGATTTTGATTTGTATTTTGTAATATGTATATGTATTGTGGGCCGGAGGCCTTTTTACTGAAATAAAATTGTATTATTATATATTGCACTACTATAGCCTTGTACTTTACCCCACCCCCCAATTAACCCTTACAGTGCTGGAACCGACATCATGCTTTTGAAAACAGGTTAGATCAAGGCCAGCTGCCAAGTAAATTGGCAGCTGGCCTGTGATCTAACCTGTTTGTTACTCTGCGTAACTTTCCTCATCAATTAAGCAGATATTTCAGGTTTTGGACAATGAAAGACATTTTTTTTAAGTAAATTACCCAACATTCTAAGGGTTAAACCTCATGTTATTTCAATCAACCCTTTACCAAACGCCTTTTTTTACTGTCCCAAATTAAAAGAGTTTAAAGACGACACTTCAAAATTTGATGAAATTGACAAAAAGAAAACATCGTGGGAAAAGGAGAAATTGCTTGTTACGCGCAATTACTCCTTTGCCCACAATGTTTTCCAGAGTCATCTGAAACAAAGTAGTTAAAAGTCGTTATTGTTTGGTAATGGGCTAATCAGTTATTCAAGTAACAGACCATCTTGTTATGCTTTATGGGTACTAGCACTAAGCTTTAAAATAATATCTGGCAAAAAGACACTCCACAATGAAATAACTGGCCGCTTCTTGAAATCAAATTCATGTTATAAAGTCTCAACTCCAGAAACTAACGATTACATAACCATAGATGGAAATGTGATTTACTTAATAAAGAAGCAAAGTTTCCCACGATTACCTCTGTATTTAAGCAAAGTTTCCCACGATTACCTCTGTATTTAAGCAAAGTCTCCAACGATTACCTCTGTATTTAAGCAAAGTTTCCCACGATTACCTCTGTATTTAAGCAAGGTTTCCCACAATTACATCTGAATACTTGTACAAGCAAAATTTCCCCCATAATTACTCTAGTATATAAGCAAATATTTTTATCATATATATCTCAGTATATAACCAAAGTTTCTCACATTTATCTCTGTTTATAAGCAAAGTTTCTCACATCTATCTCTGTTTATAAGCACGATTACCTCTGTATTTAAGCAAGGTTTCCCACAATTACATCTGAATACTTGTACAAGCAAAATTTCCCCCATAATTACTCTAGTATATAAGCAAATATATTTATCATATATATCTCAGTATATAACCAAAGTTTCTCACATTTATCTCTGTTTATAAGCAAAGTTTCTCACATCTATCTCTGTTTATAAGCAAAGTTTCAACATTTACCTCAATACATAAGCAAAGTTTCCCACATTAACCTCAGTATGTAAGCTAAGTTTCCCATATTTACCTCAGTATAAAAGCAAAGTTTCCCATATTTACCTCAGTATAAAAGCAAAGTATCCCCCATAATTACTCTAGTATATAAGCAAATATATTTATCATATATATCTCAGTATATAACCAAAGTTTCTCACATTTATCTCTGTTTATAAGCAAAGTTTTCACATCTATCTCTGTTTATAAGCAAAGTTTCAACATTTACCTCAATACATAAGCAAAGTTTCCCACATTAACCTCAGTATGTAAGCTAAGTTTCCCATATTTACCTCAGTATAAAAGCAAAGTTTCCCATATTTACCTCAGTATAAAAGCAAAGTATCCCACATTTACCTCAGTATAAAAGCAAAGTTTCCAACAATTACCTCAGTATATCAGCAATGTTTCCCACATTTACCTCAGTATATAAGCAATGTTTCCCACATTAACCTCAGTATGTGAGCTAAGTTTCCCACATTTACCTCAGTTTAAATGCAAAATTTCCAACATGTACCTTAGTATATAAGCAGTTTTCCACATTTACCTCAGTATATTAGCAAAGTTTTCCAAATTTACCTCAGTATGTAAGCAAAGTTTCCCATATTTACCTCAGTATAAAAGCAAAGTTTCCCATATTTACCTCAGTATAAAAGCAAAGTTTCCCACATTTACCTCAGTATATCAGCAAAGTTTCCAACATTTACCTCAGTATATCAGCAAAGTTTCCCACATTTACCTCAGTATATAACCAAAGTTTCCCATGTGTACCTCAGTTTATAAGCAAAATTTCTAACATTTACCTCTGTATATAAGCAAAGTTTTCCACATTTACCTCAGTATATAAGCAAAGTTTCCAACAATTACCTCAGTATATCAGCAAAGTTTCCCACATTAACCTCAGTATGTAAGCTAAGTTTCCCACATTTACCTCAGTATATAAGCAAAGTTTCCCTCATTTACCTTTGTATATAAGCAAAGTTTTCCACATTTACCTCAGTATAAAAGCAAAGTTTCCCACATTTACCTCAGTATATAAGCCGCTGTTCCCACAAAATCTCCACCATCTGCCACCATGATACAATTGTTGGACATGACCTCCTCCGCATGATGAAGAACCTTTAGAGGGTTTAGGTGGACATCAGTTACTTCACTGCTCTTGTTTCTGCCAATTTACATGTACTACCATATAAGTCACAGAGTCAGGTATAACCAATGTTATTGCACAAGTCATCAAAGAAACTACCACTATTGAAATCTTAAATCCACTAATTGCATGACAAGAACCAAGACACAAAGTGGATTTAAAACAACTTTGTGATTTTGATTCCAGTTATCTTACCACTATGTCTATTGAGTCCCTTCGTCTAACAAGTTCCCTTTACCCCTTAACCATTATAGTGCTGGAACCAACATCATGACTATGCAAACAGGTAAGATCAAGACTAGCCAGCTGCCACTAAGTAAATTGGTGGCTGGCCTGTGGTCGATCCTGTTTGCTACTCTTAGTATCTTTCCTCATCAGAATTAAGCAGTATATTTTAGGTTTTTGAAAGCAGACGTCACAAAATTTTATTTTCAGAAAATAACCCAGGATTCTAAGGGTTAAAAGAAAGCCATTTGTGTTCTGGGATGGCTTCTGTCATCTAAAACATAATGACTAGAATGGACTATAGTCTATAACTTAGTTTTTAAGCACTCATTAGTTTCTTTTTGACAAATCGAAGGCTTAAAACTTGTGACATTAGAAAATATCATACATGACAAACTATTTCCCCTTTTGTCACAATGGCGTCTTAGACTTAAACTTGTGTTTTTCATTTCATTTTTGTATAGAAATCTGAAATTTATTTCCTGGATTGATAACTATTTGTTCATTAACCAATTTCCAAACAATAACGACATTTGACCAGTTTGTTGCAGACGACTCTGAAAAACATGTTTTCTACCCTATCAGAAGACATTCTATTCAATTTCATCACGCTTTGAAATGTCGTCTGCAAACTATTTCAATTAAGGACAATCGGAAACTTGTGGTTGGTAAAGGGTTATTTATTATGCAACAAAGACCGGGTTAATATAGCGTGTTTTCACGAGTCACAGCATCCAATGTGTTGAGGGATAAACTTACCTATTGGCATCCTCCTTTTCTGCATCTCTGCTCTTCAACTCGCCCATCCAGTCGGGATCAAACTTGTAGCCATTTAGAGAAGCTGACAGACCAACAATAAAACTGGCAACGTCCCCTTCAATAGCTATTGTCGGCTTCCAAAACATATCAGAGTTCTGAAAAACAAATCAAAATAAACTGTGGTAAAGAAAAAATTGCATTTCACTTGATATCAGTATGCAATTCACCACTCATAATGATGAAGGTAGACTCCATCTTAACTTGGGGTTCAGTGCAAGACTATAGTAAATGCTTCATAAACATGGAGCACTTACTATAGTCTTGCACTGAACCCTCAAATTGCCCATGAGCACTGGTAAAGCCAGTTAGAACCACCAGCATTGCATAAGTCAACCAGGAAACTACCTTTCATGAAAATCTAAAAAACTGTCAACAGGATTTGAACTCTTGCCGAGAAGGGCTATTTGACTTTAATTCTGTCCCATTAACCTCTAGGCAATGGAAACCCCTAGAATATACTTTAATCGTTTACCAAACACTAACAACATTTGACCACTTTGTTAGAGACAACTTTGGAAAACATTGTGGGAAAAGTAGAAATTGCTCATAACGAGCAATTTCTCCTTTTCCCACAATGTTTTCTGCTCTATCAGAAGATTATTTTCCAATTACATCGCATTTTGAAATGTCGTCTGCAAAACTCTTCCGGTTTGGCACAGTTTAAAATTTGGCGTTTGGGAAAGGTTTAACATATGTTTATGAAAACCAGGATTGAAAAAGGATTAATCTCATGAACCTCACCTTTAACAGTTGTTCTTTATTCCTGTTAACTGCAATAATTTTGGACTTTCGATTCAATGACCTGCCATATCCCATCCTAAAGTCACAAACTGCTCCTGTAAAATCGAAACACTACTCAATGAGATATTGTAAGCACACAATATCAAGAGGAATATATACTTTGGCTTCTAGTCACGAAGGTTGTGGGTACAAATCCTGTGACAAGCAGGATCTGCCTTACCAACTTTCATGAAACCACATTCAGCGCGAGTACTGGTTATGTATCCAGGAAGACGAATTGAGAGTGATTTATCTAAGTTGTAAGAACTCGTTTCACAATCGATGTGAAGTACGTAAATTTAAACTAAACTAACTGATTTTATGTTTAAAAACTATTATTTATAAATGACCATGAACTACAGAAATACAATTGAAACAGTGCATCAGTAAAGACCTTTTCCTCAAAATTTTACTAAAGACCTTAGAAATCAATCTGTCTAGATACTAAAACACTATGTTGACATCTGATACTGCTTCTGCATACACCATTATCAACTGATTCTGGTAAATAGAATTCCTCAAGTAATGTCAATGATGGATGATCAAAATTTTACCAGCAAGGAAGACTTCTTACCAACTGGTTGATAAAATAGAATTTATTCTGTTGTATTATATAATCTAAATAATTGATAATTAAGATAACATAACATAACATAACATAAATTTTATTTCGAAATTGGACTTCAGCATGGCAAAGCTCATCGTCCATTACATTGTATATATAAACAATTACATTTATTAACATATGTATGTTACAATTAAACAATAATTGTACATGTGCGTGTGTCAATCAATATCTATACTGTGGAAGCAGGTGAAAAAAGATAATTAAAACATTACCTGCTAGACCGACTACAGATCAACTGGTCTGATAAAATAGAATTCATCCTGTGAACGACAACATATCAACTGGTCTGATTGAACAAAATTAATTTTGTTGAAGGAATCTATAATTAAAATATTACCTGCTAGATCCACTACAGATCAACTGGTCTGATAAAATAGAATTCATACTGTGAACAACAACATATCAACTGGTCTGATTAAACAAAATTAATTTTGTTTCAAGATATCTAAATGATGGATAATTAAAAAATTACCTGCTAGACCCACTACAGATCAACTGGTCTGATAAAATAGAATTCATCCTGTGAACAACAATATATCAACTGGTCTGATTGAACAAAATTAATTTTGTTTCAAGATATCTAAATGATGGATAATTAGAAAATTACCTGCTAGACTGACTACAGATCAACTGGTCTGATAAAATAGAATTCATACTGTGAACAACAACATATCAACTGGTCTGATTGAACAAAATTATTTTTGTTTCAAGATATCTAAATGATGGATAATTAAAAAAATACCTGCTAGACCGACTACAGATCAACTGGTCTGATAAAATAGAATTCATCCTGTGAACGACAATATATCAACTGGTCTGATTGAACAAAATTATTTTTGTTCAAGGAATCTAAAGGATGGATAATTAAAATATTACCTGCTAGAACAACTACATCTGCCTCTTTAAGAGCTTCTCCTCTCTTCTGTCTGATTTGTATGCTGCTATTCTTACCAAGCAAACCTCTAGCCATTCCACCAAGAAAACATGGAATTCCTATTTTCTATCAAAAAATAAAAATAACAAAAAATGTTTCTAAAAAAGCAAGCTTTAGCGTTGTATGTTACCTATTATGGAAAAAAAATATGTAAAGTGAAATAAAGAAAAAGCTTTTGTGACAACATAATGATTCCTGAGTCTGCTTCAGGTGTAATAAATTCAATGAATAAGTCAACAAAAGGAGATCAATATATCAATTGTCTTACCAAGACAGAACAACTATTCATGCTGCCTGACAATCTCAACATTTCTGCTGTAGAATGCATGGTATCCTCTCATAGTAAAAGGAATATGCTTTGAATTCTGTTAGCTAGTCAATTGAAGGAACTATTTTTTGTCGGACAGCTAATGGCATCAAAGTTCAGTGATGAATGTAGCATAGCAAAGGGAGATTACTGTGAGAAGTTTGTGATTTTTACCTCTAGGGCTGCCCTTAACTCTTCCACTGGTACAGGGGGGAGTGTAGACTGGGATCCTAATATGATCAGGGGTTTCTTTGCTTTAGATAACAGGTCTATGCTTTTTTGGACTGGAAAACAAATACAAGTGACATTGCTTGATTATGAGTTTCAAAATAATTCTTATCTGCACAGGGCTTTTTTGCTTACATTGGGAAAAGGACAATGCCTGCTAATTTTGGGAAACTGCATTGATGAAATTGCTTAATTGGGAAACCAAAAAGCTGGTTTGATTTTAAATTTTTATGAAAATAGCATAAATTTGAAGGTATTTACGATTGGGAATGTACCTTTTATAGGCTTCTATTATATAACATGAAAAAGGCCTACCACAAAGGTTAAAATCCAAGCACCTGATATTTTTGATTTTCGAAAGAGATAGAGATCTACCATCTAACTAACTAAAAGCTGATGATTCTATGTACATCAATCACTCCCTACAGGCAGTTGAACATGCAGTCTTTTTCAATTCCTTTTAAGTTTGACATCACAACTTAACAAAAATATTATTGATGTGATAAAAATTATTTACAAGCACACATCATTTGTATGTATTCTTTCTTAATAAGCCTTTAACTTTTTTGTCAACATAGAAATAAAGGGTGAAATGAACTACCAGGTTAGCCCATTACTGTATAACGAAATTTGACCAGTTTGTTGCAGACCACATTTTCTCCCTTTCCAACAATATTTTTTACTCTTTAAGAAGATTAATTTTCAATTTCATAACATTTTGAAATGTTTTCTGCAAACTCTTTCAGTTTGGGACAGTCAAACATTTGGCGCTTGGTAAGGGTTAAGTTAACACTGTTCCTCAATTTTGTAAACAAAGACACAAAGTTGCGATTCCTTGTAAGACAGGCCTCTGACCTATAAATCTGCTTGGTAGGTTTGACGTATCTATTGTTTCAACAATTTTTAAAATAATAGAAGATACAATTAAACAACAATCAGCAAACAATATTGCCTTATCCACAATTTTCCGCCAACAAATGAGAAGTATTACATCATGCAAACACAAGTGTTAAGAATGTTTCTATAGTTAACGTAAATTTCATCATGGGGAAAATAAACAAGGAACTTGCGTTGGGAAAGTGTTGACCTCTTTAGATCCACAGGAAGAGGTGTAACATCACGCTTTCGCCAGGCCCCAGCAAATAAATCATCTACATAGTTCTGGAGATACCTGAGTAAAAATGACAAAACTGTAGACAATGTGAGTCCATACATACCAAATGTAAAACTGACAAAAATACATCCAAAACAGAGATATAAGTGTCTTGGTGAAGGAAATCATTAAACCATGATAGACCTGTATATCCTGATTATAAATTATGGTAAATGCAGTTTGGCCAAGTTTATCCGGACCCTCATTCCAGTTATGTCGAAGTCTTTCGTATCACAAAAAAACCCTATTTTGTTTGTTATATCATTTTAGTTATTATTCATATGAGCTTGAACTTGTGTCAACAGTATTTCAGCAGCTTACTTCTTTAATTAAAACTTATTGTCTGCATTGGCCCCATTTCAACTGAAGCAATGTGTCCCCAACATGGCAATTTAGCTATTGGGAATAGAAATAAGGCATCAAAACAAGTAAAAGAGTACAGGGTGGTACTAGGAACCAGGAGCATGGGTATATAGAATATTATCACAATAAAACTGAAGAAAATGGTAAAATGTACCATTAACTCCTTGTTGAGGAAAGATACTTAGAGTAGCAAACAGGTTAGATCACAGGGCAGCTGCCAATTTACTTTGCAGCTCGCCTGGATCTGATCTGTTTGCATCAGCATGAAGTTTGTTCAAGTGCTATAAGGGTTAAAACACAAATTAAAACCTTTTCAAACACTGAGAATAGAACCAAATTATGTGATAAAAGATCGCCCATTCAGCCATTCAATACTTACCAATTAACAACTGATTGCATTACACCCTTGGGTTTCTGCTTTGGTGTCACCTCTTTCTCAACCATGTGATATGGATAAAGTGAGTCAATTGGAAACTCAACAAAAACAGGTCCTGAAGTATATAAAAACATTTAAATAACCAGTACAATACCTGCAGAAAATGGCTAGAGAACTTAACTTTAGAAACCATTGCAACAAAATGATAAAAGGCAAAAAAATGAGTAATTGCTTTCATAAAAACTAAGAATCTTAAATAACAAAAGTTACTTTTTATGATTTCAAAAAAATGTTCTATATTACCTTGACACAAAAAGGGTCTACCTTTTCTTTATCTTTCATCATTCTTATATTTTTGCAACAAAAGCAGGATTTTCTATATGGGGTTTAAATTGCATCAACAATGTTTCAGTTATGTTAGGATGCCCTGCTCTTAATAATGAAGACCCACCCCATACTCAAGTGCCCTTAATGGGCTTGCTAGTCAAGACAGGTAGAACCATTTGTCAGTCAGACGACTACCTCCCAAAAAGTCCAAATGCTGTCATCGGGATTTGAACGGCCATGTGATTTAAAGTTCTGTACTCTAACCACTACACCACGGAGGCCCCTTTCCCATACAGTGACAGCGTTTTTTTCCTTCTCTGTTTGAGTCCGGTAAAAGGACCCATTCCCAATCAAATCTGGGTAACGTTGTTTCCAAATTCAAGATTTTTTTTATCCAAAGTAGACCATAATTCTCTGATAAACATTTGAGTTAAAATCACCTCCGATTATTTGTAACAGAATAATCGAAATCAAATGCAGGCTCTTGACTCAAAGCATGTATTGACAAGGGAGAAACATTCTTTCTGCAGTGTCCATAATTCAAGTTATATAGACAAGATAAGCTACTTATGAAGTGTTTTCTGATACTTAAAAACAAATTCAAAAATTCCCAATTATAAGAAAAGCAAACAGAACAACATAGATTTTCCCAAATGCCTTGACACTGGACACTTTTCTAATTGGTGAAAAATAAACGAGTGAGGCACATATCGAGGGTTCAATGCAATACTATAGTGTTTATGAAGCACTTACTTTAGTCTTGCATTGAACCCTTGATATGAACAAACCTGGTGTGCCAGACTGTGCCACCTGGAGAGCCTTCTTAAGTGTTGGCACAATGTCCCTAATCTTGGTGACAGTCGCGCAGTATTTACACAGAGGCTTGAACAATGACATCTGATCTATATCCTGTAATGCTCCTCTACCCTATGTTCAGGAAGTAAAACAAACATCAATTAAACTCTTGGTACAGAGGGCTATTTCATTCAAAAGTACACTGCTCACAATAAGGCAAATTAACGTATCAGACATTGACCCATGGCGATAAATAGTTATTTCCACCATTTCATCAAAAGAATCCTATTCATGCATCGCGAGTTTTAAAACAAGAGCTGTCCGTCAGACAGCATGCTCGACTATTCGGCAATGTAGGAGAGGGGTATAGGTCAGTGAAATATCATTGTTTCTATATGAGGGTTCAAAAAGTAAAAACAAACATGCATGCAAAGTTTTAATCAAGAATTTCTAAGTACAAAGGACCGCGTAATTAGCTTAATATCAAAACAAGAGATTTGAAATTTGGTCAGGAACCTTAGATTTTAACCCTAAACACATGTTTGAAGTATTAACCAATTTCATACAGTGGATCATGAGATACAAAATTGCATGCAAAAACTTAACCAAGATTTTCTAAGTACAAAAAGCCGCATAATTTGCTTGAATTCAAAATTAGAGATATGAACCTTGGCCAGAGACCTTAAAGTATGAACTCTAAGACAAGTGCAGAGTACCAACCCATTCCATACAGTAGTTAATTAGATAGAAACTTGCACGTAAAAACTTAACCAAGGTGTGACGCCGACAGCGACCCCCAGATGAGTAGTATAGCTCTCCTTATTCTTCGAATAGTCGAGCTAAAAATGTCTTAACCCATTACCAAACAATATTGACATTTAACAACTTTGTTTAAATGACTCTTGCAAACATTGTGGGAAAAGGAGAAATTGCCCTTTTCCCACAATCTTTTCTGCCCTATCAGTAGATTAGTTTTTCAATTTCATCACATTTTGAAATGTCGTCTGCAAACTCATTGAAGTATTCATAATTGAAATGTTGCCACAATATTACTGAAACATCGTTGAAAGGGCATTTAACCCATTACCAAACAATTATGACATTTGACCAGTTTGTTGCGGACGATGCTTGAAGACATTGTGGGAAAAGGAGAAATTGCTCTTAACAAGCAATTTCTCATTTTTCCATCAATGTTTTCTGCCCTATCAGAAGATTACTTTAAAATTTCATCGCATTTTGAAATATTGTCTGCAAACTCTTACAGTTTGGGATAGTTGAAAACTTTGCATTTGGTAAAGGGTTTACACAATTCCCAACTTCAAACACAATCAAACACAATCCTCAACTTACCTTTAATATGGAAGCAGCTGCCCCACCCATGAGTAGTACAGGAGATTCAGCCATCTGAGCATTTTTAACTGCTGTCACCGTGTTTGTAAGGCCAGGACCTGCAGTAACCGCAGCAACACCAACAGTTCCAGACATTCTAGCCACTGCATCTGCAGCAAACACCGCTGTGACCTGGTAAAACAAAACAGTTGGATATTATGTTGGAATCTGCAGGACACCCTGTGATCTGATGACACGATTAAATATTTTAATTCTGCAAGCTGCAATCTTGTGACATATTCTAATGACATCCTAAATCTGCAGCAAATGTAGCAGAATACAATGGCATGTTTCATTCTGCAGTAAATGCAGCAGATATTTTGTGGCAGAATCTTATGACATATTTTAATCTGCAGCAAATGTAGGAGAGATTTTGTGGCAGAATTTAATGGCATGTATAAATCTGCAGGAATTGTGGTTGATTTTGTGGCAGAACCTAATTGCATGTTTAAATCTGCAGCAAATGTAGCAAATTGCTCCAATTTTTCCTTCTTCCACAATGTTTTCTGCCCTATCAGGAGGTTATTTTTCAATTTCATCACTTTTTGAAATGTCGTCCGCAAACTTTTTCAATTTCAGAGCAATTTCTCCTTTTCCCACAATGTTTTCCAGAGTCATCTGCAACAAAGTGAATAAATGTCGTTACTATTTGGTAAATGGTTAAGGCCAATCAATGAACACACCCTACCTCATGCCTTGTGTCTACCACCCGAATTCCGAGTTTCTCGCATGCCACCAATATGGGTGAAATATGGCCGCCCACAAGAGTGAACACTTGTTTGATACCATGAGCCTAGTAATAAACAAAACATTGTAAGATTTATTGCAGTAAAAAACAAACAGTGGTCAAAGCTCATTATTTCTATGCCAACTTCTTTACTTTTTCTCTAAACCCTTTAGTGTGGGTGCTCGTTAGAGTTGTATGTAACATGAGATTTGTCAAATATAGGATGACACATTGTAAGAAAAGGTGCCCCTTATCTAAACCTCTGATCTAAACCCCGTCATCTTAGTCAGCTATCAACTAATTAGCCCACCAAAGACATTGCTTGAATTACTGTCTTTGTATTTATGTAGGTTTTACATCACATTAACATTATTTCAGATATATTACAATGTCCGTCTCTTAAAAGAGGAAGAAAACCCCAAATCAACTGCCAATAAGGGCTGGACAAGATTGGAAGAACTATCGTCATTCCGTAAGTCAGTTGGGAGACTACCTCTCATGAAAATCCAGATTCAATCACAGAGATTTGAATCCAAGCGTAGAAGGGCCATGTGATTTCCAAGTCATGTACTTGAAATACTGGGCCATGGAGGGCCCTGCTTGAATAACTAACACTTAAATGAAGAAAAAAGAATATAGAGATCGTTTTAAAAAAAAATACTTTATTCAAATAATACAGCTCTTTGTATATTCGGCAATGATGACATTTGTGTGCACATGTTTTGGGGTTTGTTTGAAAGGAAACTCATTTATTGCTTTCGATTTTAGTTTTAGCAAGTCATAATCCCAATATGACTTAACACCTCCTTTTCCTGTAACACTATTGCCACCAAAATGATCAAAATGGGCTGAAATGTCTTTTTGAACTTTCAGCACAGTGATAGCTTTATATGTGTTTATGTTTGCTATTTAAAAAAAAAGTTTAGAACAAAAATTATTTGATCCTTTGGCAAATATGAAACTGTTGATTGATTCTAACCCTTCACCCTTTGTTTGAAATTTAGGGACTGTTTAATTCTAAAAGCATCAATGGCAATTGAAATATCAATTGATCATAGTTTCACTTTTGAATAACTTTAACCCAATTTAGAAAAAGAGTGGTTTGTTGTATGTTATTGCATGTGATGTATTGACTAAATATTTTGTAAGCAAACTGCAATGAATTGTTTTTGTTAAAGTCTGGATATCTAACAAGTTTTTAGTTAGACATGTAGCAATGGGCATATATTTACCTCTAAAACCTCTGCAACAAGTTCTCCACCATGTCTTTTTGAATCTTTTACAGGCTGAAACAGACATAGACAAAATTGAGATTTCCAATTAGTGACCATCATAGAACAATCAATAGTAGAAATTCATGTCTGATGCGTTGTAGGAGCTCTAGTGGGTGTAAGTCATTTCTCCCCCAAACCATTAACAAAGTTGTTTCACTCACAAAATGGATAAACAAGGGAACATGCATGATAATGCTCTTGAGTGGCCAGTGCATAAATCCAAAGGGCTGTCTCGCAGATTGAGGCTTTAATGCTTTGAAATGAAAATGTGAAATGTCTCCTATGGTCATAAATTCAATGAAATCACAGATCTTGGGTATCGATCTCATGATTTCATTTAATTTATGACCATAGAAGACATAGTTACAAAGAAATTGATACAATTCTCATCTCGTTTCATAAGTTCATAATCATGTAGTGCAAATATAGCACATTAAGTTGCAGATCAGTTCGTCAGTAAGCTAAACTTAGTGTAAACCCAATGGACTTCGGACGAGAAACAGCACACCTTATTCGGGTTGAACTGCTATTTCCCCCATTCAAACACAAACATACCTTATTCATAAACGTGTATAGTATGTTGAACTTTCTCAAGAAGAAAACCACACCGATAGCAGCGATTGACACACCACCCGGTATCAGATATTTCGCACACAACGAAAAACTACTTTCTTTTTCGGCCATTTTTGCGAACTTTGATCCGTCAGTAGATATTACTTTACGCGATGTAAGCGGTTTTATTTGGTGGCCGGTTTTGCGAAACACCCATATCTGTAAAAGGAACGCTACATTCATAGGGGGCGACCGGACAAGTATCAGTAAATGTTGCCAACATTAACAAGAACCCATGACCTCCCTTCCTCCCTCCCTCCCTCCCTGGTTGAAATTACGGTAGGCTAGGTATAGATTAAAAAATCCATAAGACCGGGCTCAGTAAAGTACGGAGTCCTTCCCATGCCGACCCGGGTTTCGCAACATAACTGATTTGGTGACAGAGTATGAAATATAACTGCAACAACAATAAAACAAACGAGCAAACTATCCGCATTTGGATATTCATATATGCAGAGACGTTATCTATGTCTCTGATATATGAGGCGTACAGGTTTCTGCTTTTTTTTCTTTTTTCATTTCTTCGTTCGCTCTATATTATGAGCAAAACAGAACAGAACATTTCATTTTCGACGTATAGATGCATAGCATGCAAATGGCTCACATGGTACAGTGTATATGAAAAAGTATACACACCACAGTGGAGATAAATTTATGAAAACTAAACTATGAATGTAGAAAGTCTGAACACTGTGTCTTCATTCGTTGATTACAAAAACCTTGTTTTAAGCATACTTGGTATGTTGTGTAATACTTCTTTAAAAAATATTTGGTTATCAAAACAGGTACAGACAAAAAAAAGAAAAAAGCTTTCATCACGCATGTGCTTCCTTTTAAAGCATAAGTATCAGAATAGCATATGTATTTTGATAACAATGTGATACGCTTACATAAATATGTATTCTGTTCCTACAATCAGAGGCAAGGATAATGTTATCTATGTCTCTGCTACAATGCTGATGAATCTCACAGCAAAAGTGTAATTAGCCGGGGACGAATAACACCAAATTTGTAACCCTACACTGAAATACGAGGTATATTTCGCAGGCCACGGAATACCCAAGTAGTTACGATTGCATTTAACCTACATGTACAACCTCGATCGCGACACTCAGGAAGAAACTTATGGAAAGTCACGGACAGGGAGGGGCTTGAGTTTCATCTAGGATTGGCCAGGCGCGTAGCTAGCTACTACATGTACGCAATAAACGCAATTGCGTACACATTGTCCAGGAAAATGAAAAATATTGTAAAAAGTCCAAAAATGGTGAAATGCGAATATTATGATCATCAATCGACAGTCAAAGTGAAAAGTGTGAGGATATATAAACAATTTTTTTTTACACAGCCAATCCGGGCAAACCTCACCCTCCTCCCAGATGCCACGATTTGGCCTCTGAAATTTCATCTTTTTTTGGGGTACATGTCCCCGGACCCCCTGGCAAGCTTGCGCCCGCTGTGCTCGTTGAGTCCATGACGAAATTGGTACACTTACCAAATGGTCTAGCTACACCCCTGGACGACATGTTTCGAGACATAACAAGGAGCGCCAAAATAGAGTAATAACAACTCAACCAGTAAGTATCGTAAAACATTTTCGATTCTTTCCTTCGATTTGTTCATTGTTATTCTTTTTCCGTCTTCTGGTTTTTTTTTTCTTATTTGTCTTCTTTATTTACCAGGCTTTTTTTTTTTTTTTGGAATGTGCTAGATTCAAAACGTTCGAAGTAGAAGGCTTCGAAAACGATTACGATAGCGGGGAAGTTCCTCGTTTTGAATATTCAATGATTTTCAACACAAAAACCTCATTAACTCTTTTCCTTACATAAAAATGGTTTAGGTTACTCTGCACCATTAGGAATCTAACGTCGTAACGAGCAATTTTTCTTTTTCCTACATTTTTTTTTGTCCTATCAAAAGAATATTTTTTTATTCCATCCCATTTTGAAATGGCGTCTGCAAACTATTTCAATTTGGAACAGTCAATAAATTTACGTTTGGTAAAGGGTTAACGATATTTGCATTCAATCGTATCTAAACCTCCTTGTAGGCATGATCTTTGAAGATTTTCAATAATCCCATAATTACCAACACGAATACAAACTTTAACAGACTATATTGTATATCTTATAGATTGATCAAAGTTTTTGTAACTTGAATCGGGGTTCTTACGGGCGTCTTAGTATTGAACAGTTCATATTTATCGGTTTCAAACCACCGAAAACAGACGACTTATGAATCGTTTGTGATAAAAGTAAAAATTGCTTTAAGCAAACAGCTTCTTCTTTGTAACACAATCATGCTGCTATCTCATTTAACATAGATGTTATAATTGTCTTCAAATGTTGTGCGGTTGGAAGTTCTTCTCTTGTCACAGGGGTTTCCATCCCAGACCACATACATATAATTCTTGTCTTTAAACTTTGTGAGTGTCTTCTGCCATTGTAATCTCTTCTCTTGTAACAAAAGTTGCTATCCTAAATCTCGTACATATAATTCTTGTCTTCAAACTTTGTGAGTGTCGTCTGCTATTGTAACTTCTTCTATTGTCACAAAAGTTGCTATCCTGAATATTGTACATATAATTCTTGTCTTCAAACTTTGTGAGTGTTGTCTGCTATTGTAACTTCTTCTATTGTCACAAAAGTTGCTATCCTAAATCTCATACATATAATTCTTGACTTCAAACTGTGTGAGTGTCGTCTGCTATTTTGATCTCTTCTTTTGTCACGAAAGTTGCTATCCTAAATCTCATACATATAATTCTTGTCTTCAAACTTTGTGAGTTTCGTCTGCTATTGTAATTTCTTCTCTTGTCACAAAAGTTGCTATCCTAGATCTCCTACATATAATTCGTGTCTTCAAACTTTGTGAGTGTCGTCTACTATTGTAATTTCTTCTCTTGTCACAAAAGTTGCTATCCTAAATTTCATACATATAATTCGTGTCTTCAAACTTTGTGAGTGTCGTCTGCTATTGTAATTTCTTCCCTTGTCACAAAAGTTGCTATCCTAAATCTTGACATATAATTCTTGTCTTCAAACTTTGTGAGTGTCGTCTGCTATTGTAATCTCTTCTCTTATCACAAAAGTTGCTATCCTAAATATTGTACATATATTCTTGTCTTCAAACTTTGTGAGTGTCGTCTGCTATTGTAATTTCTTCTCTTGTCACAAAAGTTGCTATCCTAAATCTCATACATATGATTCTTGACTTCAAACTTTGTGAGTGTCGTCCGCTATTTTGATCTCTTCTCTTGTCACGAAAGTTGCTATCCTAAATCTCATACATATAATTCTTGTCTTCAAACTTTGTGAGTGTCGTCTGCTATTGTAATATCTTCTCTTGTCACAAAAGTTGCTATCCTAAATCTCATACATATAATTCGTGTCTTCAAACTTTGTGAGTGTCGTCTGCTATTTTGATCTCTTCTCTTGTCACGAAAGTAGCTATTCTAAATCTCATACATATAATTCTTGTCTTCAAACTTTGTGAGTGTCGTCTGCTTTTGTAATTTCTTCTCTTGTCAC
This sequence comes from Cerastoderma edule, assembly GCA_947846245.1. Lineage (NCBI taxonomy): Eukaryota > Metazoa > Mollusca > Bivalvia > Cardiida > Cardiidae > Cerastoderma > Cerastoderma edule. Next base: position 12,713,810 of record OX401416.1, on the reverse strand, counting down.
AAAAGTTGCTATCCTAAATCTCGTACATATAATTCTTGCCTTTAAAATTTGTGAATGTCGTCTTCCATTTATTTTATTAGAAGGATCAGTTACAATATGTTCAATGAGGAAATGAACCATAGATACAACAGCATTATACGTTTTAACCCTTATAATGCTGGGTAATTTTCTAAAAATAGATTTTTTGTGCCGTCTGATTTCCAAAACTTTAAATATCTGGATAATTTTGTTGAAGAAAGCTTCTCAGAGTAGCAGCAAACAGGTTCGATCACAGACCAGCCGCCAATTTAGTTGGAACCAACCTGTTTGCATATGTATGAAGTCGGTTCGAGTAGCTTACGTTTTAATTTTGGTAAACGTTATGTGTGCTACATTCTAATATATAGATTGATTTATTGCTGGAGAGGGATGTGTGCGTTTTAAAGACACATGAAAGGATATGTGTACAAATAAATTACTGAAAAAATATGTGGAGTTCTTTTATTATGTTCATAAATGCAATGAAAAAATAATTTATGAATGCTGTGAGACCCTATTTAATAAAACCCTTTAACATAAGTTATTTTGTGCTTAAAATATAGTTGTCATCTCCAATTCAATCATGTTTTCAACAATCTGTTCGTTTACATATTGAATACATACATACGAATTCTGATTGGTCGGTTCAAAAAATAAATTGTGTATCTCAGGACCAGATCAAAGGAAAAGAAAGAATCAAGCAATTTGAATTATTAACCTGGCTCATCTGGGTTAATTCTTATTGGTTGGCTTTCATGTTTAAGTTGTGCTGATGTTTGTGTTTTGTTGTTGTTGTTTTTATGTTGTTGGGGTTTTTTTTGGGGGGTGGGTCTTCTTTTTTTGTGATAACTATTTAAATCTGACCAAAAGTACTCTGTCTTTCACTGAGCGGTTGTGTTGTATATATATATATACCAGCATGTTCTCTCAAACAATGCATTAGGCTCCTAATTTGCATGAGCGTTCAACGAATGTTACATAACTCCCACTTCCGAGAAGACTCGTCCCGAGTCTTGGCCCTTGGGAAACACGCGGGGAAGGCAACTCCGATAGAAGGAGAAGTCTTAATCCCATCGCTGCCACCAGTGTAACGAACCAAGCAAATGAAACTCTCAAGACACAAACAAATCCGATCAGTGAAAAATACTGTCTTTCACTGAGCGGTTGTGTTGTCTATATATATATACCAACATGTTATCTCAAACAATGCATTAGGCTCCTAATTTGCATGAACGTTCAACGAATGTTACAGTATGGAAGATAAGGATAGCGAGGTTGATAACAGTATTGTCATTTGTTAAAACATTTTAGACAACATTACCACCTTTCAAACATATGTTTAAGTTACAAAAATCGCTAAGGGGATGCCCAAGCGCTAATGTTTTTATAACTTCAAATACATGTATATCTGTTTTTGTTAATATGTCATGTTCCTCATGTCGTATGAATGAATTGAAATATGATCAAACTAACTTATAGGTGCTGGAATTGATATCATGGCAACTGCCACTCCGGATACACATGATGAAGGAAACAACCTTCTACACGAAATCCTGGGAAGCTGCGATAGTAAGAATGTGAAACACGTTGAAGAAAGGTTAAACGACTACCTAGATAATACGCCCAGTGATGAAGTGCGAAATGCCATAAACAAACAGAACGAGTATGGATACACACCGTTGTTGGAACTACTTCCTTGCCACGAAGCGAGTGTGGAGCTACTCCAAATCCTGATCAAAAACGGATGTAATGTCAACATGGCGGACAGCTTGAAAATAAACCCTCTCAAACAGGCTGCAGCAAAGTTGTTCATTATTCCCAGAATTCTTGACGGGAAGTTCTTGTTTGACGAGGAAAAACGGATAGTAGAATTCCAAATAAGGCGTGACAGGAAGCTGTTTGAACAGCTCATTTATAGCGGAGCCGATGTAGACGAATCGGACGTATTCGGGAGAAATGCTTTGTTCGAAACCAATGATGTCGAACTTATTCGTCAGTGCATGTCAAATGGACCGATGTCAACACTAGAGATATATGGGGAAGGACACTTCTCCACTCAGCAATCACAATGCCGAATTACAAGCAACTGGTGAAACTCTACTTACAGAGACTTAACCCCGACATAATAACAACGGCCGATGTATATGGATCAACTGCTCTTCATTATGCGGCCTCCTTTGAGAGGTACGACATAGGAGATGAATTGGCAAGGCACGGCGTGGACCCAGGTGCGCGGGATATGAACGGGAAAACATTTGCCGATCTGGTGAACGATAAAAAGAAACACCATAGCCTGAGGAAACAGGCAGAAGTTCATTTTGAGTTTGTGAGAAGCACCGAAGATCTCTCCAGCATCGTTTACCAACCGAGCATGGATGAACTTCGTCTTCTTCTTCATCACCCATACTACGGCGGAGCCCGCGGTGGGCCTGAGAGTCTTGAAATCAAAGCCACTATAGCGCAATTTGCGCAGTCTTTGTGAATCAATTGGACAATTAGACGAGAGGTTTAGATGCACCCTTCTCCGTACGGGCAGCAGTGAAGAAGGGACTAAAGTCGGCGACCCAAACGAATTCGACTTTGTGTTTTGTTCGGACATGTTTGCAGATAAGTGCGATATTGTCGAGATTCCAGAAAAGAAGGGATTTGCAGAATTGAAACCACGATCTGCGGAGTAGTATGTTACAACAGATACAGCACGATCTCCATCAAAATCAGTCGACGACCTCGAGTGTTTTGTCAAGATTAACAGCCATCGAATGCAGTGTCTCGAAACTATCGGATATTGAGTACAGTATCAAAGGTGTTCAAAGTGATGTTAATAACCTTAAACAAGAAAATGTATCCATTTCTGCTAAGATGAATGAAGTCGAGACATCATGCTTAACAATAAGTAGCCTGTTTGATGAGTATGTCGATTCTAAGGAGAAAATAGATAAAAGCATAAAAACATTAAACAATGAAAACCAGAATCTCAAAGAAAGAATAAGTCAAATAAACCATAACTATGATAGGCTAAATGATGAACTTTTAGAGCTTAAAACAAGAAGCATGCAGGAAAACCTTTTGTTCTTTGGAATACAAGAGACCGATGGCCGAAATGAAAGTACTGAAGATATTTTAAGGAGTTTCCTGAAAACAACGGTCCTCCCAAACTCTGCCGATTCTATTGACCAAATCAAATTCGATAGAGTACATAGACTAGGTGCGAAAAGAACATCATATGGTAGACCCGACAACAGACCGATAGTGGCTAAATTCGAACGATACATTGACAGAGAAACGATAAGAAGGGAATCGTTTAATGTAAACACGGAAAGAAACGGATACTCAATAAGAGAGCAATTCCCTTACGAAATAGAACAGCGAAGAAAAACCCTCTATCCTGTCATGAGAAAACTGAAAGAAAACAAGAATAACAAGGTTGTTTTAGTCCGTGGTAAACTGTACGTTAATGGAAGCCAGTACATCCCGAACGAGCACTCTCATCACGAAAAAAGTACCAACAACCATAACAATGTGCCTGCACCAGACAGTCGACACGATCAGCGTAACAAGAACAACCCACAGAGACCACATATTCCCCTTTTTAACCGTTTTCAAACACTGGCCGGCTATGGGGACCAGGAAAACACACCAATAAGACCATCCCAGAGTCAGAAACACAAAGCCCGTTCCCCCTTGGAGGAGGAACACCTTAAAAAACATCGATCAGACGTAGGAACACCTAAACCCGAAATCCCGTCAACCGAGACCAACAGTTCGCAAAGTGACCAATCTTTCGTGCGGACGAAATCAACCACCGTAAACCATCCAGTTCATCTAGATCCAATAACATCCCAACGTGCGTGCAACTCAGTGGCTAACAACCGTTAGAAATGTGCGGGGGATACGCAATATCTGACCAAAAAGTGTGATCGGCCGAGTTTAGAAACACATAATAGAAACGTTGTGGAAGAAGTAAACCAGAACTATTACATAGAACACAGCCTTGAAGAGCAACCTACACAACCAAAAACAATTTCCAATATTAAATTTCTTAGCTTGAATGTATGTGGCTTACTCAGCAAACAACATTTTCCAGAGTTTATAGAAACAGTGTATAAGTACGATATTGTCGGACTGCAAGAAACTAAAATGGATGATTCCAACTATTTCAACATAGAGGGTTATACTTATTATTCAAAGAATAGATGTAAATTATCAAATAGAAAGTCTGGAGGAATAGGGTTGTTAATTAAGAGCAGTTTAACAGCTCATGTGACTATTTATGAAACAGAAAGCAAGCACGCCATTTGGTTTACTTTATCAAAACAGTTTGCCGATAATGAGGATCTTCTGTGTGGGGTGATTTATATACCCCCAGAAAACTCCTTATACTCTGTAAACGAACCATATTCCCTTCTTTCACAAGAAATAGCTTCCTTTAATGATAGATTTACAAACGTGTTGTTATTCGGTGATTTTAACTCTCGTACCAAGAGTAACGCAGATTATATTGAGATGGATAACTGTATTCTCCAATCTTTAAACTCGGAGGAGTTAATTGAGGAATATAACCGTGAAATGGTAGCATATCAAAACAAAAGAGTACCAATACAGCGACAAAATAGTGATCCATCAATCAATAATCTGGGTTATCAACTTATTGATTTCTTACAGGAGAGAAGCTTGTTTATTCTAAATGGTAGAGTAAAGGGTGATTTATTGGGTAAATTAACTTGTAAAAAGGCGAGCACTGTTGATTATTTTATATGTAATTCTAAATTGTTTAAACATGTTGAAACTTTACAAGTGCTAGATTTTTGCCCATTGTTATCCGATGTTCATTGTCCTGTAGAATTGTCTTTATCATACACGTACCATAATCCATTAATATGTAATTGTAAACATACCGAAGAAATAACGACAGTCCGATGGAATCATAGAAGATCTGATACCTTCTGCCGAAGCATCGATACAAAGTGTATGGATGAACTTCTGCAAAAGATCTCAGATATTCAATGCAAAAACGAGATCGTACAAAATGATGTCGATCAAATCGTCGACAGCCTTGGAAATCTGCTTCATGAAACAACAGATAAATGTTTTGGTCAGACCAAAACAAATATCTGTCATAATACGTGTCAAATACATAAACTCAAACAGAAAAATCGTCCTCTATGGTTCAAGGGAGACTGTGACAAGGCACGAAAACAATTTCATAGAGCTAAATATCGTTTTAAATTAAACAAGTCAGAAATAAATAGGCATCACTTAAAACAATGCAGTAGAACATATAAATCAGTGCTGTCCAAGTACTCAAAAAACGAGCGAAACAGAACAATAGAAAAGTTAAAACGAACAAAAACCTCAGACCCGATAACGTTTTGGAAAATTTTAAATAGCGATAAACCGTCAAATAAAACCGGCTGCTCTGATTCGGATTTATATGACTATTTTAAATCCATTAATAATATTGAGGTAACGCAGGATGACATATCCAATTTGACAATTTCTGACGAAAATGATGAACAAAATACTAATTGTGAAATAAATGGAATAATTACTTATTTAGAAATAGAAAATGCTATCAAGAATCTGAAAAACAATAAAGCGTGTTGCAAAGATAATATTTTAAACGAGCATCTAAAAACAAGCTATCCGTCACTTAAACATGTCTATTTTAAACTTTTCAATCTAATTTTAGATACTGGGGTTTTCCCAAAGTCATGGTCAGTCGGCATGATACGTCCGATCTACAAAAATAAGGGGAATCCTAATGATCCTTCAAATTATCGCCCTATTACATTGTTGGGTTGTCTGGGAAAACTGTTCACGAGCATTTTAAATAAAAGATTACATAATTATACCGAAAAACACAATATTATAAATGATTGTCAATCGGGATTCAGAAAAGGGTTTTCCACGACAGACAACATGTTTATTTTACATAGTTTAATCCAATTAGCATTCAAAAACAAACAAAAGTTATTTTGTGCTTTCATTGACTTCAAGCAAGCTTTTGATTCTGTTTGGAGAAACGGGGTCTGGCATAAACTGTTGTCATTTAATATCAACGGAAAATGTTTTCGTCTAATTAAACACATGTATAATGACATAAAATCATGTGTGAGTCAAGGGACCACGTGCTCAGAGCTTTTCTCGTGCATGATCGGGCTGAGACAGGGTGAAAACGTTTCACCGATAATTTTTTCTCTATACCTGAATGATCTTCATGCTTTTTTTAATGATTCAGGCATTCTTAATGGTATTACCATACCAGACGTCAATTATATTAACGTGAATAACGAAATCAATGTGTTTTTTAAACTTTTCATTCTTCTTTACGCAGACGACACAGTTTTAATGGCGGACACAGAACAAGAATTACAAAATGCACTTGATATATACCAGACTTATTGTGATAAATGGAAACTTACAGTAAACATTTCTAAATCTAACATTGTAGTGTTTTCAAAAGGTAGACATAAAACTTACAATTTCACTTTTGGAAATGCTCCATTAAACATTGTTAAGGAGTATAAGTACTTAGGATTAGTGTTTGGTCGTTCAGGGTCCTTTTTCAAATCAAAACATGCAATTTCAAAACAAGCCACTCTAGCAATGTATAGTCTTCTTAGAAAAATAAACAAACTAACACTTCCTATAGACATGCAAATTGAGCTCTTTGAAAAAACTGTTAAACCAATCCTACTCTACGGATGTGAACTGTGGGGTCATGGAAATAATGACGTCATAGAAAGAGTTCAGCTCAGATTCCTAAAACACATACTAAAATTGAAAAAGTCTACGCCTACCTTTATTGTATATGGAGAGACAGGTGTTTTTCCATTACAAATTGAAATAGAAACCAGAACAATTTCATATTGGACTAAACTTACAGAAATCAAACCAAATACTTTACTACATAATGTATACAGATATATATATCACCTATTCACCAACACAGCACCAGAACACACCACGTCACCTTTATTCAATTGGATTGGAAACACACAAAATATCTTAATAAAATGTGGCTTGAACAATATTTGGGATATTCAGAATTCCCCAAACAAGAAATGGTTAAAACTTACAGTTAAACAAAAACTCAAAGATTTGTTCATAAATGAATGGCATCGAATAATAGGAAATAATAACAGCTGCTACACTTACAAACTCATAAAAAAGAAATTTGGCTTTGAAAATTATCTTATAGAAATCCCCCAGCCACTACTAACATACATGATTAAGTTCCGAACAAATAACCACAAATTACCAATTGAGCATGGAAGATGGTCAAATGTGGATCTAAATGAAAGAAAATGTACACTATGCAACATTAACACAATTGGAGACGAATTTCACTATCTTCTCGAATGTACATTTATATCGAATCAAAGACAATTACTAATTCCGCAAAGATTTATAAACAGAAAAAACATTTTTACATTTGAATCATTGATAAACTGCAAATCTAAAGACGAACAAATTCGACTCTGTAAATTCATCAAAACTATTTTGAACCTATTCTAAAGTTACTATATTTTAACAAAATACTATGTATATGTATATGTATATGTGTGTGTGTATGTATATGTGTATATGTGTGTATATGTATTAATGTGTGTATATGTATGTATGTATATGTATGTACATGTATGTATATATATATATGCAAGTGATATGTATCTATGAATATATTGTGTTAAGCGACCTCATAGTTCAAAGTAATGTTTTGTGGTTCGTTTAACACGCATTTGATTCAAGTTTATCCTTGAACTTATATATATATATGCAAGTGATATGTATCTATGAATATATTGTGTTAAGCGACCTCATAGTTCAAAGTAATGTTTTGTGGTTCGTTTAACACGCATTTGATTCAAGTTTATCCTTGAACTTTCTCTTTAAAACCGTTAGCATATGTATTTTCTCAATGGAATGACAAATAGAGAGATAGTGATATAGGGAGATAGTGATATATGAAAGGTGATATAGAGGAAGAGATAGAGAGATAAAAATAGAGAGGTAGAGATAGAGAGGTAGAGACCAGTGAGAATTACAAAGCAGACGCCTCGTTTAAATTATGTTTCATGTTATTTTAACCTCATATCTTCTGTAAAAGGAATTGAGTGAAATAAAGATTTTGTATTGTATTGTATTGTATTGTATTGATATTCCACCCGAGTTTGGCGGTTTTTTTTATGCCAACCTGAAATGCAGTGCCCCTGAAGTCAAAAGAGTGTTTAGACAATTGCTCCGACGTACGGTCGTGAATAAAGCCACCTGGTCCGGCGGGAGAATGTACTTTGAAGGGGATATCCGGCATTCCGATGAGTACGACAGGCCCGTGTTTACACTGAAGGTACGCTGGGTGGGCTGCTCTTACAAAGACGAGGAAATCAGCATCGACCTTGTGCCCGCCGTTCGAAAACGAGGCTGGTGGCCATCAAACACAGATTTCAACAGGATAGATATGATGAATGAGACGATTCGATCAGAAGGATGTTTGTTACTCCTACAGAACCCGTATGACGAGCCTGATACGGTCATGAGGATCTCTTGCTCTGCCGCAGATATCTGTCTGATGAAATCGCTGCCCCAAACATTCAGAGAAAGCTATCACCTGTGCAAACTATCGCGTCACAAAGACATCATGCCCCTTATAGACCCGGATGCAACACACAACTATTTCCCTGTATTTGAGGCCAGCGATTGCGTTACGAGTTATATGTTGAAGAATGCGCTGTTCCATGTATTAGAGCAGTGCAAGGCCGATGGTTAAATGACCGAAAAGGGAGGAGACTGCTCAAACCGTGACATCGTCACCATTGCCATTCGGATGTTAACATTTCTGGACGAATGCCTTCGTCAAGCGAGGTTGCCGGTTTACTTTTTGCCAAATCGTGTAGACATTTTCCTTTTTCCCATTCCTTGGGGATAGTCATAGAGGAACCTTTCCATTGTGAACGTCGGCGTGCGTTTGTGAAAATCATGATGTACATCCTTGGTAAAAATACCTGATATTGGCGCTCTTTCTATAAAGAAGTGGTAGCCTACTTAAAACAAATGCCTATAATAGATGCTATGAAATGAAAGACACCAAGAATTATGTCGTTTGATGAATCTTAATTTGGTCCACAATTGGGGTGTTTGATTTGGTTTGATTTGGGGATATAACATTTTACAATAGAAATATATACAAAGGAATGCATTCAAGTACTTATTGATTAATTAATTTCAAAGCGGTCTTTTTCTGTGCAACGCTAAAGTTACCCGAGGAAAACTCAACCATCGTGCTAGTCGGGTAAAGTTAAGTTGTCTATTTCGTATATGGAAAGTGGGGGCGGGGGGCGGGGGGGGGGGCAATAAACAAAGGCACTAGTATCAACCCTTAGAATGCTTGGTAATTTTCTAAAAACGAATTTTTGTGCCTTCTGCTTTCGAAAATAATAAATATATGTTACATTTTGATGAGGAAAGATGATCAGAATAACAAACAGGTTAAGATCACAGACAAGCTGCCAATTTAATTGGCGGTTGGCCTGTGATCCATCGTGCTAGTAGGGTAAAGTTAAGTAAAGTTAACCTGTTTGCATAAGCATAAAGTCGGTTCCAGCAATTTAAGGTTTTAATGGTTTTCCCCATGACATCCTATACAATGGGACACCCCGTAACTTGTATCAGATCAGGACGAGTCGTACTGGTTTAGAACCAATGAAAGCTGTGATATCAGTGATCATGCATTGTTTAACCATATACAACCAATAATGGACATTTGGTTCATCAACATTTGTCCTGTTACGCTGCAATGCCCGACTCTTAATAATGAAGCAATACCCTTAATACGTGAACAGGTTTCACATTCAAGGTGTAAGGTTAAACAGGTTCACTCTGGCCTTCGCAAATTGTGCCATTTGCGACAAAATTGACAAATTAGCGCAAGAAAAACAAATTTGGCGAAAGTTGCTGGCGCCGATTATTTTCCAAAATAATTTGATGTTTGTTTACGGTAAGATAACTAACAACATCCTCTTTTTAGAGACACAATGCATAAAGGTGATATTCATTGCAACTGATTGGTCGATGTTAGACAGAACAAACGATGGCATTCTCCAGTCGTTATGAAACCCATACCATACAAGCCATAGAGAGAAAAATAAATGTTTCTTGATTGGTTAAAGACTCAGTCTTTTAAGCACATGTCCTTCTACATATGCGATGGACTTTCTGGTCAGAAAGGTCAAGTGTACCGTTACTCTTGGGTGGCAAAATCAACTGTCCGTGTTGCCCTGGTTGTCCAATAGCCTAACCCTTATAGTGCTGGAACCGACTTCATGCTTATACAAACAGGTTAGATCCAGGTCAACTGCCAAGACTTGCATTCTAAAATCTAACCTGTTGGCTACATTGAATATCTTTCCTCTTCACAAATAAACAGCTATTAAAAGTTTTGGAAAGCAGGTGAAAGAAACACGTATCCTTAGAAAATTATCCAGCAATATAAGGACCCAGCAATATAAGGGTTAACAAGCAAGTGATTTTTTACTGAAATTTACAATTGTACCATTGTACGGAGAAGTGGAGAGGAATATTTGGAGGAGTGGAGAGAAAGTTTCTGCATTATGGACAACCACATCAAGCTACTTACGATGTTGTGATGTTGTGTACCGAGTATATTATGTTCAATTATATGGCAATAAATTATGATTAAACTAAACATCAAGATCTGATTTCCCCAGCCCTGTTACTATATTCACAGTCTATAGCATTGGAAAATTGAGTTATTCAACCTTTAACCATGTGTGTAGATAAAAAACAAACAGAGTTTATCCAGTACATATAGTATTTAATCAACATTGCAATTGCACAGGACCCAGGCAACAATATTACAAAGACTAAAATGGGAACAATTTAGAAGTACATGTATGCAATAAGATTCTACTTTATGATGATTCAATGACAGTTAAAGATGACCAAAACATGTATTAACCGATTTTTTCACAAGAATAATATTGTGATTCATCCAAATTGCAAGAAATGGCAAATGACATCTACAAAATATGAAAATTTTATAAAATTCTTAAGGATTTTGGGTAGTAACCGTTATGTTCAAAAGTAACAATGAACAATTTCTCCTTTTTTGTATTGTGTTTAACGCCCCATCATTAACTTTTCAGTTATGTAATGCCTTTCCTGGATTCACCAGTACTAGGCTAGGGCTCTGAAATGACTCATCAAAGGTCACTCCCATGAAACCTGAGGTGTAGGTGGGGCTCCAACCATGGACCCTTGATTTTTAAGTCCACCAAATTAACCACTGCAGGCTTTCTACTGCCTCTCCACAAAAAACTAGGGCAAAAGTAGGGCAAGATTTTAGCAAAAAGTAGGGATTTTTACTGTTAAAAAGTAGGGCTAAATAAGAAAGTTATTACCATTTTTCAGCTGGAATTACCGTTAAATTGATACATATCTTAGTCCATCTGATGCTGTGAGAATGCCTTGTTCTGCCCATCCTTGAAATACAGGCACCTGAAATTTTAATTTCTCATTTAACATCAATTTACACAATGGAATACAATAATGAACATGACATTCAAAACATACACTGTTAATCTTATAAGGCAAAAGACAAAAACCCTTAGTATCAACCCTTTCCTCCATGAATATGTACTAAACTTCACCCACTATGAATATATAAGTATTCTTGCACTAGTTCTTACAAAGAGTTTTCTCACCACAGACAAAAGTGAAGAATTATATTTTTATCATAATTGTATAAGCAAAAAGAGAAAAAGGTCTATTCCGTTTGTAAAGGTGTTAAAATGAGTATACATGGAGTAAAGGGTTAAGTAAAATTAGATACTACATAAGAATGACTATTGGAATGTACTATTGTGTGTTGTATCCATGATCATAAGCAGTTAGAAAATATTATTTATTGCAAGGTTACATTTATGCAAAAAGTATGCAAAAAAAACCACCACAAGCTCAGCATCTAATATACATAAAAAGCAATCTACAACACAATGAGGTGGAATAGGATATGCACGCTTCAATACACTGGCCAAACATTAAAAGAATATACATAGTTAGTTATAGGCCTACAATATCTACATGAACCATATTATTTGCTTGAGATACTGATTTTCTCTTTTTGAGAATAACTGGCAATCAATTTGCTCTTTTTGCTTTCAATATCATTTCTCTGCTTTCTACATGTCTCCAAGGCATTTGTGGCTTTATCTATTTTGGTCCTGGCAACATCAAGTAATGCATGGGCAATGTCTATCTCCTTAAAGTCTTTCTTTTTTATTGCAGATGATAGCCTGTCATTAGCCTCCTTGAACAGGTTGTTTGCTGCACACATATCTTCATGTAGGCCTGCCTCATTCTTCTTAACTTCCTTTTCCGTTTCAGATATCTTTCTTTTCCTGTCTTCGTTTTTCTTGAAAGCCTCTGATTCAATTTCTCGTTGTCTCTTTTGTTCAAGCTGCACCTTTTTAAGCAGATTGGACTCCTGCTCTTCATCTTCCAGTCTTTTCAAGTATTTCTGATGTGAGTCAGTCACATACTTCATCATTGTTTTGGTTATAGGAACAGCAGTTACATTTCCATCATATTGTTCCACTGCATCTCTTGTAAGTCTCAATGCATTCAATGACTGCTCAGAAAGAAGGGTGCGTTCGGAAGTCAGGATCTTCTTATTGATGGACAGGCTACGTTCCACATCAGCATTCCCATGGGTAAGACATAGAGATGAATATACCAGTTTTTGCAGTGTAGGAAACTTTTGGTTGCCACTTGCAGATTTTCTGCTCAATATATCTTTCCAAAAGTGATCAACTCTCTTTAATTTATCATCATTATCATACATGACACTGTTTTCAATTTCTTCCACCCGGTACACTTTCCACTCATCACATATCATTGCAACTTCGTTAGGTGTAATGCCTGGCAACTTTTCAACTAGACTTTGGACATATCTCATTGCTGTGTTTTGATTTCTTACTTCTGGATGGAGACATTGAGCATACTTCACCACATTCTGTGTCAATGGAAGTTTTTTTCTCAAGTAATCAGCTGTTACTGTGTAGAACTTTTGCATGTCCCTCAAGAGAGGCTTACGCTTTTCTTCACCTAACTTCTCTAACGCTGTCTTGCTTTCACTTGTTTCAATGTCTTTCAATGGTAGCAGGTTATCTTTTTTGTCCATGTCTATATCCATCAACTTCTTGACAGAGGCATTCTGAATAAGATCCTCCTTTAAAAACCTGTTCATCACTTTCTTAAGAAGGTCTGTGGATTCACTATGAAGCAAGTGAATCAAAGGCTCCTGCTTCTGGAATAGTGTCAAGAAGGGGTTGAATAGTGCTCCACAGCTGATTACGAACAACAGTTGAATGTAAATCTCTTGTGAGGAAAGTGCTTGACAGATTCTTTTGTATCTGTCATTTCTTTTCAAATAGTGACTTGTGTGGTTCTTTTGACTCACTTGAGGCAAGTCCCTCAAGAAATACTGTTTACACGCATCCCAATTGATTCTAATTCGTTCTAGGGCTGGTATGAGGGTCAGCCATCTACACTGAACATGTCTAACAAAGATAACCCCATCCAGATCCATATTATCCAATGTTTTTTTGAAATCTTCCTTCTGGCAGATATGGCTTTTGAACCATTGGAACATTTCAATGGCCAGGCTCTCAACATCTTCACCAAAGACATCCAATCCTTTTCTGAAGGCATTGTGAACTACATGTAAAGTACATGGAGTAAAATCAACAAGTCCTTTCAGACCATCTGACTTGAGGCGCTCATTTAGAAGAGTCCAAATTTTCTTATTGACATTGGGCCCATCACTTCCAATACTTATTAACTGATTTACTGGCAACCTCACACCATCTTCTACTTCCAGACTGTTCCATAATTCCTCAGCTACATCCTCTCCTACAGCATGGCCAAACATTGCAGCTTTCAGAAAATGAGTAACAATCTCTCCCCTATTTGTATTCCAAAACCTCAAAAGAATATCACACTGTTTGTTTCCTTGCACATTACCGGTCTCATCAAACTGAATGGTATATGGCACTTTGCTTTCAATAATTTGTTTACAGAGATTTGTTCTGAAATATGGTCCCAAACCATCTGACAAAGTGTATGAGATTTTGGATTTGCTCATCGTAAACTTTTCACTTATTGGACCTGGAAACATTGCAACAAAAGGTTCTGGTGTTCCATCACATGAACTAAATGTAAACCCATCTTTTGCAACTTTCATGGCCCAAAGTATCTCGGCTGTCATCACTTGGTCTTTCTGCGATTTGGACAACAATGGAATCTGTTTTGATGGACCAGATACAGCATCTCCACCTCCCTGTGATGTAGATGGTTTGTCATGTGGCACTTTAAAAAACATCTGAGTGTTGCTTTTCCTTAACTTGATAATATCTTTATATTTCTGGCCCCGGGCATGGTTCAGTATTTGTGTTGCACCAGTAATTCCACACTGTATAGTTTTCTTACAAATAAAACAGTAACCAGCAAATTCAGAGGAAGAGTCCTTTTCACACCAAGTATTTAGTTGATGTCCATTACAGTCGGTTTTCCCAAGCCAGGAAGCGCTAAATTTGGTTTTTCCATGTGGCATTATGGCTGGTTAGAATTGACTAGCATGCAGGAGAACTAATTCATCTAATACCTGTAAATACAGTTAGCTAAATAAACATGATGGATCTAAGTTGTTTGTATGTCACTGCTGCAACGTACTATTGACACAAAGCAATTCAAGGCTGGTCAAAGCAGTTGGTCAATGCAGTGTCTTATATCAACCTACAAATGCCATGATGTTAATCAAATTCTAATCAATTTAATAATTTTAAAGTAGATGTGTGTCCATAGGACACAGATGTCCTCACAATTTGGCTCTGTAACAAAGATTCCTATCATTTGCTTTTATAATGGAACAAGAAAACTGAGCTGCTATTTAAGAATTTTGTCAATTTTACAGACTTTACCTTAAATCAATGATTGTTAGACTATGTAGTACCTCTTACACATGTACCTATTGTTGTATATTGAATGTAAAAATGTTATTTGTGTATGGGCCGGTGGCCCTTTAATACAATAAAACTTGAATTGAATTGAATTGCATCAAAATACTCAGGTATACAAGTGCACATGCTGACAACTATTCACAGAAAGATGGCTCTAGCAGTTATACTTTTTTAGTTCAGCGTGACACAAACTTTGGGCTATGGATAGCTAGATGGACTGACAAACAAACAATGGCAAATCACCTCCTCCCTTTTTTGTGGGGTCATACAAAATAAATTATTTATGATTAATATGACAGTTAGGAAAAGCAAGCTTTACATATAAACTTAAATGTATTTTGTTAGAAAGGAAAGCAGCATCTGCAATTACGAATTTAAAACACAGCATGGCATTTGTGGGTTCCCTCAGCTAGTAGCATCATTGGGAAAAGAAGAAACTTGGCAGTGTAAAGTCTAGATGAAGCGTGCATATCTGTCACCTCTTTTTCAAGAAGCATGTATGTATATGATTAAATAGAACATATAGAATGTATTTTCACAGTGAAAAAGATATTATCTTACCTAAAGACCAGTATGTCTGTACTGACTAGCCAAGGAACCACAGTGCTTTCAAGGATGAACATAACAAGGTGATCCCCCAAACACATCTGAACTGTTCTCATTACAAAAGATTCATAATGAATGGAATTTCTGCAAAATATCTAAAGAAGAATCATGTAAGTCTATATTTTACATTTTATTTCTTTTACTTGCAAAATGAAAAAGTAGGGATAATAGGGCTATTTTTGAAAAAAGTAGGGAAAAGTAGGGTTAAGAAAAAAAAGTAGGGAAAAGTAGGGAAAAGTAGGAAAAGTAGGGACCAGTAGAAAGCCTGCCACTGGGCCATGCAGAGCCTTGGTATTTTCTTAGGATATTGGGAAGAAACCATTGTAAACAAAAATAACAAAAAAACAATTTCCCCTTTTTGACATAGTGGTTTCTTAAATCTTCCTATGTTGATGCATAAACTAACATGTATGAGGAAACATTGAAACAGATTACTTTATATGGGTTTTACATCACATCAACATTATTTCAGTTATGTAGCGATGCCCGACTCTTAATGATGGAGGAAGACCCCATTCTCAACTACCCATAGGGGCTGGGCAAGGCGGGTAGAACCATTGGCATTCCGTAAGTCAGTCGGGAGACTGCCTCTCATGAAAATCCATATCCCTCTCAGGATTTGAACCCATGCGGAGAGGGGCCATGTGATTTCAAGTTCTGTACTCTAACCACTAGGCCACGGAGGCCCCTCAGATTACTTTAACATTCCCCGTTAAAATGCAATTTGCAGCAGACGACATAAAAAACAACTATCAAACATATGAACTTATGAGGAGCTGAAACAATTTGACAAATGTAGAATACAAACATCACTTAACCCTTTCCCAAATAATAACGACATTTGACCACTTTGTTGCAGACGACTTTATAAAACATTGTGGGAAAAGGAAAAATTGCTTGTTACAAGCAATTTCTCCTTTTCCATAATGTTTTCTGCCCTATCAGAACATTATTTTCCAATTTCATCCCATTTTGAAATGTCATTTGCAAATTCTTTCAATTTGGGACAATCGAAAATTTGTTGTTTGGGAAAGGGTTAACCATCTACATATGTTATTAAGTAACATATGTAACAGCAAACATAAATGAAGATGCTGTGAAGATAATTCATTGTTTTACAAAAAGTAAGACCAATAAGTAAAGTATATCTTTCTATATGAATGATTTACTATAACCTTTTTATCATTTGATTAAAG
This sequence comes from Cerastoderma edule, assembly GCA_947846245.1. NCBI lineage: Eukaryota > Metazoa > Mollusca > Bivalvia > Cardiida > Cardiidae > Cerastoderma > Cerastoderma edule. Next base: position 12,696,952 of record OX401416.1, on the reverse strand, counting down.
AGCAGGAGAATAACAGCTTGATTGTAAAAAAGTTCAAAGGTGGTCCCATAAAACTTAAACTTTACTTAATTATAATTGAATATATTGTATTCATGCATATGTATATATGTGTTCTAAGAAGCGACATATAGCTATGCTATACAATTATCTTGCTTGAACTAGAACTTAAAAAGTTTTGATAAAACTTTTCGCAAAATAAATTAAAAACTACCCCATTAAAAGTGTTTTCATAACTCATTGATGAAATGATAAAAAGAAAAAAAAATCAAATTTGTTTTTAAATTAAACAAAAATGAGTTTGAAAGTATGATACCATTTTACATAAAATGAAAAGAAGTATAAAAATGGAATGTCAGGTTATGCAAACAACTGTCTATATTGACAGGAAATATTCACGAAAGACATGAACATGTCACTGCTCTAGGTGGTTAACAGTAATCTAAAACAATGTTTAAGAATGAAAAGGTAAATAATGAATACTTCTCCAGTCCTTCAAGCGACTTTATTGTGGAGTTGGGTTTATAAGACATAATTCTTTCAGCAATAGAAGGGACATGGAAGTATGCAAAAACTGCAGAAGCAAGGTATAAAAAGTTAGTAAGAAAAAAAAAGAAGAAAAAATTTAAACGCTTATAGTGCTGAAACCGACTTTATGCTTATGCAAACAGGTTGGATCCAGGCCAGCCGCCAAATAAATTGCCGACTGGCCTGTGATCTAGCCTGTTTGCTACTCTGGGTATCCTTCTTCATCAAAATAAAGCAAATATTGGAAAGCAGACCACACAGGAGTCTATTTTTAGAAAATTACCAAGCATTCTAAGGGTTAAAATGGTTACATGAGTTACATTTAAAAAACGAGTTTGAGTTTTGATAAATGGTTAATATATGTTCTGTACAGAGATATATTTTAGGTATATGAAAAGATATGGCAAAAATACATGGGGGAAAAATATGATGTTGATGTACATGAATTACTTTGACACTCCTTATTTATTGTTAAACAATAGAAAAATACATATGTGAATAAAGGTTGAAATATTTATCTGCAATTATTGCAGATAAATATTTTAACCTTTATCCACATATGTATTTTTCTTTATTCCACCTGCTGCGTGAAATTAGAATATCACTTTGATAAAGGGAAAAAATGCCAATTATGAGCAATTTCTCCTTTGTCACAATTTCTACCGAATTTCACAAATAAAACTCATCCTTCATAATAGGTTACTGGTGTCTGGTGTTATTTTAAAGATTAACTGGGAACAAAATACTATACAAGTGGAAATGGTAGAGAAAGGGTGTTTCAGAGTGAGAAAGTTCTTGTTACAACAGATCATACTCTTACTTAAATGGTTTTCAATAATGAAATAAGAGGATCTGATTGATAATTTATAACTGCCATATGCCTGTTAAACAATTAGTGATCTTCATAACCCCCACCCCCCCCCCCCCCACCCCTAAAAAAAGTGGTGAAATATATTGTAATTGACAAGATGTTAAACAAAAATAACAAATCAAAACAATTTAAAGAAACTTGTCATTTCAATTCATTTAACCTCCGCCATCTGATAAAAGATTCACTGATCATAAAATGAAAATGTAATACAAAGCTAAAAATATTCTTATAATAACAATTTTAACCATTCAATTTTCGTTAGTGTATAAAAAAACATTATGTAAAATGGTTTTTAAAAAATAATAGTAGGCATCAAATTATATCCTTACAAATGTCAAGCATTACTTAACCCATTACCAAACAATAACAACATTTAACCACTTTGTTGCAGACAAGTCTAAAAAACTCTGAGAAAAGGAGAAATTGCTCGTAACAAGCAATTTCTCCTTTTCCCACAATGTTTTCTACTTTACCAGAAGATTACTTTCCAATTTTATCACATTTTGAAATGTCATCTGCAAACTCTTTCAATTTTGGACAGGCAAAAATTTGGTGTTTGGTAAAGGGTTTATAATACCTGACTGGTGTATTTACTTGAAAAATCCTATGAAACCAGTGTGCAGTGTTACAAAAGGATTGATTGCTCCTAATGCCAAAATTATTGTTTGTTAAAATAAGTTCAATTTAAAACCATTAAGAACTTATTTTCTATTTGTAAATTAGGCTACATGAATTAATGAGTTTAGGGGAAAAGTTCAGACACAAAAACGTTTATGCTAACACAATTAAGACATGACATAAAACATGTATGAGGTAACTCCGTAATGCTCATAACAGTTAATAAAAGCTCTTTTATTCCAATGAAGGCACATGAAAATGTTTGTTTGTTGATGTACATAATTATTACTATAGTCTTGCATTGAACCATTGCTATGGGCTTTAAAGTTCAATTGGGTAAGACACCTTATACCTTCCTTTAGAATATGATTCTGATTAAATGGATGCCTCTTTACCAAATGACACACTATTTCAGTTCCAAATTGAACAAGTTAAAGATTTACGAAAGAATTGAAATGAAATGACGAAAGATTTCAAGATCATGCAATATTCTTGTAAGTGCTTCCTGTTTGAAAAGGACTTACTATCACATTGTATTGAGCTCTCGAAACAAAGGTTTGTTATTACTTGGATCCATTTTTGTTTTGAAGTCCTTCTTGTATTAAGGAATGCTGAATATCATATAGATTTGCCAATGATAAAAGTTTGTTTCAAACCAACAATTCAATTTTGTTCTGTGGGTTATTCAATAGTGTTAACGATATGTTTGCTGATGATATTTGTTAATCTTCTAATCTAACACCCAGGTCTTGTTTTGTTGGCTGTTGAGAACTGTTACAGATTTGGCGATGATACAAATTCGTTTCAAACCCAGACCCCACTCTTGTTCTGTGTGCCGATGAGTACCGTTACATATTTGGTGATGATACAAGTTTGTTTCAAACCCAGACCTCACTCTTGTTCTGTGTGCCGTTGAGTACGGTTACATATTTGGCGATGATACAAGTTTGTTTCAAACCCAGACCCCACTCTTGTTCTGTGTGCCGTTGAGTACCGTTACAGATTTGGCGATGATACAAGTTTGTTTCAAACCCAGACCCCACTCTTGTTCTGTGTGCCGTTGAGTACTGTTAAAGGTTTGGCGATGATACAAGTTTGTTTCAAACCCAGACCCCACTCTTGTTCTGTGTGCTGTTGAGTACCGTTACAGATTTGGCGATGATACAAGTTTGTTTCAAACCCAGACCCCACTCTTGTTCTGTGTGCCGTTGAGTACTGTTAAAGGTTTATCGATGACTTTACTCCGTTTTAGATGCGGTGATTGGCTTCCCTCCAGCACCTTGAGGACTGCTGCAAGTACATAAATAAACAAGGTTAAACAAATATAAACCATACCACATACCATACATGTACTTGTTGAAGAGTTAATTGAATTTGAAACAATAGCAGATGACAACAATTGTATATGATGACATTCATGGCATCATTCCATCATAAGGCCATTGTGATTAACCCATTACCAAACAATAACAACATTTTACCACTTTGCGGACAACTCTGGAAAACATTGTGGAAAAGGAGAAATTGCTCGTAATGAGCAATTTTTCCTTTTCCCACAATGTTTTCTGCCCTATCAGAAGATTATTTTCCAGTTTCATCACATTTTGCAAAGTGTTTCAATTTGGGACAGTTGAAAATTTGACATTTGGAAAAGGGTTAATGAGAAAGCAACTCATTCATGAAAGTTTATTCAAAAATTTATAGATCATTAATGGAAAAGAAAATTCCAGACATGACTTTAGTTTGCCTATTAAAGTTTCCATTTGATTTATCTAGAAAGGTCTCTGTAGAACTTAAGAAGATTGGCTTGAAAGGATCATTTCCTATTCTCTTTTTTTTTTTTATGGGTTTTACATCATATCAACATTATTTCAGTTATGTAGCAATGCCCAACTCTTAATGATGGAGGAAGACCCCATAGGGGCTGGTCAAGGCGGGTAGAACCATTGGCATTCCGTAAGTCAGTCGGGAGACTGCCTCTCATGAAAATCCATATCCCTCTCAGGATTAGAACCCACGCAGAGAGGGGCCATGTGATTTTAAGATCTGTACTCTAACCACTAGACCACACAGGCCCGAATATTTCCTATAATCTCTTCTTTGCCTCAATCAAAATATATGAAATTTAATTTTCATATTTCTAAGACATATGGTATTTATGAAGTATTACTTTTTAACATTTAAGCATTGAAGGTAATTTTATCTTACTGCAATTTTATGCAATGATTATAATATGATATACTTTTTAATGAAATTTTGTGGCAATTCCTTTTTGATTTGTTTTTTGTTTAAGTGTTTAGTTAACACATTACCAAACAATAACGACATTTGACTAGTTTGTTGCAGATTCTGGAAAAAATCATGGGAAAAGGAGAAACTACTCTAAACAAGCAGTTTCACCTTTTCCTACAATGATTTTTACCCTATCAGTAGATTATTTTTCAATTACAGCACATTATTAAATGTCGTCTGCAAACTCTATCAATTTGGGACAGTAAAAATGTTGGTGTTTGGTAAAGAGTTAAACAATTCCAAGAATTGTAATTTAAGCATATTCTTGCCAGTAATGTGCAAAAGCAACATATAATGTTTAACATCGATTCTTCAAGCAAAAAACTGGAAAAAAAATCATACTTAAACTTACATAATTGCATCAGAAAATACACACACAAAACTCAAAAAGATCTACTACTCTACATTGATCTATGTCTATGTAAGGTCACTTCATTATTAACTTAATACTAAAGCTAAATCACAATAAAAAACATAGAATATCCCTTATAGTGCTGGAACCGACATAATTATTGCTTATGCAAATAGGTTAGATCCAGGCCCGCCACCAAGTAAATTGGTGACTGGCCTGTGATCTAAACCTGTTTGCTACCCTGAGTATCATTCCTTATCAAAATTATTCAGATTTTTAAGATTTGGAAAGTAGATGAAATTAACAAGCATTCTAAGGGTTAAAAGTGCCTTTATCAAACTACCTAAAACAGAAGAAGCTAAAAAAGTAATGATCTTATTTATTGGACCCTTTCCCAAATAGATGTTGGAGATTACAAAAAAATAGGGTGATTTATAAAGGATGACATATGAGGTTTGCATGGGAAAATATTCATCATTAAACTTTGTTGGCTGTCTAAAGTGAAAGCATCACCTTAAACCTTAGAATGCCAAGTAATTATCTAAAAATAGATTTTTTGTCATCTACCTGTCAAAACCGTACGTATCTGCTGAATTTCGATGAGAAAAGATATTCAGAGGAGTAAACAGGTTAAATAACAGGCCATCCTCCAATTTACTTGGCGGTTGGCCTGGATCTAACCTGTTTGCATAAGCATGAAGTCGGTTCCAGCACTTTAAGCTTAAAGGGTTAATCAATGTGACTTTCATAACAGAATGAGGGGGCTAAAAGAAAAGGTACAACTTGAAACATTTTTGCCTAAAATCTCTTTACCCATTCCCCCATATAGAAACTTATGATTGATCCAAACGGAGAGTAAGAGCAAGCAACGATTGTCAAGATATCTTTTGTGATTTCAGGTAGATACCAATGCAATTATAGAATACATAATTGCTCATCCGGAGCAATTCATCATTTTGTCATTGTGACTCCTTAATTACTTTGCATCAGAATGGCATTATAAGATACAATGGAGCATGAGTCCCATGTTTTCTCACTGACAAGACTTTGACTTGAATCATCCGACATGTTCGTATGCTTTTCTTAGTTATGATCTGCAGGCTTTTTTTCTATTTATTTGAAGAAGATGATTTTTTATTGTGAAGTGAGGATTTTAGGGAGAATTCATTTATAAAGAATAAAAAAAAAATGTCTTTTTTTCGTCTATGTTTCAAAATGAAGTGCTTTCTACCATCTTCTGACTACTTTGGTCATTCTCGGCACACACCGGTCGGGGCCGGAACTATTCATTTTGATAAGAATAGTTCCGGCTCAGAAAAATGTTTACCATGAAAGTCATAAGTAATCCGACAAAAGAAAATATTTCAAATATGCTGGTTATTGGTAATCTTACTTCTTACCCTTTACCAAACGCTGAATTTCCAGCTGTTCCGAATTGAATGAATTTGCAAAGGACTTTCCAAAATGTGATGGAATTGAAAAATAATCTTTTAAAAGGGCAGAAAACATTGAGGAAAAAGGAGATATTGATCATTTAGAGCAGTTTCTCCTTTTCCCTCAATGTTTTCCAGAGTCATCTGCACAGAAATAGTAAAATGTCTTTTTTTTTGGTAATGGATTAAATGAGGTCTGCCGCAGAGGGGATATAGTGTAATCTACCAGACTTTATAGTCAATCACTTCAATAAATAAAATACATTTTATGTGTATTTCCCAAGGGGTATATGCAAGTCAAGAAGGTATGATTTAGTAATATATAAATATAGGAAATAAAAGAATTCAAAACTACAGTTGTAAAACGTCACCAGTGCACAACACCAAAACTCAAGAGTTAAACAAAATATTGTAATAAAAATCAACCCCAAGCCACATGAACTCACATTCCGTCTGATCTTGTTAGGCCTAATGTTATATAGCCCATTGCTAGTATGCTGGTAAAATACATCTGCAAAAAGGTCAAACACAAAAATGTAGAGTAAAAATTATATCTATATCCCATAACATTAGAAACAACGAAAAAAACAAAAATTAAGAAGAGAGATCTTTTTTAAACCATTATAAAAAACAGATGAGGGCAGACAATATTAGTTTTGAAATCTTTGTGACTGCATGATTTAAAAGAAATTTCAAATTTGAAAGGTCCATTTATCCCATAAACAAACAATAATGACATCTAACGTACCACTTTGTTACAGACGACTCAGGAAAACATTGTAGGAAAAGAAGAAATTGCTTGTGACGAGCAATTTATCCTTTCCTCAAAATGTTTTCTACCCTATCAGAAGATTATTTTACTATTTCATCACATTTTGAAATGCAGTCTGCAAACTCTTTCAGTTTGGGACAGTCGAAAATTTGGCATTTGGTATGAGGGTTAATCGGCCCCTGTTGTATAATACGAAAAAGCCCTGACCATTACCCTGGTTTGAAACCCTATGGAGCTTATTAATTTTCATGTTTAGTAATACTCAACCACAAGGCCTTTCATTTTGTCAGAGAACGTAATCATCATAAATGTTAGCAAAAATTTGATCCCTCTACCCTTTTTCATATTTTAGGTCAAAATTAATATTCATTATAGAGGCATTGAAAAAATATCAGCAAAAAGCTGGCACAAATGACAGTAATGAGTAAAGCAAATGATGAGCAAATTCTCATATCAAGGGTTCAGTGCAATACTATAGTAAGTGCTGCACGTATGTGTAGCACATACTATAGTCTTGCATTGAACCCTCAATATTGCGAAAAAATGACAAAATAAGTTAAATAACTCATTAAATTTCTTATCATTAGGATTTAATATTCACTGATTCATCTTCTCTAATACTAAATTGAGTTACTCTCTCTTATGTCACAAAATCTCATTCAATCACCAAAGAATCCAACTTTGAAAAATGAAAAATCAACCCATGCTTTCTAATTGGCTCAACCCTATGAATTAATGAGTTGTTACAATAGCTGATGAAATGAATTGTGTCAGTTCAGCACACACAATTGTACTTAATCACTGATTGCAGGATGTGCTATCCGATTCCGAACTTTGGAAAAGAAGCCTCTCAAATAGAGACATATAATCTGTAAAAGATAACATGATGTAAGAAAAAATAAACTTGTTAATAACTGAAAATGATATTGAAGCAGTTAAATCTAACCATTTCCTTTCTACAGTGTACTGTAAGAAACATGTGTGACTGAACAATTTTATTTTTTTTTTTTTTATATGGGTTTTACATCACATCAACATTATTTCAGTTATGTAGCGATGCCCGACTCTTAATGATGGAGGAAGACCCCATACTCAACTGCCCACAAGGGCTGGTCGAGGCGGGTAGAACCATCGGCATTCCGTAAGTCAGTCGGGAGACTGCCTCTCATGAAAGTCCCTATCCCTCTCAGGATTTGAACCCACGCGGAGAGGGGCCATGTGATTTCAAGTTCTGTACTCTAACCACTAGGCCACAGAGGCCCCGTGACTGAACAAGCTAAAGCTCATAATAAGAGTTCATTTCCAAAGGTCACAATGCTGTCTAACCTGAACTTCACAATAGAATTGTATTTTCCAAACTTTGAGAATTGTTTCCTCCATTGTAATGAATTGTATTCAAATTTTTGTAGAAAGATATATCTGTTCCTTAATCAAAATGACACTTAATAAGAAGCAACAAAAAGGGAACAAAGAATTGTTGAAATGTGAAGAAAAAACATTTGGAAACAGGAAATATCTCCTTTTGTTATATAGGTTTTTTAAGTAAAACAAATGTCTGGATTTCTTCAATTTTCACCTGTTCTGTCAGTATCTGACCAGGGTGTCAGTATTTGACAAGGAAAATAACTTATTCTAATTTTTCAACATAATTCAGGAAGAGTTGCCTCCCTGCTAATATAAAAGAGGTGGTCGACCTGTTTTGAATGCAAAACCTGTGTAAAAGGTCTGCAACATTTAGGACAAATACTCACTAAGGAAGTTTGTATAGGAGTTCTAAGAATCGTTCAGAGACCTCTGCAGACGTTGTCAGCATTCATTTGGTAAAAATGCTGTGGGAATATTGAAAGGGTACTTCCTATCAGTAGGGGCTCAGTAAACTTGTAACATAATATTGATGCTGCTGAATCTTGAATCAATTCAGAAGCTTATTTCTTTACATGTATCAATCAAGACTTTCTACTTCATCTGTTACACTAAGGCTGCTTTCTTTAAGACTTCTGCATTTATTCAAGACAATTTGAAAATTAAGGGTTTTTTTCCTATCATAATCAAAGACATTATGTTCATTAACAATCTAGGATATTTACATCATGAAAACCTGCACAAGGGTTCAATGTATTGCTATAGTAAGTCCTTCTCACTAATCTTGTGAAGGACTAACTATAGTCGTTCATTGAATTTGAACCCTGGTGCAGAACTTCTGGCATAGACAATCTAGATATTTCATTCATCTGTTCTAGGCATGCAGTGAGTAAAGAACAGTTTATCAAAGTGCCTGCCCTATAGAAGAAGAATGTTCAGTACTTTGAATAAAAACATGCAATATCTCACATCTAAATAATTTCTATGTTTTAAACCTTACACCAAACACCAAATTTTCGACTGTCCCAAATTGAAAGAGTTTGCAGACGACATTTCAAAATGTGATGAAATTGAAAAATAATCTTATGATAGGGCATAAAACATTGTGGGAAAAGGAAAAATTGCTTGTTAAGAGCAATTTCTCCTTTTCCCACCATGTTTTCAAACATCGTCTGCAACAAATTGCTCAAATGTTGTTATTGTTTGGTAATGGGTAAAACTATTATCCTATTGCTTTCCAAATTAAAAAAAAACAGGTAGCTAAGCCTTTAACATTAATCTAGACAAAATACTACTAGAATTACACTAAGTTTAACACTTATAGTGTTGGAACGGACTTCATGCAAACAGGTTAGATCCAGGCCAGCCACCAATTTCACCATGATCCAACCTATTTGCTACTCCAAGTATCTTTCCTCATCAAAATCATGCAATGATCTCCCTTTGCATTTGGTTTAGAAGATCTCTGTTGTCACAGAAAAATGCTTCCAGATCTGGAAAGGTTTTATTCTTTTAATATAATTTAAATTTTGAATCAAAATCTCTATCTAAATCTGTATCTATGGATTGTTAAGTTTAAGTCAGATGAAGCAACAGAATTTTCTCTTTTACAATAATTAGAGATGAGGAAGAATTCTGCATAAAATTGAGCAATAATATGATAATATGATTCAAGACTGGCATAAGTAAAGACAAAGTCTTAAAGGATTTACACCAATGTTGCATTGAGCCAAAAAAGTAAGATTCAAGAAGTCTTTTTCATTTTTCTTGAATACTGTTAAAAAAAGGGCTACTTGTTTAATATTTACCTTTCGCTTTACATCGTGTGAAAATTATCAAATCATAGCAAATTAACATTTTTTCACAATCATTTCAAACAATCAAAAAAAAGATCATCTCTATTATGTGTAAGGTTAGATTAATAACGTAAGATAAAAAAAATGATTACCTTCACCATTAGTTTGATGTGTTTTGGTTGGCTCCGGTTTCTTATCAGAAGGTGAGGATAGAGCAAAGAACTTAAGGTTTTCCCTCTGAATCTCCTTCTCTATATTTGTTAACTCATCCGATTTTTGCGAAACTTTGTCCATAAGTTGCTTTAGCTCCTGTTCTTCTGCCTCAAACTGTTTTGTTTTATTCTCAATCTCAGTGTTTCTCTCCTCCAATGTTTTCTTCAGTTCCGACATCTCTTGCTGTAATTTTAACTCCTCCTCTTTTCTCCTCTTCTCATCAGTCTTCAAAGATTCTGTTTCTTTCTCAAGGTCGTCACTACACAGTTTGACCTTGACCTGAAACTGGTGAAGGTCAGTCTCACATTTTTCTAACCGTTCCCGTAGCGACGTAATTTCCACTTTGATCTCCTTTTCAATGTGCTTTTCCTGGTCTATCTCATCTAACAGTGTGCCATTATCCAATGTAGCCATTTCTTCATCAAGTTCTTCACTTTTTTGGGAAACTGTTAGGATTGTCTTGGCAACACTCTCGATTTCTCCCGTTATTTCTTCCAGTTTCTGTTCTCTTGAACCAATCTCTGAAAAGGATGATTAAAGTTGAGCCTTTATAAACCATTTTATTGTTCACAATAGTGACACCATCTTAACTCTTTACCAAACACCAAATTTCTGACTGTCCCAAATTGAAAGAGTTTGCAGACGACATTTCAAAATGTGACAAAAATGAAAAGTAATCTTCTGGTCGGGCAGAAAACATTGAGGGAAAAGGAGAAATTGCTTGTGAAAAGCAATTTCTCCTTTTCCCACTATTTTTTCCAGAGTGTTCTGCAACAAACTGGTCAAATTGCTAGTGTTTGGTAATGGGTTAAGCCATTGACAAGTAACAAGGTTTTAAGGCAGTCAGTTCTTTCAAAGCTGAATCAGAGATTCCATCCAGATCGTCTACGAACAGATCAATTGTTGGGACAGAGTACTTCATGAATATGATACAAGCATCCTAATAAATAAAGTTCATTATTTTCTCCAGAATAGTATGATCCTCCCATAGATTCAAAACACCTGTAGGAACAAAAAATCCAATGGTTCTGGAAAAAACTGGAAGTCCTGCTTAGTTTAGCATACATGAGATACCAGCACATAAATACATATACAGGGGTTTTGTTAATATTTGTAAAAGGAGGGTGCTTTGCAAACATAGACAGGGTTGTGGTACCTCATCAATAGATTTATCATAAAACCGCTGGGTAGCTGGGTTTCTGGTCAAAGTAACAGGTGCAAAATCCACGTCCCCTTGCTCTAAATGAACCTCTGCATATACAACACAAGGAAGCCACACTACCATGATACATTGACGATAAATTGGTAGATGAAATAGCTTGTATGTAAGTGTTCTCAACATGATATTCTAATTTCTAACTCTACAAAAATGTTCATCAATGATGAACTACATTCAACATGTATTGAAATTTCAAGAATAAAATTGTTTTAAAACCTTGCTAGAGCCTGCCAATACATCATGCACAGTGCTCTTGCCTTACAAAAGTTTGTATGGTAAATTTCCTTGTAAACATAAAGAGAAAAGAGTACCTCAGAAACGCTTCAACAATGAGTGAAATATGAGTCCTACGGTATGGAATCTTTATCATACTGATCAAGCAGTGACCCATTACCAAAATAACATTTAACCACCCACTTTGTTGCAGACGACCCTGAAAAAGATTGTGGGGAAAAGGGTAAGAAATTGCTTGTAACAAGCAATTTTTCCTTTTCCCACAATGTTTTCTGCTTTATCAGAAGATTAATTTCAATTCATCCCATTTTGACATGTCATCTGCAAACTCTTTCAATTTGGGACTGTCAAACTTGTGTTGTCTGGTAAAGGGTTGACTATGAACCTACCAGTATCAATAATATCAAGCTGAGAGTCTTGCATCTTGATCCTCTCACTCTGCATAGTGACCAGTCGCAGCAGCTTTACCCTTTCTTGCTCCTCCCACGACACATGGTTGCCATGGGATACACCTTCACTTTGACCTCCTGGCACATGGTACTCTTCAATGAGGAGGTCACGACCCGTCTCCCTGACAACATCAGGGAAGTTACTGTCCAGATCATATTCCTCCATTTCAGATTTAAGACTAGATTTATTTGTTTTTGTGTAAATAGGAATGTCCACATCCGGTACTCGCTGCACATCATGTTCATGTTCAGCGCTGTTTCTATGTGGATGTGGACCCACTGGCAGGAATGCTGACGATTTCGAGGATGGCCTGGTTACCATGGGGATATTGGAAGATTGTTTATGGGCACTGTATGGCGGGGGTTGACGGTTGGTTTGATTGTTAAATGGAATAGGTTTGTGTTCATGGTGTCCATTTTGACCACTATATGTGCCGGCACTAGTGGAATGATGGATTGATGGAGGGTAGCCATGGTTACTGGAATGTTCAACATGTTTGGGTCGTTGGACTGGCTGCCGTGAATGAGATTGATGGGTTTGTTGCTGGTTTCGTTCGCGGGACGAGGAGCGCACCCTTCGATGGGCCGGGTTTTGAGGGAACTGAGACGGCAATAATGTTGAATTCTGGGAGGAGATTGAAGATGAACTAGACCAGGAATTACCGTCACTCAATATTTTATTGGAGGATCTGTCTGTGAGTAACCTCTGTACATGGTTTTGGTCTGGTCGACGATGGTTTAGTGTCTCAGGTTTTTGGACACCGGTGAACGTCAACGACCGCCTAATCACTGCCTCACTGGTTTTTACAGGTGGTGAAAAGTTATGGGTAAATTGGTTTTCCCCCGGTTTCACAGTTTTCTCTTTTTCTATGGACTTATTTCTCCGCCTTGTGCCAGATTCATACAAAACAAACTTCACCTCATTGGCAAACTCTCCCCACTTTTGTAACACTAACAAAGGGAAATCACCAGGGGCCAGGGGCCGTTCATTGTCCCTCCACTTTTCTATGAGAGTAAATCGTCCCGTCCTGCCCATGGCCTGGGCGAGTGCGATCACGATGTCCTGGCAGGAGGTCTGATCCGTGACCCCGCAGACCACACGCTTTATACCATCCACCCACACCTTTAACTCCATCTTATACAAGGTTGCCACGCACCTCACGAAACTTGGTACGCACCATCATGTATACAAGACATGTTTGTCGTCTTCTTCCTTTAATCATACACTTATTCTCAAGACTCACACACTCAAACCATCAATAACTCCTTAGTAAAATGGAAACTTTCATAACGAGAAAAATCAAGGTTACATTTGTTTGCAATGTAATTGGATACTATTAAAATCATCACTTCCTGTCAATTTAAAACCTCTGAACTTACTATCCATACATGACACAATAATTGGGAATTCACTTCCTCCAATCTGTTGTTTAATTTCCCTCTAATAAGAGATCAATTCACTTCCTGAAATCCTTAGCTTAAAGAGAGGTTTCATGCATGCTGAACTCATCGGTAACAAGGAATAGCGTCACAGAATTCCAATTCTACATTGGTCTGTCATTGCACAACAGCACCGTCACAACTTGATCTTTTAAAACCTGAAAGTAGAAAAAGAAACAAAAGATTGATGTACTTAAAATTTGATAAAGTCACCAAAAAAAATTCAATATAACCAACAAGTAAATTGGAAGCTGGTCTGTGAGCTTATCTTTTTGCTACTCTGAGTATTTTTCCTAATCAAAATTAAGCAGATATTTAAGGTTTTGGAAAGCAAACAATAAAAATCTATTTTTAGAAAATTAGCAAGCATTCTAAATGTTAACTGTCTTTCTTCATCATTGATCAGCACCAATCAAGTAAAATGCAAAAAATCTAAGCAGAGTGTAGGGATGTCAAAATTTAAATACCTGCACATTTAAAGACATTTTAAATCCACTATCCAAACAAAACTTAAAAATCATTCAAAGTCAATCAAGTACAAAAATGTTAATGTAATAACTCATATCCGACCATGGTCTAACCTGTTCAACAAACTTAACCACCGATGAAACAAAAACAAAATATCCAATGACATCGGTCACATATCACTAAATCATATCTGAGTTTTGTTTCCACTGCCTAGATGAACGATACCGATATATATAACCCTCATACGAGTAGTGCTTGAACCAACTTCATGCTTATGCAAACAGGTTAGATCCAACCCAGCCACCAACTAAATTGGCGGCTGGCCTGTGATCTAACTTGCTTACTACTCTGAGAATCTTTCCTCATGAAAATGAAGCAGATATTTAAGGTTTATGAAAGCAGAAGACACAAAAATCTATTTTTAGAAAATTACCCAGCAGTCTAAGGATTAACTCATGGCTGAGAGACGCTAATTTTGTCTACCAAATATGGAAGAGTCTGCACCAGGTAATGGGTTTGGTAAAAAAAAGCACAGTCCTTTTGAATAAATCAAAAATATTGTTTGAAAAGAAGACATTGATTTCAATTTCTAAATAATGATGAAGCAGACGAACTATTCCATACAGGAATAGTATCATATAGCAATATTTACTTCATACAACAATTTTGTTAAAATATAGGTCATGACAATAAATAAAGAAGATGTTGCATTAATTATTGTTTATTCTTTTTACTTATACTAAAGCACATGAAGAGTTTATCACAATATCATGTAAGAATTAATCTATGTAAAAATAAACATTTATACAAATTTACATTAAGGAAAATCATAATGTACATGTAGTTTCCTCTACATAAAGAGTACTTAACCCATAACCAAACAATAACGACATTTAACCGCTTTGTTGCAGACCACTCTGGAAAACATTGTGTTTTCTGCCCTATAAGATTATTTTCCAATTTCATCACATTTCGAAATGTCATCTGCAAACTCTTTCAATTGTTTTCAACAGACAAAAATTTGTCGTTTGGTAAAGGGTTAAGTAAGCTTTAGAAAAGCATCACCTTTTTTATGTTTTATGAATGTCCAACTAAAGAAGAAAGGGTCATACTCTTAGCATACCTCCAATACTCATGTCAATAATCAGCTAATTATCACAGCTGCTAATTGCTTTTAAAGGTGCTTTCATTTTCCTTCAAGTTTTGTGAACAAACTAAGTATGAATGAAACACACATTTACAAAGGTAGTCTATATCTGGTGATACAATTAGCTAATCTTGATCAATACATTCAATTTTGAGAAACACACAAAGCCTGTACCTTTAACAAGAACTATTCCAACCCATAAAATGAGTTAACCTCTTACATAATAAAAATAACTATATCATTACTTTTCTTAACACCCATAGTGCTGGAACAGACTTCATGCTTTGGCAAACAGGTAGGATCTAGGCCAGCTGCCAAGTAAATTGGTGGCTGGCCTGTGATCTAACCTGTTTGATACTCTCATTATCATTCCTCATCAAAATTAAACAGATATTAAGGTTTTGGAAAGCAGACGACACAAAAATCTATTTAAAAAAATTAGCCAGCATTCTAGCTGTGTCATTCAACTTAAACCAGTCAAAAAGTCCTTTTGGAGGGAATAGGTCAGAACACAATACTATAACTATCTGATCGAAGGAACTCACAAAAGAACGAATACCTGATGGCTCAAAGTCCATTGTCTTTCATTACCTATACTATATACTATTGGACACCCTATACTCTTTTTGATACTTGTCCAAGTTACAACAAATTAGCATTGGCCTCTGAAAGTGCTTTATGACATATAGACAAAAGAAGAAATTGCTCACAATAAGCAAATCTTATTGTATTCAAAATGTGTCTGGTTAAGTTACGCAATGGCGGTTAGAGCTCAATCATGAAAAATTCACAACAGACTTTTAAAATGATCAAGCTTGTAGAAATATTGAAATTATCTTTTTTAACAAGAATGCTTCTAGACTTGTCAGTGTTGAAGCGAATTGAAATAGGCCCAATTTGTTTTTGATTCTTATCTATCTTGTCGTAAAACTGATTGCTCCCTACATCTAGAGGTTGAAGACATTTAAACCCATATTCAAAGTTCAAAACAACAGCAATCAAATACTGAACTATATCTAAGATATGAATTGAAAACATTATTACAAAAGGTGTCACAAAGTTTGCAAACACTTCAAAGGCATTTTGAATTGTCTAGAAAGATAAATTATTATAGATCCAATAGAAGAAATATCATTATATAAAGAGTAAATGGAAAATAATCCCAACTGAACAAAACAGAGTAACTGTATACAAGAAAACTATGTCAAACATTCATCAATTTGACGATATCGGTTGAAAAGACAATACAACAAATAAACTGCAGTAAAGACATCTGTAAATGAACCTCTTGATCGTCAGCTTTTACCCATTACCAAACAATAACTACATTTGACCAGTTTGTTGCAGGAGACTCTGGAAAACATTGTGGGAAAATAATTGTGCTATTAACGATCAATTTCTCCTTTTCCCACAATGTTTTCTACATTATCAGAAGGTTATTTTCCAATTTCATCACATTTCTGCACATTGCCTGCAAACTCTTTTAATTTGGGACTGTCGAAAAATTTGGCATTTGGTCAAGGGTCAAGGCATATCGGTAACTAGATATAGACATGTACCACCCAGGACAAGCAAATTTCAACCCAAATACCTCCAAGACAGACCATCTAAAGCCTTGCAACAGACCAGAAGATAATATATTTTTGTTTAAGTTTTATTGCTTTTAAGGGTTTATACATTGCATTTTAACAACTTTCCACTAATATCCTGAGGACTAGCTCCTTATGCAACAAAGATGATTACTTACTAAATTGTCAATAAGGCCTTGTCAGGATTGGTTAACCCTTTACCAAACGCCAAATTTTCAACTGTCCCAAATTGAAAGAGTTTGAAGATGACATTCAAAACGGGATGAAATTGTAAAATAATCTCCTGATAGGGCAGAAAACATTGAGGGAAAAGGAGAATTTTCTCGTAATGAGCAATTCCTCCTTTTCCCACAGTGTTTTCCAGAGTCCGCTGAAACAAAGGGGTCAAATGTCGTTATTGTATGGTAATGGGTTAGATCATCAACATTATGTAGGCAACCTGGACACCTCTACAGGAAATTTAATTTGAATCTAAGGCTACTGTTAATTCATAAGGGGTTTTAATTATCATTCGTAGAACAGTATCATAACCAATAGGCCAAAACATTTCGAGGGTTCAATGCAATACTATAGCAAGTGCTTCATGTTTATGAACCACTTGTTATAGTCTTGCATTGAACCCCTCGATTTTATCCCAAATACCATTCTTTACAGCATAAGATGTGGAAGATTTGGGAAACCACAGTAACAAGTGGATAATTGTTCATCTTTATGTTACTATGGGTTCTAAGTCAGTCTTTATGATAGTATTTCACAACTCTTTTTTGTGTGTGTGGTATAATATCGTTTGAACAATGATTCACTGATGTAACGGCTTCCCTGAATCCACCAGTGCTAGGCAAGGTGTCTGAAGTGACTTGCTAAGGGACACTCCCACAAAACCAGAGGTATCTGCATGGCTTAAACCCAGGACTCCGGAGTACTAAGGTCTGCCACCTTAACTACTTGGCCACACAGGACCCATTTTCACAATTCAATAGATCCTATTTAATGGTACCCATGACAAGGAGCTTTGCAGAATAGAGAATTTATGATGAGAAATTTACAGGAATCTGAAGGTCTGATGGCTTATGATCTACAAAGGTATTGACTGTCAGAAGTCATCTGATTGCCTGACCATAAAGATAAATGTAAGGTATCAGGTTAAGTTCCTGGAAAATATTGATTTCGTCATTGTAATCAACTACAGGCCACATACTATATGGAGGACCTATTGCCAGGCTATGGTATGGGGCTTTGGTATCAGAAATAAAATGTGTACCTTCCCCCTCCTTAATTGGGGTTTATATTGGTTAATTAAGGTATCATGATTATAATGTAACTGTATATGGGCATTTGAAACTTCATGTATTGGTACTGCTTGCTTCACTCTTTGGTAGATTCAACGTCGAGGGTTCAATGCAATATTATAGTAAGTGCTTCATGTTTATGAAGCACTTACTATAGTCTTGCATTGAACCCTCGATGTGAGGGTTCACACGAAAAAATACAATCATATCAACTCGGCAATCCCCGTCACAAGTCTATAGATATACCTCATAGGCACTTCTTGAATACACCAGAAATCCTGGGGTAATTCCCCTTATTTCCGGCGGATAACCCACATGCTTACAACATGCACACAGGCTCTAAATATTTATTTAAATACACACAAATTGGATATATCATAACTTTTTACTCTTTTCATTAAAGATTATCATATCAACACATCTTTGTTTCATATTTTGTCAATCGTGTCTTTTCAGCAATTCCCGGCTTTTGCCGGGGACTTCAGAGTAGATACGATTGCAAATGGAAATGCCCTTCGTTGCTGGCCTACTTCCAAATGGCCCCCCATTACCTCCAAGGTTATTTTAAGAAATGGCCGAGGTGTTCCGAATGATGAAAAAGAGTCAGAAACTAATGTCTTGGTACAAGACACAAGTCATAAACAAAGCTATATTTACATATGGAGCTTTTCTCTCAATGAGTTACATTTTGTATTAAGATATTTCCTTTGTGATGAATTGTATCTATTACTTGATATGAGCTATTTCATCCTTTGCATACATTGGTCCTTTATATCTTTTGACATCTTTCAAAAACTTGTCAATCAAAATTGCGTGAACATAACCTACTCTTTGATTGAAATGGTGAGCAGGGAAAGAACAGGGAAAGTTATGCAATTAGTGATTTATTACTTTTTGTGCTGTAATGTAAATAACAGGTATAAGGGTAATAAGCAGGCAATTTCCATCACACTAATTACAAACTCCAACAATTTCTGCACAGCTGCACTTTTCTAGACATATTTCATTACGAGCTTTGCTGTATTTCTACATTTTTCTTCACCAACATTTGCAGGATGACATTTTGAAAGCAATATGATTCATGAAGAGGAAAGTTCCCCTCATCAATTTTGAAATTAACTCTTTTAAATTGCCTCGATCTTTTGTAACTCATTATTTCATTTATTTGTGTTTGACATATATCTGTCTCACAAAGTAAAGCAACAAATTGGATAAAATGAAAGATTGATTCTTTCTTACAGACATGGTTTCTATTGAATATCATAATAAAACATTAAAGTCCATACTTGATAATTATAGTATGTTGATGTTTTGAATGTGGATCACCCCAAACCCCTGGGTTGACCCTAAAACCTTGTTTTTGTTCCAATACCAACAATTTAGGGTTGGGGAAGAAACCACAAAATCAGAAGAGGAAATGCACCTCTAATTAGGGCATTTTAGCATTATATAACATATGCCCATTCAAGGCACTCTCCCAATTGAAAATTTCTTTTTTTTTTTTTTTTTAATATGGGTTTTACATCACATCAACATTATTTCAGTTATGTAGCGATGCCCGACTCTTAATGATGGAGGAAGACCCCATACTCAACTGCCCACAAGGGCTGGTCAAGGTGGGTAGAACCATCGGCATTCCGTAAGTCAGTCGGGAGACTGCCTCTCATGAAAATCCATATCCCTCTCAGGATTTGAACCCACGCGGAGAGGGGCCATGTGATTTCAAGTTCTGTACTCTAACCACTAGGCCACGGAGGCCCCTGAAAATTTCTTTATAATCATGCAGGTATCCTAAACATCCAAAGTCACACATACCAGCTGTTTGGTTTTCTGTTTCAGCAATTTCCCCGTTAATATTTTACAAAATTAGTAGGTCTAGGCCTCTACCCAAACTTAACCCATTACCAAACATTAACGACATTTAACCACTTTGTTGCAGACAACTCTGGAAAACATTGTAAGAAAAGGAGAAATTACTTGTAATGAGCAATCTTTCCTTTTCCCACAATGATTTCTCATTTATCAGAAATTTATTTTCCAATTTCATTACATTTTGAAATGTCGTCTATAAATTCTTTCAATTTGGGACAGTGGCAAATTTGCATTTGCTAAAGGGTTAAGGAAAAAAGGCCCAGCTAATCTGAACCTCTGGGAATTCCAAATATTATAAAAAGTGGAGAGTTTAACAATTTGCTATAAATCTTCTTCATATTTACTAACCCTTCAAGGCACTTAAAGACTCTTCAGAAGACATTATAAAACTATTTAGAAGCAAATCAGCATATCTAAAGACAACCTTATGATCAATACCGGGCTGCAATTGATCCATTTAATTTGATAGTTATTGTTTTAGCATACAGAATCACAGCCATTACAACATGTACATGTTACATGTAACAGTTTTATTCCTGTCTTTAACATGCATATTCATGTCTTTTACTTTGCATGTAAAAAAGTGTTCAACTTCATTTCCCTACAATTCTGAACATAAAATTATCATATTGTTAGAATATCCCTTTTTAGATAAAGAACTAAACCACCGTATTTTGAATAATAACTTAAGGATCCATGTATTTTCAGCTCAATACAACTCAAGGTCTAGTTAATGTGGCATATCCTGATCATCAGTCTTTTCATGAAATATCTCAACAACCAGAAAGAATCCCTGTATTTCGTGCACTCAGCAGAATTATCAAAAATATAGTGTTAATGGAAGAAATAAAGTAGCGAGGCAGGTATAAATGCCGCTGAATAAAACAGTGTAAGAGAGACTATAGTATACAGTGTAAAAAAGACTTACAGAATGTTGACCTGGCTTTCCAGTCAAAGATTATAGTAATCAAATTCCACTTTATCCTTAAGTCTTGTATATCTAATGATCATCCAGTGATCAAGTATGAAACTATTTGAGTTATATTCAGCCTATAAAGCGACTTTAAAGGGTGTCAAGACCTATTAAATTTAACGGTGTTAAGCCCATATTAATCCTTTCACTGTTTACAATATCAGTTCACAATCAGTTGTAACAGACAGTATCAAACCTTATAATCATCAAAGTAACAACAAATATCTTCTCATAAATTTATACTGACAAACAACTTACTCAGAGTGACTTTGCTTGTTAAGAGCAGTTATGAATTTGTGTTATGATGGTCTTTAAACAACTTCTAAAGCATATATTTGTTCGTAACTGGACATACTTATCTCATTACCAAACATTAAAGACATTTGACCACATTGTTGCAGACGACTCTGTAAAACATTGCAAGAAAAGGAGAAATTACTCATAACGAGCAATTTCTCCTTTTCCCACAATGATTTTTGCCCTATCAGAGGATTCTTCTTCTATTTCACCACATTTTGAAATTTTGTCTGCAAACTCTTGAAAATTTGGTGTTTGGGAAAGGGTTAACGGAAGGGTTAAATACAAACACAAATAGGTGTGGAGAGGAATTCCATAATTATGTAACATTTACTATAATACCCTTATGACTTGGAACCAAAACATTATAATCCTGTAAACAATCCAAATAAGATCAAGGGTTTGTCTTATTTGTTTTTGTGGCCTTTTACATTACGCCAGCATTAATTCAGTTATTTTGTGATGCCTGACTCTTAATGATCTTAATGACCAAGGGTTTGTCGTATCATTTTTGTGGGATTTTACATCACATCAACATTGTTTCATTCATGTTGCAATGCCCGACTCTAAATAATGGGGGAAGACCCCATACATAACTGCCCATAAGCCGGGAAGAACCATCCGTTTTCAGTTAGTCAGTCAGAAGGACACCTCTCATGAACATCCAAATGCCATCACAAGGATTTGAATCGACACAGAGAGGGGCCATGTGATTATAAGTTCTGTACTCTAATCACTTGGCCATGAAGGTCCCTAGTGGATGACATTTGTAATATGGAAAATACAGTAGATAACTATTACTGATAATTCTGACTAAATAATTGAAATAAAAATTATGCAAACTTAGGATTCAAACGGATGGTTAATAGATAAGGCTTTGCAATATAAACTGTTCTGGAAAGATACAATGACCCACCCTATCACCTTGTCTGAGCATAAAGCCTATAACAATCATAGCTTCTTTGGGTTCCTGGGTAGTCAAAGTAATTTGACATGAAGATTGCCTTATATGTCAAGAGATATTGCCCATAGCAAAAATATCTCAATACATTTCTCAATATTTCCCAATTATCTCAAATTAGACTGAATATGTTCCTGAAGGGGGTAGACCCATTATACATTGCACATCATCAATCATTTTTTTGTCAAAGTGACAAACGACCTGATAACCTTAAAATACACAGGGCAAGCACAAAGGTCTGAATATAGGTAAGGGCATGGCAAGCATACCAAGCCTCTATTAAAGCAATCTTTTGAAAAATAGGCTTACATCATTGCTTTTAAAAACATCTCCAAGGTATGTAAGACTACAGTAAGTCCTTTACAGTACTGAAAGGCATACAATATATAATCTATCATTGAACCCTTGATTGGTTAAGTTATGACACAAGAATAGTTTGTCAACACTCCTGTTGAAATAATGCCACTTGATGTACAATACCCCATTCTTTACTTTTACCCTTGTAGTGCTGGAACCGACTTCATGCTCATGCAAACAGTTTTGATCCAGGCCAGCCGCGAAGGAAACTGGCGGCTGGTCTGTGATCTAACCTGTTTGCTACTTTGAGTATCTTTCCTCATCAAAATTTAGCAGATATTTTAGGTTAAGGAAAGCAGATGACACAAAAATCTATTTTGGGAAAATTACCCAGCATTCTAAGGGATAAAATTATCACTCCATATAAGAATTTCACCTGTAGCAGACAACTTAAAATATAAATGGCAACAAAATATTCAAAACAATCAAACATACATTGCCTCCTTTCGTACTTATAAAATTGTCAAGTTTCAAACAAATTACATAATAAAAATGTTAATTAACAAACTTGATATAGACTGATAATTGTCATTGGGTAGTGTGTTCAATTTAGTCCAATAACAGATTTTGTTATGGGGTAAGAAAGAAGTTGAGTGTTTAAATAGTTTGCTTATTCAACAATAAGTCAGGTCCAGATTATCCTTTCTGTACATACTTGATTCGAGTCCAAAAGTGGGAATTAACCCTTTCTCTGATATAGATGTCTTCATGTCACACATTCACAGGCACGTAGCTACAGTACTGTTGTAGATTCAGGATTAAGCAAGGGGTCCATCGGAAAACTTTGAAAATAATGGTGCAATCAGGTGCATTCTAGGCAATTTCAGGGTAAAAAATAATACATAAGGCATCAAGGGATTATACATTAATGAAGTAGATTTTTTTTATTTTAAAGAAATCCTGATTTTTTTATTGGCAGATTCATGTGGATTCAGCCGGCTACTATAGTATAAGCAGCTACGCGCCTAATTTATGTCACAGAGCAAATTAAATCTGCAGATAATTAAAGCTGCATGCAAAACAAATAAATTATCATCTACCTGGGTATCCAATTCCTTGTTATTTGCAGGTTCCTTGGTACCTGAATATTGTTCTCTGAATGTTTAGCTGATTGATGAGGAAGTTAAACTAATTTGAAGTGATCAGGAAATATTGAGAAAATTGTGCATACAGCAATATCTCCTGTCATTTCAAACTTTTGAACCATTCGTTTAATGGTGGCCTCTTGCAACAGATTTTTTGTACCTTGTATTCAGGTACCCATCTCAGCCCTATC
Source organism: Cerastoderma edule (assembly GCA_947846245.1). Taxonomy (NCBI): domain Eukaryota; kingdom Metazoa; phylum Mollusca; class Bivalvia; order Cardiida; family Cardiidae; genus Cerastoderma; species Cerastoderma edule. Next base: position 12,673,147 of record OX401416.1, on the reverse strand, counting down.
TACGGGAGGGAAATTTTTAAATCAGTGTGAGAACAGACCTTCCTCAAAATGAGCAAAGTCAATCTCCCTTTGCCAAATATTTTTTGCAAACTATATATAAGTGTGTTAAAATGATATTTCATCCTTTTTTAGATCTTCCTTTTTTAAATGTGCATGGTTAATTGTGAAAATCGTCACACATGTCTGATGAAGGTGTGCATGGGAAGTTACATATGACTCGGCATATTGATAATCGCAACATCTTTATAACATAGTTTTTCATTTATCAATATCTTTTATATAAAAAAAAATGAAGGCATGTGCATTCAATCTGATACATATCTAAAATGCATGATTTACTCATATCAAAATATCAAGGAGCAAACTCCTTAAAAATTGCCAAAATTAAGTCTTCAAATATATTGGTTTCTAGGCAATGGTAAATCTCTTAACCCTTAGAATGCTGGAGCTGTCGATGCGCCTTAAAACACCATTCATTAGAATGCTGGGTAATTATCTAAAAATAGGTTTATGTGTCGTCTGCTTTCCAAAACCTTGAATATCTGCTTAGTTTTGATGAGGAATGTTCTTCATGCTTATGCAAACAGGTAAGATCACAGGCCAGCAGCCAATTTTAGTGGCGGCTGGCCTGGATCTAGCCTGTTTGCATAAGCATGAAGTCTGTTTCACCACAATAAGGGTTAAAAAGTTACCACCCTTGCATTATTCATGCATATTCAGAATGGGAATCCTTTTCATTGCATGAACTATGTTACCTGGTTGGTAAATTTATAGAAAGTTTCCTCTTTTTCTACAACAATCTCAATTTTTTATGAATGAGGCACATCCAATAAATTCACACAAGAAAACCTCTTTGACTTGTATCATGTTCTAAATAGATTAACAGTTACATAGGGAATGGGTTATATCTTTATCATTGAAACCTGCAAAACATGCACTGCATAGAGAATTTATGTTTGTGTTTCCAAATTGCAGCAAGCTGTTATAAGTACCATTTAATTAACAGATTGCTGCAATGCACGCTACCTTGGTCTGTTCAATTAGTACCATTAGCAGTTGAATGGACGAACGTAGCACATTGCGAAGCATGCATATGCTAAAAATTTGCCTAAGTTCAAAACAACATTCTCTCTTATTCCCTCTTATTTCAAAATTGAGATAAACAAAATTGCAAAGTAACACATCAATTGAATTGTCTCTCCAAGACACCTTCAATGATGTTTCCAACGACATGTCACATTGCAATATTGCATTATTATTAACATGTAACTATCCCATAGGCGTAGGACCCGGGGGTATACTTTGGCCCCCCCGCCCCCAATATTCACAATGGCAAATAAAGATATTTGAAAAGAAAAATGAAAGAAACAAAATTCAACAGCAGAATAAAGATAAATGTGTATTTTTGTGCTTTATCTAATACCACTCCGCCTTTTGTTACAAATAATAACCAAAATCTTTTTGACGTCATCGCAAATGACAATCTGAACACATCGGGTTTATCCAATGAAAACTCAGCTCGCAAAAGTCCTCGGGAAGTTTTGATTGACGAAAACATTGGTGTAAAACATTTTCTAAGGAGTCAGACTTTATTTTGTCTTCAATTGTTATCTAAAGCTTGAACAATAATTCAATTCTTTGACTCGCTACATAGATGAATCAATGGCTGTGACAGCCTGGTCGCTGCCACTTTTTATTTAGATCAATACATTTGATTTTCGCACGAGTTCGAGACCTGGCATATCCTTTTTTCTTTTTCTTTTTTTTTTTTATATTAAAAAGATACACATTTTCATACACTTTCTTTTGATTCTTATAATGTTATTGAATTTGTAAATGCATGAATAGTCATGAAAAAGTTTAGGAACATTTACTCTTAGACCGGTCTTCATCTGAAGTTGCCCCCCCCCCCAATGTTGAAAACGCTCCTACGCCTATGTATATATGTACATCAATTCTGACTTACACATATATTTTTCGTTTAGTACATTAAAGGTTTTCTGGAAAAAGGAGCTTTTGTAAACATTGTGAGCACAAATCATGCAGTGGCCTCCTCTGACCACTTCAATCTTTAAAGGCTGCAAGCCATTTAACCCTTTACCAAACGCCAATTTTCGACTGTCCAAAATTGAAAAAGTTTGCAGACGACACTTCAAAATGTGCTGTAATTGAAAAATAATCTTTTGACAGGGCAGAAAACATTGTGGGAAAAGGAGAAATTGCTTGTCAAGAGCAATTACTCCTTTTCCCACAATGTTTTCCAGAGTCGTCTGCAACAAACTGGTCAAATGTTGTTATTGTTTGGTAATGGTTTAAACTACAGTATATCTCAAGTTACCATTTAAATACGGTTTTGCCTTAATCGCTACAATAAGCAAGGGCTTGAATTACAAATTACCATAAACCTGAATATAAATAGTCAGCCTAACATAGAAAGTTGCCATTAAATCTGTAAGACATCGTGGTCACCTTGGTTTAAACTTGATGATTCACTGTCTTTAAAATCAAACTTTATATCCGCCCAATTCACCATGACATTCAGACATCTAGATAGGTGACAGTAACAATTAGGAAATAACACATTCCCTTTGTATTGAATTTTGTGATCAGCAAAATGGAAAGCAACTGCAGATGACAATAACAAAATAAAACAAATACATTTTCCATTTGATATTGAAAAAAATACTCTTTCTCAAAAGAAGAAATTGCACCTAAAGAGCATTTTCTTTTTCCTCAAAATTGTTTCATAAAACATCTGCTGTTGTTAAGAAAAATTGAATCTAAAGAGTATTTTCTTTTTTCAAATTGTTTCAAAATTCATCCGCTGTTGTAAATCTGGACTAGTGCTCATGTCTGTCCTCAGTTTAAAATTTCTTGCCAATTTAAATCCTTTCGTTCATGTAAATTCATTTATTGCTAAAAGTGATAGAAAACTACTAAGGTGCAATGGGTACAGGTGTGGTAAAAAATGAAACTCGTTTAAGAAATCACTTAACAATGTCTAGAAAAAACTAACTAATATGAAATTCTTTCTAAGCAGAAGAAGTTCAGAAAGAACTTTGCAATTTTTTAAATTGAAACCTATAATTACAATTATTTTACTACAAAAACTCACCAGGCCTACAACATAGAAATCCCCTAATTATTATATAAATTAGTTAGAAAACAACAATAATCATCATTGTTTTCATTATATAGAGCAGTAATCAACTGTGACAAAAAAGGGAAATTGGAGCAATTTCTCCTTTTGTCACAATGGTTTCCTTAATTTCCCGATACAAAGAGCATCAAAGTGATGTCATCTATACTAAGTCAAGGATTAACCCTTTACCAAACGCCAAATTTTTTACTGTCCCAAATGGAATGAGTTTGCAGACAACTTTTCAAAATGTAATAACATTGGAAAATAATCTTCTGATAGAACAGAAAACATTGTTGGAAAAGGAAAAATTGCTCGTAACGCGCAATTTTTCTTTTCCCACAATGTTTTCCAGAGTTGTCTGCAATTAACAAATGTTGTTATTGTTTGGTAATGGGTTAAAATGACCCCTAGGCTCCTTACCTGAGAGCATCATTATTCCTACTTATAAATTTGTGCTCGCACTATAAGCTCCCCATTAGGAATGATAACCCCTTCACTGTTTTGCACAATTAATGATTGTTCAGCAAACCACTTCCCCATACCACGCTGTTCTATCAGACTTTACCCCAAATAGTGCTGGAACCATCTTCATGCTCATGCAAACAGGTTAGATCCAGGCCAGCCGCCAAGTAAATTGGCAGCTGGCCTGTGATCTAACCTGTTTGCTACTCTTCATGAGTATCTTTCCTCAACAAAATTAAGCAAATATTTAAGGTTTTGGAAAGCAGACGAGAAAAATTTCTATTTTAGCAAATTACCCAGCATTCTAAGGGTTAAGTGACAGTCTGTTGACATACACATTGTGAAATGGTACACTGACATTTACAAAATGTTAACCAACACATCGTTCTAGGATTTGTTTTATGTTGTTTTCAACAAGATTTCTATCATCTAGGAATTCAGGTGTGTAGCTAGTCCTCCATGGATGTTGATTCAGGAATAAGCAAGCAGGGGTGTGCCTGGCCCTGTTTTGAAGATAGGAACCATATCTAGAGGATCCGGATTTTTTTTTTCATCCTATCCGACACTGAAGATGCATTTGAGAGGGTATTTGGGACCAAAATATCTCTAAAATCAATGATAGACAATATGTCTCACAATGTGAAATGATTTATTTCTAATGAGATGATTTTTATTCCGGTTTTAATTTTCGATTTTCAAAATCAACTGTATGCATGTGCGTAAGTTTGTAATACTAGGCACACCCCTGTAAAGGGGTCCAGGGTCATGTACCCCAGAAAATTTTGAAAATAATGGTGCAATCTTGTGCATTCTAGGCGATTTCAGGGTCATTAGTATAGTTCTCAAGAATATGGACAAATAGAAAACATTATTGGATAGAGGGTTTATACATTAATAAAGAAGATTTTTGTGATTTTAAAAAGATTCCTGATTTTTTTTGTTTTTTCGTCAGATTCATGTGGATTCAGCCACATACTCACATATAGGCAGCTACCCGTCTAGAATTTGGTTAAGTTGGAAAAAGAAATTTCGTTTCATTTCAATATTGTTGTTCAGCGAATAGTTCAATATAAGGGGTTAACCCAAATAAAGGTATATATAAATGGCTAGAATATCTGTCTGGTATGATATTTGATCTCTCCTTTGGCATAGAATTGTCAAAAAGAAATAGATAGACCTAATTAGCAGGTCACACCCAAATCCATTCAACACTTTTACAGGGTTTTGGACCCATAACACAACTTGAATTTTTAGATTTCAAACAAATTCAAAACATTACTGCAGGCGACATTTGTAAATAAGATTTACCTCAATGCATACTTTTCTTTTAACACAAACTTGAAATCATTTTAATCTTAAATATCAAAATCATTGTGGGGTACAAAATAAACATAATTATACATGCCGAAATTGAATATCAACTAGAAAGAGAAATGACGAAAAGAGAAATGACCCATAATAGTAATTACTCTTTGTGTGATATTGAATGTTGAATCCTATAGCCCGTAGACATGTTCCCCTGAAAAGGATTAAAGAGTTGCGTTTACAGATTCCATGCACAGGCATAAATGACAAATGTCCTTTCATAAACACATAGGTGTTCTTGAACTAATGTTCATAAATACAAGAAAAAGGTATGTTCATGAACATCAAGACCAATTTTACGACTACATTCATGAACTTGTTCTTGATGTTCATGAACAGCTTTGTGTTTATGATCAACCATTAGTCATTCTTGTCAGCGTATGTTCATGAACACAGTTCTTGAATACTTAGCAGTTGTAGAAATAAGTCTATCAAGGTCAAGATGTGTCATGCAGTGTTAATCATCACCCTTTACCAAACAATAACAGTATTTGACCAATTTGTTGAAAACACGGTGGGAAAAAGAGAAATTGCTCTTAACGAGCAATTTCTCCTTATCTAACAATGTTTTCTGCCTTCTCAGAAGATCCTGTTTCAATTTCGTCACATTTTGAAAATGTCGTCTGCAAACTCTTCCAATTTTGGATGGTCGAAAATTTGGTGTTTGGTACATGGTTGAACATGCTCATTTTATCATACTCATAGTATGAAAAAAATAAAAACTGAGATGTAGTGACAAAGGAAGAAATAATGAATTTATGTCATCAAAATGTTTTAGCTGAACCCTTTCCATGCTTAAACTACTTCGGAACAGGCGACATTTTAAAATATTACCAAAACATCAATGAAACAAAATAGCAGAAGATTAAAACAGCAATTTTTTCATACAACTGCAATGTTTCTAATTGTAATCTGCTTCAAAAAAATGGTTTTGAATCAATCTATATTAAGGTCTGGTTGATAACATTAGTATTCAAATCCGATAATCTTTCAAACTTAAATCGTATTTATGGGCACCGAACCATGCAAAAGACTAACTGCATCATTTAACTGTACTATTTTCCCACGATTTAAAACAAATCAGATCAATTAATCACTTTCACTTCTTTTTGCATTTACTGATTATCATAACTTATCATCACCTTTTCATGAGCAGTGAAACTCTTGAGCTCATGAATAGACATCTTGGTACCGTTTAACTAAACAACTTAAGGAAAATATTTGGGTAAGTCATAACTGATACACATGGATGGTATCTTCAATTCAAGTACAATATTGCAATGTGACACGTCATTGGAAGCGTCTCGGAGAGACGATTCCAATGATGTGTTACTTTGCAATATTGCTTCACCCAATATTGAAATAGGAGGAATTGTTGTTTTAGACTTACGCAAATCTTAAGCGTAAACTGTTTAGTAAAACGGTACCCTTTTTCTTAAGCTTGATTGTTTTTCCATAGGGTTTAACACCTTTTCCAACAAATATTAGGTTATATATGGCTTGCTTGGTATTATACAACTACGAGGATAGAAACTAGTGTCTTGCCCAATGACACTCCTTACACCTATCCTTATGTAATCACAGAGTTAAACTAACAATCTACCCCAACGATTTTGAGATGAATGGAAAATGAAAATTTAACGTTGGGTAAAGGGTTAAAAGCTTCAACCAAAATCTTCAATAAAACTTAAGTGAGATGATAGGGAAGTTTTTATTGTGATGACTAAACCAGGTGGGAAAGTTTGATCAGTTCAACTAAACCCATATATACCCTGAAACCATTGTTATTGGCCGTACTATATATTCATCTTAAATTTCCATCAATTAACTCCTTTGCCCAGTGTCCTACAGGCTATTTAATACTGGTCAAACTGAAATTGTCTTTCAAAAATGATAGACAAACCTCTGTTTCTTTGGAAAGGAATACCTTGAGCCTTTGCTTTATGTTGTGAGAGTGTTAAACAATAACAATGCATTTGTCATAAAAGAGAATAATTAATGAGAAGGAATGATAGTCTACTGATCTATGGTTTATTTAAGGATTCATTATGGTCTTTAATTATACCATTAATCCTTAGAATGATGGGTAATTTTCGAAAAATAGATTTTTGCATGGTCTGCTTTCCAAAACCTTTGATATCTGCTTATTTTTTATGAGGAAAGATACTCAGAATAGCAAACAGGTAAGATCACAAGCCAGCCGCCAATGTACTTGGCAGCTGCCCTGGACCTAACCTGTTTGCATAATCTAAGCATGAAGTTGGTTCATATATTTGGATATATTGTGACAAAAGATGAATTTCCACATAAAAAAATTTTCCACTTTAAAACTGTTCTTTTTAAAGGCACATCAACTTTTAGGAGAGGAGTACACATATATTACTGAAAATATATATGCAGTTCTTTTATTATGTTCATAAAAGTAATGAGAATTAGTTTAGGAATGCATTGAGACCCTATTAAATAGACTCATTTAAAATAAGTTATTTTGTGCATGAAATATAGTTGTCTCCAATTCAATCATGTTTATCAACAACTAGTCCAGTCAATCTGTAAGTCAACCCTCAACTAATTGCAACAGAAACGAATTTGTGATTTTATTATAGCTGCACACTTCCTTTATAACATATAAAAAGTCCTCAGAAATCCCACCAGGGGAAAATACTGAAAAATGCATTTAAATTTTTTGAAAAGTGCTAGTTTTTGCATGGTTCGAAGGTACCACCATAGAAAAGTACATAGCGTGAACTGTCATCGGTAAATTTCGAGGTCAACTTGCTGTTGAAAGTCGCATGAAAGGGTAAGTTGAACTTATTATCATTTACATATGTCCTTATCTGATAAAAAACATAATTTTATGTTCATGATTACATTTTAGATGAAAAATTATTTTTGAAATAGCTTGCAGAATGCTTCGTAATGGGTTTTCGTGGGTAATTTAAAAGGTGGTTGTTTTGTTTTATTTTGCCCAAAATATCGATTCAATGACCATTTACACTCAAATATATCTTTAAACATGAATAAAATGACAAAAATACACATTACAATGACAAATATATAAAATGAATATAAAATATTAACCTCGGAATAGCTGTTCTTTTTTTAAAACTACGGTGGCCAATTAGTGCCAGTGTAGATAATGATTTGACGAAAACACAAGTTTCTTTTACTCACTCAATTAAATCGATCATGTTCATATGTTAAAATTATTTTATTCTTAAATAAATCTTTTTATGATTTGTTTAATTGATTTTTACATTTGCTTAGTTTCTTAATCTTTGGCAAAATAGAATGAATTGAAGGTTAAAGATGAAGAGTAAATGTGGATGAGATAAAAATCGTCGGCAAATATCATCTGGTGGCGATTGTAATTTACTCTAAAGATGCCTTTATTACTATAACCTATTGTATGATTAAGATATCATTATAGTCACATTTTTTCTTCTTATAACTTTTTTTTTATTGTTATTTATCATCAGTGCATATGCTGTATGAACTATGAAAACTAAGGTGAATTAGTTAAAGCACAACCTTCAATCAAAAGTAAGATAAAGCAAGTGTGGTTGTGTTTAATTTGATAATTTCATTTGCAGTGATGTTAACAGAATAATACCACTATCAAAAATGCTGCAGGCAAAATCAATGCACAAGTGATGATAAATGCCTTTTTATCTATTTTCCATTTGCAGGTAAAATGGATGGTACGGTCAAGAGTGCAAGAAGGTCACATTAACATTGTGGATTCCATACCATTTGAGCTTCTTCCGTTGTATTGGATAATAAATAAAAGAATCAGGACTATCAGACTTTCTCAAAACGCGGTGATTCACATGTTCAATGACACGGTTATTTCCAGAGCAACTTGAGGCCATTTCCTACTGAATAAATTTTTAAATGTAATCTTTTTTAATACTGCATTGCTTTGAGAGGAAGTCACAATACATGAAGTTGAAAGCATAACATGGACATCCAAACCAAAGACAAATACTGAAACCTTTAGCGAGGTTGAACCCAATGAAATGATAAAACGTTAGTAAACTTGTATGAAGCCCTTATGTAAGAAGAAAAAACAGTTGAAGAAGTTTGTGGTGAAGTAGTTTTCAAAACGTGTAGAACAAACTTGAAAAGAAGCTCTTTGTTTGTCAAGTCATATTTCCAAGTTGTGTTTCATATATAAACAATGACTGACCTACTACACACGTTTATTAAAGCCAAATGATTGTATGGCTGAGAACTGGATATTTAAGCGCCATCAGATAAATGTAGCCCCAGTCTAGAGCTCTGTTATCTTCCTATGTTATCTTCAAACTAAAGCCAAACATTAACTACAGAGTCCAGATTTCTTCACATATATGAAGGAAACCATGTAGTTAAAGCGATCTCGCATCGGCAATAGTTTCAACAGATCAAGTTTTTGAGCAGGTCCTTATGAGAAGTTCAAAGACAACAGGTAGAATAAAATGTGGTTATGGTTTGAAAGAACCACAGAGAAACCAATGGTTTTCGTCAATTCCTGTCTGTACATACTACAATAATGCAATGCAGAAATATACAAGTTATCAGCATGTAGAAACCAGTCATTCGAGGGTGGAAAGAGATCAAACGGACAACCTAAACATAGACATCCACGTTGCGGACTGTACACTTGATAACATTGTGTCAGGTCTACGAGTATATATTGTGTAATTATTGACTATGCAAAGTAAGAAGGCCAATTGATTATTAACAACATGGTTTATAAATACGATTCGGAATATAGTTAAAGGTTTAAGCCAGTCCGTAACCCCAAACTCTCAATTAACAGTAAGAGAAATTGGAGAAGCAGCTCAAACTGGTCCGCATTTGTGTTTAACAGCTCCTGTTGATATATTACATGACAATGAAGGAGATGTATTTAAGAAAGGGCTGTGTAGTTTACCGCCATCACAATATGGGTCTTCTGGGTTATTGCAACTAGCTGACAAACCTTCCTCAATAAATGAAATATAAGCGCAGGTTGACTGTAGTGCCAATAAATAGCTAGACGAGTCATTTCAATATGTACACGATGATAGGGCTTTGTTCTTACGTTTGCCTTCGAAATATGGAGGAGCATTTGTTGGATATACGTGGAACATATTCTGATGATGTCATTTGCAAACCTGCAATATTCATATTTGATGGATGTTCAAATTGTCCTACTCGAAGGAATTGTGTACAAAAGGAATGCAGTGAAGGGGTAGGTACCAAAAAGGTGGTTTTACTCATGGAAGTTTGTTCACTTCCAAAAACAGCAGTTCTTATCAAATACTGTGAATTGCCTTTTATTAAAATGCTCATGTAAAATAAAGTTTGACCGAGAACCTTGTTCTTGTAGACATACCTTCTTGACCGTTCCTGGGGGTGATGGGAATGTCGGGGAGCAATCTTCGCTAATGCAGAAACTGTGCAAGAACGAGACAAAATGGAAAAGGGGCGTCCGTTAATAGAATGAGATGCAAAAATAAGGAAACCCCTGTTACTATTTTCTAAATAGGATAGGGAGAATTTGCCTCTTCATAATCCGTAAACCCAAACTCATGACACCGTGTAATCGAACATATTCGATAAAGTGTTGTAACATGTATTCATTACATGTATTGCCTGTGCATTCACGTGATTTCTTGGATACGATGAAGGTGAAACACAATCAAGTCAGTCTCATATCAATGCAATATGCCATCATGGCAGTATCTCAGAAGCTCAGAAATGGCAATGCATAGGCATGTTGCAAGCTGGTGAATCCTATAACCATGTTGCCAGGTTTATTGGGACGTCAAAAAGTGTTATTGCACGACTTGCAGCTTTAAACCACCAGACTGGTGATGTTCAAATCAGGAGGGGCGTGGGCACCATAGGAAAACAACATTCCAGCAAGATCGCCTTTTATGGATTATTGCTTTGCGCAACCGTTTCGTAACCGCACCAAAACCAAAGCAGGAGATCCATACCCTGACAGGACTTTGAGTTTCTAGCAGTACAGTAAATCTGGGACAAGGCCTTCTTTTCATGGTGTCATCATGTCAAGGCTGAACAGATATATTCGTTTACGGGTGTGCTAGCAACATTAGGGTTGGCCAATACGTTGGTGGCGTCATGTGGTCTTTTCGGATGAGTCGAGGTTCTGTCTGCGATTCACAAATGGGCGTAGACGTATATGGCATCGGCATGGGGAGAAATACAAATACACCACTATCTTGGAGCATGATTCCTTTTGGCGGGGGAGCATCATGGTCTGTGGCGGTGTTTCTTACGGTAGGAGAACATAACTTATTCTTGTTCCAGGAAACCTGAATGGACATATTGATGAAATTGTGTGCCCTGTTGTTGTCCCATTAGCACATAGAATTGGTAAAAACTTTGTCTTCCAAGATGATAATGTCTGACCGCACAGAGCTTCTGTTGCGGTTGACTTCGTCAGAAAACAGGACATCGTGACAATCCAGTGAGCTGCGAAATAATCAGACCTCTCTCTCATTGAGCATGTATAGGATGTTGTTGGTAGGAGAGTCCGCGCACGTTGCCCCGTACCAGCCAATCTTTAGGAATTTGGTGCAGCACTTCAGGAGGAATGGCAACAGATTCCAAGAGCAGCAATCACCCCACCCCCTCCCCACCCGATGTCGTGCATGTATTGCTGCATGTGGAGGTCATACCACAAAATTAAAGATACCTCAATATTGAATTTAGGTGTGCCCTTATTTTTTAACGCTTAGTATATTCCATGTGTAATTCAATGAGTGTACACTTAATTTTGAAAAGCTGGCACATAGTGAGAAAGGGGCAATTAAATAGTACTACTTTTGCTGCTTTTCCTACTATGTTTCTTCTTTCACTTCGTTTGTTGTTTTTTTTAAGTTCACAAAACAAATGCAAAACGTCAAAAAATACCACATAAATGTTGAATTGTTTGTGTCATATATTTCGTTTTTCTTATATAGGCATATATGGATTTCGGTACCTTATTTAAGTGATTGTCTTTATATATAAGTTATCTAATACAAAAATGTGTGTTTTGTCTTTGATTTAAGTTTAAGAGAACAAGCTTTGCCAGATAATATCGAATTCTAGCATATAGGAATGCATTGACATGAAAAAATATTCTTTGGTTTTTATGGGTGGGTGGGGTAAGTTGACCCCTTTCAATTTACAATTTATAGAAATAAATCAATTTTAGAAGGCAAACTGATGTGAAAGATAAATAAACATGTAGATAGAGTATACCGCTTATTAAAACATCATTTTTGTGTGAATTGTTGGGGTTTTGTTCCATTTTGGTAGGTATATACAAATATGCGATTTATTCCAAAAGGCATGAAAGTAGCAATAATAAAACGAGTTTTTAACCAATTTCCTCTGAAGGGATTTCGGAGGACTTTTTTTCTGTCATCTCTTATACATTCTTGATAACTTTAAAAGAGGTTTCGTTTCTGTTGCAATTAGTTGACGGTTGAGTCCATTTTTTTCATAGGATGACTGGACTAAACCTGTTTGTTTATATATTCAAAATAAAGAATTCTGATTGGTCAGTTTAAAAATGTGTGTATCAACTGTCAAGGTCAGAGGTGAACAATCAAGAAATCTGAATTATAAAACTTGCCAATCTGGGTTATTTCTGATTTACTTTCACATTTAAGTTATGCTAATGGTGTTTTCTGGTGATAACTATTTGAATATATCCAAAAGTTTACCAAATGATATAGTGTGATATAGCATCAATCTCTTTTTATGGGCCTTTTAAAAGCCTCAAAATTTACACAAATATGATTTTAACTTTTCAACCAATAGCATTCAGTCTACAATTTTGTTAAATCCTTACCTGAACTGAGAAAGATAAACATCTTGCCATTTGACAAAGTGTTAATTATCTGCTATAAACAGAACAATTTAAAGTTACTCTGACCCAAATCTGACGATCTATCAAATCCAGCTTAATCCCTTTTAAAACCACTGAAGTTCACAGAAAGGAAATTTAGGTGACGATAATCTGCCTCATCTGAAACTGAAAGACCTCCAAGTTTTATTTCTTTCCTTATTTGGTGATACATTTGATCTAATGGGACTGGTATTAATGTGGTAGAATCTAAATCTAGGTCAATCTGTCATTCAAAACCTTCCCTTGATCATCACATATTGTTTCCTAACCCTTTACCAAACCTCAAATTTTCCACTGTCCCAAATTGAAAGAGTTTGTAGACAACATTTCAAATGGTAATGAAATTGGAAAGTAATCTTCTGATAGGACAGAAAACATTGTGGGAAAAGGACAAATTCCTTGTTTCCAATTTCATTACATTTCGAAAGGTAGTCTGCAAACTCTTTCAACTTGAGACAGTTTAGAATTTGGCATTTGGTAAAGGGTTATTACATGCAGGTATAGTACACCTGAAACACCTAGTCTACAATCCCAACAACTCACCTCTATACATTGAAGCCTCGTTTATCTGGACCCCGATTATCCAGATGTCTCGCAATCCAAACGAAATTGTAAGGGAATAGAAATATTTGACCAGTTTGTTGCAGACGACTTTTGAAAACATTGAGGGTAAAGGAGAAATTGGTCATGACGAGCAATTTCTCCTTTTCCAACAATGTTTTCTGCCATATCAGAAGATTATTTTTGAATTTCATCACGTTTTGAAATGTCGTCTGCAAACTCTTTCAATTTGGGACGGTCAACAATTTGGCGTTTGCTACAGGGTTATAAGTTTACACGTGCATACAGACCGTTTATGTCTTAATGTGTATCAGAACATGCTCTGCGACATTAGTATGGATGATTCGGTAATCTGGACATTTTGTTGGGAACGGACGTGTTCTGATTAACGAGACATCACTGTACGTATTCATCCTGTATCCTTGACATTACATATAAATGGATCAAAACATTAACCTGACATTACCCGCCATCTTGGTAATTTGTTTACCATTTCAATTCTCTTCCATGTCAATGCTTCTATACAAGCTGCCAGTGTATGCTATTATAACGTAACCATATTCAAAATCGTGATTTATGAGAGAGATGCATGCAAAACAGTAATAATTCCATCTATCATTTCAATGAACAAGGTAACCTTTCTCCTGCATCATCAATGTCTGAGAAATGACAAGCAAACATAACCCATTACCCCTTATTCCAAATTTCAACGTTTGATTGCCCCATCGGAAAATAAAAGCAATCTACATTTTTTTATTTTGACTAATAATTCTTTTGCATGGATTTCAATTCAAATTTAATGCCTTGAGCTTAATGATATAGAAAGGAAAATCCAGTTCTGCGGGTGACTTGTTGCACAAGCATCATGTTTATGAAGCACTTACAATAGTCTTGCATTGAGCCCTCGAAAACTCAGGTCTTTTCATTTATCGTTTATTAACTGGCCAATACAAGTATAATAATTTCTTGTGTCAAGAGTTCTTTTTTTCTTAAAAGGACACTGCTAGTTGCCAGCATCAAAGTAAATCTCAGACTAATTGCTGCATAGTGGTTGTTGAAACAATTTATGGAAAAACTGTCAAAATTTCCATTTTTTCTACACTTTAACTTACGCCCAAGTGCAAATTCCGTTTACTAACGATAATCAATGTATATAACACTTCATCAGCAATGCTAAGAACAAAAAATGTTTTATCCATAATGTTTCAATTATTCTGGGTGATACTACTTTTTTCAAGCCATATTTACAGCTTTTAATACATTGAGAATTAATAACTAATATATTTTTGCTCCAATGTATCATGGGCTGTGGATGATGAATCAAACATAAAGTCTTCAAAGTTTTAGGCATCATATTTACATATTTAGTTAAAAGTCACCAACCAGACACCTTTGCAATGGTCAATGAAATAAAAAAATGAAAATAAATGTATTTACCTGAGGAAATGAAGCTATAATATATCCCTGACATAAAATGTGTCTCTGTTAGTAAAATCAAAATACCCGATTTAAATAAACTCCATAGGTATGTTTTACATTCAACTATTTTTACCATTCACTGCCAACCAACCCTTTAACCCTTAGAATGCTGGGTAATTTTCTAAAAATAGATTTTTGCATTGTCTGCTTTCCAAAACCTTAAATATCTGCCAAATCTTGTTGAGGAAAGATACTTCGAGAAGCAAACAGGGAAGATCACAGGCCAGCCACCAATTTGCTTGGTGGCTGGTCTGGATCTAACCTGTTTGCATAACCAAAAATTGAAGTCGGTTCAAGCAATATAAGGGTTAATTGTCCAATATGGGAAAAAGGTGTTGATAATAACATTTGTTTGAAAAGTTGGTTGAAATTTCCCCTGATTTAGTAAAACATATTCCTGATACTTTGAGAAATTTTTTATTAGGAAAATGTCTTATTTTATCAAAATATTTTCACAAGAAATCAAGAGCCTGTGATTATTTTGTAAAGGGTTATTCTATTATGCTAGACCTATTATATGTTTTCAATCTAAATATACGTTTCATGCATGGCATAAGACTATCACAGGCTATATCTCCGGATATTTGTGAAAACCTTTCTTAACAGGACAAAAACGTCAATTGTATAACTCGACATTAGATATTTACGCACACTTACTATTTGTAATAAAAAGGTAACTCACTCTCGCCAAAACAGATCTTGTAGTATATTCAAGCAGTTAATAACCCTTATATGCTGGGTAATTTTTCTACAAATAGATTTCTGTGTGGTCTACTTTCCAAAACCTAAAATATCCGCTTAATTTTGTTGGGGAAAGATACTCAGGGTAGGAAACAGGTTAGATCACAGGCCAGTTGCCTATTCACTTGGTGGCTGGCCTGGATCTAACCTGTTTGCATAAGCATGAGGTTGGTACCAGCACTATAACAGTTAATTTTCACTTATCTTAATTAGTCTTCTCCTTGATTACAAGAGAAATGCAGCAGATTTATCATTATGACAACCAATCATCAAAGCATCAGACATACTACATGTTGGCAAGAAAGTCTAAAAAGGATTGTGACAAAGTATACTTTTTCATCATTACCCAATTTAGGTGATATGTTCACAAATGTTTTAAATGTCTACTACGGAATATTGCATCTTTATGTTTAACCCTTTAACAAACGCCAAATTCACGACTGTCCAAAATTGAAAGAGTTTGCAGACGACATTTCAAAATGTGATAAAATTGGAAAATAATCTTATGAAAGGGTAGAATATCTCCTTTTCCTACAATGTTTTCCAGAGTTGTATGCAACACAGTGATTAAATGTCAATATTGTTTGGTAATGGGTCATTCCTTTATATGAACTTGTTTAATAAGTCAAAAGTGAAAGCAACTGCATGAGACAAAAAATAAAGCATGTGTGTAAAAAGGTATGTCATTATAGTGGCTGGTTCTTTAAAAGACTATATTTAATATATTGGTAGATTTAAATTAGGGTTGCATTAGGGAAATGGTATTCAAAAATTCAATTTTAAAGAGTATGCAGTTGAAAATTGAACCCTAGTTCATCTGTTACAGTGTAAACACAAAATTTAGTTTAGAAGCTATTTGTCATACAATTTGAAAGTCATATATCACAAAAGTTGAGCCAAAGTAACCCTTGTAGTGCTGGAACTGACTTCACACTTATGCGAACAGGTTAGATCTAGGCCAGCTGCCAGTTAAATGCCACTGGACAGTGATCTATCCTAATTGCTACTCTGAGTATCTGTCCTCATCAAAATTAACCAGATATTCATGCAAGGTTTGGGAAAGCAAACAAAACAAAAATCTATTTTTGGAAAATTACCCAGCATTCTAAGGGTTAACGACCTCTCATCTCACTAAGTGTGTAGCTCTTGACCATTGAAAGTCATAAAAGTCGAATTACCATTGTACATGTAGGTATGCATGGAATGCAAATCTATCATAAACCATATACAGTACCAATATGACCCTGGACAACTGTCATGCACAGATGACAGGTTGGTAAAGTCATTACCAAGGGTTCGAAGCAAGACTAGAGTAGGTGCTTCACATTTGTAAAGTACAGGTGAACAAGGAATTCTGTGCAGTTACGTCACACTTAGTTTACTCTGATATCAAAATGAGCATTTGTTAAAGTAGAACTCATCGATTAAGGTAGTCTAAGTAAAAACAAGAGGACCCTGAGGGTCCTGGATCGCTCACCTGACACTTGTAAAGTGTTGGTTACAACAATGCTACACATGAGTAATGGACAAGATTTGTCTAAATTTGACAGTGATCTACTTTTGACCCCAAGTTACTCATTAACTGACTTGGTTGAGATATAACAGGTTGATCATTTTGAGCAAGTTTGATCAAATTGGGCTGAAAATGTAGCTTTCAGAGTGTAAATGGGTGTTTTCTAAGATTTGACTTTGTGAACTACTTTTTGATTCCATTCCACCCATGATCAAAGTTAATCAAGATATTATCAAGGTTAACATTTTGAGCAAGTTTGATCAGCACTCTGGATGTCTTAAAAAATTAAGCTGTAGACCTCTTTGATATACATTGTACAAACAGTGTTGCCTTTAGAATGTAAACAAGATTTATCAAACTTACGCAAATATTCTAAGAAACTTTGAAGGGTAAGAGAAAGCGAGTTCCAGACAGATTGGGTCGAATTTTTTACCATAATATTGTAAACAATAGTAATTTATGATGTGACATAGTGACCATTTTTCTAAACCCATCCCATCTTTTATGATCTAATTCGACCCACATATCATTAAGAAAACATAATATGCCATTTTGAAGCAGAACTGACCTACTTTTTGACTCCACCTAACCATGATCGAAGTTGATCAATATATCATCAAGGTAAACATCCTGACATGTGGCTTCTAATGTGTAAACCAGATTTTCAAAGAGTGGACCTAGTGAACTTTTTTACCGTACCCCACTCATGATCAAATTAGGTCAAGATATCATCAAGGTAATATTTCTCTAGTGACCTACTTTTTGACCCCACACCACACATGATCGAACTCTATTGAAATATCATCAAGGTTATCATTCTAAGCAAGTTTGATCAAGATTGGGTCAAAAATGTGGCTTCTAGAGTGTGAACAAGATTTTCTAAGATTTGACCTAGTGACCTACTTTTTACCCCAGCCCACCCATGATCACACTCGATCGAGATATCGTCATCGTTATCATCCTGAGTAAGTTTGATAAAGAATGGGCCTTAAATGTGGCTCCCAGAGTGTAAACAATAATTTTCTAAGATTTGACCTAGAGACCTACTTTTTGACCCCACACAACCCATGATCGAACTTAATTAAGATACCATCAAGGTTAACAGTCCCAGCAAGTTTTATCAAGATTGGGCAGAAAATGTGACTTCTAGAGTGTAAACAAGATTTTTCAAAGATTTGACCTAGTGACCTACTTTTTGACCCCGCACCACCCATGATCAAACTCTATCGAGATAGAGATATCATCAAGGTTAACATTCTGAGCAAGTTCTATCAAGATTGGGCAGAAAATGTGACTTCTTGAATGTAAACAAGATTTTTCTAAGAATTGACCTAGTGACCTACTTTTTGACCCCACACTACCCATGTTCGAACTTGATCAAGATACCATCAAGGTTAACAGTTTGAGCAAGTTTTATCAAGATTGGTCAGAAAATGTGACTTCTAGAGTGTAAACAAGATTTTTCAAAGATTTGTGTGCAGAAAATGTGGCTTCTAGACTGTAAACAAGATTTTTCAAAGATTTGACCTAGTGACCTACTTTTTGACCCCGCACCAACCATGATCAAACTCTATTGAGATATCATCAAGGTTATTATCCTGAGCAAGTTTGATCAAGATTAAGCAGAAAATGTGGCTTCTAGAGTGTAAACAAGATTTTACTAAGATTTGACCTAGTGACCTACTTTTTGACCCCACCCCACCCATGATCAAACTCGATTGAGATACCATCAAGGTAAACATCCTGAGCAAGTATCAGGAAGAATGGGCCAAAAATGTGGCTTCTAGAGTGTAAACGCTGAAATTGTTGACGACGCACGCACACACACACTCACGACAGACGACGGACATTCAAGTATCCTAAAAGCTCACCCTGAGCAGAGCTCAGGTGAGCTAAAAACAAGACAGACGTGCCCTCAGTGGTAAGAATACGACCATGGTGTTCGCACAGCTGCAGAAGTCACAGGAACTTTTTCTAATCAATCTTGTTCAAAACAACACTCCTTCTTATTTTGAAATTGAGCGAAGCAATATCCCAAAGTAACCACATCATTGGAAACGTCTCTTATAGACGCTTCCAATGACATGTCACATTGCAATGTTGTACTTCTATTTAGGGTACTATCGATGTTTATTGGTCTTGACTTATGCAAATATTTTCCATAACCCAATACCAAACGCCAAATTTTTAACTGTCCCAAATTAAAAAGAGTTTGCAAATGACATTTCAAAATGTGATTGAATTGAATTGAAAACAATCTTCGTTAAGAGCAATTTCTTCTTTTCCCACAATGATTGCTGTAGTCATCTGCAACAAACTTGTCAAATGTTGTTATTGTTTGGTAAAGGGTTGAGTTGTTTAGTAAAACGGTACCCAGCTCTCCAAATGTTGACAACAAGCTGGTGACATTTATCTTACTTTTTTTTTTTTTAATTATTTTATTTGGCAAATTCAGCACAAGCATGCCTTTGGCCATAACATTTCAGTTGACTATGCATACAAAATAAAAATACAGTTTCAATCTATCTACAAGAATATTCAATCAATACACATATAAACATACAAACATACATATTTATTAACTCCCTCCAAAAAGAAGAGCATTCTATTAACACATTGTATTGCGTAATTCAAAAGCTTCCTTTAAATAATGAGAAAGTTTAAAAATAGCCTTTCTGCCTTTAGACGACATTATGTTTATAAACATATGCATATTAGGCCATGGTATATTTCCAAAATACTTAATCCTTATATTTGAATAAGCTGGACAACATAGTAAAAAGTGATATTCAGACTCTATTTGATTATGATTACATAAATTACAAATTCTATGTTGTCTTTCAGTTCCATTATACCTTCCAGTTTCAATTGCTAATGAATGGGAACTTAATCTAAAACGACTCATGTATTTTCTTAACATATCACCCTTGATAACATCAATATAGCTTTCACAACAAAATTCAGTTTTAAAACGTTTATAAAAATCTAGTTTAGACATCGATTGTATTGAACTATTCCAGTTCTGAATATATTGATCTCTTAGGCGCTGTTTAAGTATTGGATAATAATTCATATTGTTATCATAGCTATTTAAAATATCATTAAAACCTAGACTATCCAATAACCGTTTAATTCTTGACGCCCAGCTGTGTGCATTGTTACTATTATACTGTTCAAAAAAGATTTTGTACATAGGTGAGTCAATATTACTCATCACTTTAAGCCAGTGTTTTAAGGATCGTTCTTTGCAAATAACTGATAGCGGATAGCGTCCCAATTCACCCAGAACAGCCACATTTGGTGTTTTTTTATTCACACCTAAAATGGTCTTACAGAACTTAATATGTAATTTATCTATTTCATTAAAATCATAGATACCCCATACTTCCGACCCATATAATATAATAGGGACAACCATAGAATCAAAAATTGATAATTTAGTTAAAACATCCATTTTCACACGGGAGAACAGGGATAAAATACAATTATATGCTCTTAAAGCTTGTTCACTTAATACCTTGACAGCATTTTTCATTGAACCTGTGTAACTAAAGTCAATTCCAAGGTATTTAAAATGGTCTGTAACTTCTAGTTCTTCACCTTCAACATACCAGATAAAATTATTGACAGTTTTCCTTTTTTGAAAAATACACAACTGACATGCTTCCTTGTTCACACTCAACCAGTTCAACCTGTACAGAATGATGTCATGTGATGCTATATGACAAGTCACATGACCCATCTGGATGGGACTTCCTTTAAAAACGCGCCAGTAAAGGGCCTTAACCCTTTCCCAAACGACAAATTTTCGACTGTCCCAAATTGAAAAAGTTTGCAGACGACATTTCAAAATGTGGTGAAATTGAAAAATGATCTTCAGATAGAGCCGAAAGCCTTGTGGAAAAAGAAGAAATTACTCATACCAAGCAATTTCTCCTTTTTCCACAATGTTTTACAGAGTCATCTGCAACAAAGTGGTTAAAGTCGTTATTGTTTGGGAAAGGGTTAATTAAAATATAAGTTTAACGCTTAGAATGCTGGGAAGTTTTCATAAAATATTTTTTGGTGCCATCTGTTTTCCCAAACCTTAAATAGCTGCTTAATTTTGATGAGGAAAAATACTAAGAATAGCAAACAGGTAAGATCACAGGCCAGTCGCCAAGTAAATTGGCGGCTGGCCTGGATCCAACCTGTTTGCATTAGCATGAAGTCGGTTCCAGCACTATCATTGTTAAGGCAATTGCATTAACTGTTTCTTTATATCTGCAGAAAACTGCAATAAAATAAATAACAAAATTAAAGTACTTTAAAAAGAAGATGTTTTAAATCAGTGGTTTGTCAGCTATCTATTTCAAGAGTTACTCAAACATTTAACTTTTTTTGTTTTTTTTATCTGTAAAATTCATTAATCTTTTAAGTCAAACTGTTTTCATCAACATTCTTTAGGGTCAGTGTAAGTCTATAGTATGTCCTTCACTTTTGTGGAGGATTTGCTATAGTCTCATATTGAACCCAGGTCCTTCAACATATTAAATACATTCAACTCAATTATAATATGCAGGACCATTTTGAAGTGAAACCTAGCCCAATGATTATTTCGCATAAATGTCCAAAAGTGACAGGGAAGTCAGTGGTAATTAGAAATTAATCAATTAAAATGTCTAGCCAGGTTAATTAAATAAAAACATGCAGTGATCTCACCTGTCAAACATCTTATCATGTTGTAGGATTCCCTTGAGCACCATATAGAGCTGCTTGTTCACAATTATGACAAAACTTGGATATGAAAAGTTTAAATGTATTTCTTTAAAACTATATAGCAGTTCTTCTGTTGTATGTATGAGAAATAGTGCAGAATAGCCAATGGAAGAAAAGTTAGTTTGTCTTATTTACCCTTTACCACAGGCCAAAGTTTTGACTGTCCTAAATTTTTCAGTTTTCAGACAACATTTCAAAATGTGACAACATTGACAACCAATCTTCTGATAGGGCAGAAAGCATTGTGGGAAAAGGAGAAATTAAAAGCAATTTCTCCTTTTCCCACAATGTTTTCCAGAGTTGTCTGCAACAAACTGGTCAAATGTGTTATTTTTAGGTATTGGGTTAAAGTATTCAGAGCCTGTATACGTCAATATTCATGTGTTCAGATCTAAAAGTGTCGCAACAGTTTTGAATTCCATTGCAAACCTTCTGTACATACTTAGATAAATTGACACATTCTGAATAAATTTTGCTTTCAATAGCTATTTTTCATTGAACGATATACCAAAATACAAAAACTGTATTGTTTTAACAACATTATAATATGACTAACTAATTGTCTCATGAGTGAACAAGCACCTTCAACAATATCCCCTTTTGAAATACTTTGTGCAGATGAAATGACTAACAAACGAGAAGAAAATGAAAATTACCTCAGATTCTTTTTATTTCAAATTCAAGTTGGGTGATCCACTTCAAGCTAAAGGTAATCACAATAACCTAAGGTTTCACAATTAATGGACTGTCCATGGGCCAGGCATAATTATACTGTCTGTCCCATGAATTTCCAAGCTATCACTGAAACATGATACCCTAGGTACTTTGATTCCAATTTCCTGCTTCAATTATCAGCTTATCAAGAAATTAGATAGGAGGGGCCTTTCCCTGAACACCATCATTCCATAAGTACATGTACCCATTCTAACCCTTGGAATGCTGGGTAATTTCTAAAAAAATATATTTGTGTCGTCTGCTTTCCAAAAATTCAAATAACTGCTTAATTTAGTTGAGGAAAGAATGATACTGAGAGTAACAAACTGTTTATGTCACAGGCCAGCTGCCAATTAACTTGGATCTTACCTGTTTGCATAAGCATGAAGTCGGTTCCAGCATTTTAAGGGTTAATACAATGTTTTAAAACCATTGAGATAACATAATACAAAAGTGATAATAAAACAGTGATGTTGCTGGGTTGAGGTTTTGTTAGGTCTTGATCACTATTACAGTTAATGAAAGTGATCTGTCCATCCTGGTATGTATTACCTGTAGAGTTACACCAGGAAATAGGCTTTGAATAATCATAATGTGAGATGAATGAATAGATGTATAATATATGAGGGGTGATCAAAAAATATGTGGACTTTTGTTATATCTCAAAAACGGATTGGAATATGTTATTTAAAGTTACTGCATTTGTAACATCTACGTAATGTGATCAAGTGGTATTATTTTTTGTATTCCTGCGGTACGAAGTAAATATTTTACGGTTTTTTATATTACCCCGGGTTTGAAATCGCGGAGCACGTCAAAATAACGTCGATTTTCCAGAGAGCCTGTACTATTCATTTGACTAATTTTCCATTTGTTCTGATTACAAATCCGTCAAAACAGGTACGCTGGTAGAATCACGTCATTTCCGGCGGTTGATGTTGTTTTCCGAACGTTAGTTCGTTCCGTTAACGTTTGCACCGCAGTTTTGTACAACCACTAGCCAAGACACGCACAGAAAACATGGCGTCATCGGATTATACGGAAACACGGTCAGTGATAAAATTTTGCATAAATCTTGATATGACACCTACACAGACCATGAAAAAGATGCAGGAGGCAAACATGACTGCCAACACAAGTCGCTCACTCGTTTTCAAGTGGCACAAACGTTTTAAAGACGGGCGAAAATCAATTCTTGACGATAAAGGTAGAGGCAGAAGACCCATTATAGGACCAGCGTTAGTGACGTCAGTTGAACAGTTTGTTAATCAAGATCGGCGCGTTACTATTCGGGAGATTGCGGTGGAAATGGGAATGAGCTACGGATCCGCATGGACTGTTTTAAGGGACCATCTAGAAATGACGAGAGTGTGCGCACGCTGGGTGCCACGACTTTTAAAGGATAACGAAAAAGAACGCCGGGTAAAAGATTCAAAGACATTCCTAAGAAGATACAGACTTGAGGGTGATTCATTTCTTGACAGAATTATCACTACGGATGAGACATGGCTGTGGTTATTCGATCCGGAAACAAAGCAACAATTGTCCGTGTGGAAAAGATCACCATCACCACCCCCATCAAAGGCCCGAGTGAATAAATGTGGTGGAAAGTTTATGTGTATGACCTTGCACCGATGGACTTCGCTATATTTCCTCAGGTGAAATCACAATTGAAAGGTAGGCGTTTCGCTACACTGACAGAACTATGTGGTGCTACCCAGATGGTTCTTAACCAATACGACGAAGACTGGTACAGATCCATATACGACAAGTGGGTCCATCGATATCGTTCGTGTGTGCAGACAGAGGGTAGTTACTTTGAAAAGTCATAAATGTCGCGACGTTAAATTGCCCCAGAAACTCAACGACGTTACTAACGTCGTCGTAACGTCATCGTACTGCTCCGCGATAACAGACAGGGGTATGTTCAGTAGTGTATAACTTTTTAACCAGTTATCGTAGATGTATAATATTTTGTATGGTTAAATGAGACATATTAAATTATGTTCTGTATAAATACTAAATAAATGGACAGAATGGGTAGAGAGATAAAACAAAAGTCCACGTATTTTTGGATCACCCCTCATATTTGCTTCTAAGCATAAATAGGCGTATTCAAAATTGGAACTGATGTTACAACTTATCTGTTTTGGTCAGCTATTGATGCATTTAGGAACAAGAGAAAAGTCTTTGACATTTGGTTTTGAATACTGAGTGCTGCATGCAGCTTTGCTTCTTTAAGAATTGTCACAGAGCATTGGAAAATTCATGGGCAGATAATTATGGAATGTGACAGATATCTGAATTAGACACAGCCATGTCAAAGTTTAATCATGTACCATCTTCAAGGCTATCCCTTGAAAATTATGAAAATGGTACATTAAAAACGTTAGTATCTCTTATAAATAACTATCCATACTGTATCGATAAGTACAACGAAATAAAACTGAAGAATATGTGACTGTGAATGACAATTATATCTTTCATATGGTCAGCTCAAGGTAATGATATCAATACCTGTATTTAACGATTCATTGCAAACCTTTATTAAACTGTGAAAAAAGCAGTCTGCTTCAGTTCATATGATTTTACCCTTATAGTGCTGGAACCAATTTCAAGCTTATGCAAACATGCTCAATCCAGGCCAGCAGCCAAGTAAATTGGCGGCTGGCCTGTGATCTAACTGTTGACTACTCAGGGTATCTTTCCTCAACAAAATTAAACAGAATTATAAGGTTTTGGAAAGCACAATCATCATGATACAAAAATCTTTTTTTTAGAAAATAACCCAGGATTCTAAAGGTTGAGACAAACTTCACTAGTAGAGAGAGTCCAGAATGCTCCCTAAATCACCTTTTTTTCCAGTTTAAGGGTTCAATGCAAGACTAAAGAAAGTGTTTCACAAACACAAAGAACTTACTATAGTATAACACTCAACCCTTGAACTGTCGTTTGATAAAAATGGTTGCTCATTTGCCAACTGTCATTTTAAAAAAACCAAGCACATTGTAGTCTAGTACATATTTAAGCAGCATTATTAAAGCAAACAGGTTCGTGGTAAAGAAAATATCTATTTTCCCTTTCATTTCAATCTGAACAGGTCCTTCTGAAGCTTGCATGAGGGAAATGGGTAATGAAAAGTGTGAGCCACCTGAGTGATCAATGTTAACCCTTTACCGAACACAACATTTTCGACTGTCTCAAATTGAAAGAGTTTGCAATTTTTCCTTTTCCCACAATGTTTTCCGGAGACGTCTGCAACAAACTGGTCAAATGTCATTATTGTTTGGTAATGGGTTAATGCATGAAGCCATTGTGAAGCAATGGAAGGACAGAGATAGGATGTTCAATGTTGAAGTTTAAGTGCACAACAGACAGTCTGGTTTACTGATAATTCCATTATTGTCCAAGATAAAAGGAGATGCAAACCAGACCACAAGATAGGGAACCCTTCATAAAATAAGGAGTCTGATTAAACCATTTCCTTTGCGGTGTGACGCCCCAATCAAATAACATTAAACCTTAAACAATGTGCTTTCCCCTCATTTAAATTTACATTGATAAAGCATAAAAGAGGGAATGGCTTTATAAACCATTGCAGAAAAGCGGATAGAATGGTCATGTTTCTAAACTAAATATCTGCTTTAAAAAAGGAATTTTCTTCAACCATTAATCCCCTTTTCGAAACTCATTCTTTCACGAGAAAAGTTTGTTCATTCTCAGTATACACCAGTCTTAGCCAAAACAATTCAGTGTTAAGGGAATAGTTCTGGCCCAGACCGATGTATACCGAGAACGACCAATGAAATCTGACGCACGAAAGAAATAAAAAATGGCGGATAATGGGTATCCTTCCTTAACCAATCTTTAATATGTTCTGACGAAGGGGAAAAAAAAATAAAAATGGCAGAAAATGGGTATTCTACCTTAACCAATCTTTAATATGTTCTGACGAAGGGAAAAAAAATAAAAATGGCAGAAAATGGGTATCCTTCCTTAACCAATCTTTAATATGTTCTGACGAAGGGAAAAAAAAAAATAAAAATGGCAGAAAATGGGTATTCTACCATCATAGATCATTTTGTATTCACTCTTTAACATACTTGAAACCACTCTGGCAGAAATAGATATGGCTTACAGTGATCAATTCTTCCTTTTGCCACATCAGTTTCCTACCAATAGCACAAGGTTTATACAATAATTATTATAATTGTTGCTTGTTTATACTTATTTGCCTCCTTACCAAAATTCCACTTTGAGGAATGTGTTATGATGGAATGCCTTAAATGTGACCTATGCCTTTCTATCATATTGTGGCAATTGGCGACATTGTTATTATTAACATTGTGGTTCAATGACTTTAATGAGATTTAAGAGAGGAATTTCTATGAGCTATAAATATTAGTCTAAATTATTAACACTCTCTTGAGATGAACTTTAACCCTTTCCCAAATGCCAAACTTTCGACTGTCCCAAATTGAAAGCGTTTGCAGACGACATTTCAAAATGTGATGAGGTTGAAAAATAATCTTCGGATAGGGCAGAAAACATTGTTGGCAAAGGACAAATTGCTCATAAAGAGCAATTTCTTCTTTTCTCACAATGATTTCTAGAGTTGTCTGCAATAAAGTGGTCAAATGTCGTTATTGTTTGGTAATGGGTTAACCCTAAACCCTTCCCTCTATATTGACCAACTTGGATGGAACTGCTATCAAAAATAGCATTTTATTCTGCCACAATGACTCAATCAAAAACAAAATAAAGAAAGTTGTTTGTAATACTTTTAATTTGTTGCCTGCTGTTGCTATGAGATGGACCACACACAAACTCCTATATTTATGGGGATATGTGTTAACTCTTTGCCCCCTCGAATTTCCTATATATTTAACCTATTTTCCCCAAACAAAACCTTTGTTTGAGAAACAAGAAAAAAGTCCAAACCTTCAAGAAGTTCCTAACACAAGAAAGGTAATGAATTCAAAGTCTATGTCTTACATAAATGGAGGGATATATCAAGCATTGGTCAAAATCAAGAAACTGTTGAAAATGTTTGTTTTGTTCTTAAATATTGGCACAATTCCTAAAGACCTCTGCAACAGAAATGACAAACTGTTGTATTGTAGAGATATCAAAGGTTGAGACATAAATATGGTAAAGTATACACTATTTCTAAGCAATTACTGATTTTGTCACCTTGATTTTTCATAACATCTAAAAATGATGTGGTCATTTTCAAAAATTTGCATTTTCTAAGGGATTGCTTTTACTTTTTCACAAAAGTTACATTGTTTGTATTTTTTGTCTGATACTGCTTTCAATTTGGATCTGTCACAAATTTCCATAAGGGGGAATAGATTGAATAAACATCTAACAATACTCCACGTGGGTAAATGGGCTAATTGCTTCTCATTTCCCAACTGCTTGTTACAATTTCTGGATTGAAAGACATTGCAATAAATATTTAATTAGATTTTCTTTGTATGTTGGAGGAATTTTTCAACTGGCATTCCATTCAAATCTCTTCTCAGTAAATAATAACAACTTAACCCTTAAAGTGCTGGAACAACTTCATGCTTATGCAAACAGGTTGGATCCAGGCCTGCCACCAAGTAAATTGGTGTCTGCCCTGTGAACTAATTGGTTTGCTACTCAGAGTATCTTACCTCATCAAAATTAAGCAAATATTTAAGGTTTTGGAAAACAGATGACAGAAAAATCTTTTTTTGAGAAAATTATCCAGCATTCTGAGAGTTGAGACTTTGCCAGAAATATGGTGCATGATTTATCTCGGACATTGACAAAGTTAAAATGATTTCATTGATATTTTTCATTATGTAAAAAGCAATGGCAACTGAAGGTATACATTTATAAAGAATGAAACAATAGCATTTTCAATTGGTAAGAAACCGTGGTGTCAAAGGAAGCAATAAATAGTATTTGCTCACCATGAGAAATAATTGCTACCATGGACAAAATGGATCAGCATCTTTCGAATCTTTCGAACGTAAAATGACATTGAGAAATATATTCTGTATACTGGGTTATTCAAACAGTGGGTAAAATGGGTCAATAACTTCATAATTATTCCATGACATTACCATCAGCTATTATATGTTTGTATTTGATCTCCTTACTCCATATTTATGAAATGCAGAGATACCATCTGTAGGCCTATACAATGTCATACTTCATATCAAGTGACTTCATTTAATAATTTACCAAGCATTAAATTTTCGACTGTCCCAAATTGAAAGAGTTTGCAGACGACATTTCGACAGTTAAGGTCAAGGCCAGTCGCCAAGTATTTTTTAAAAATAGAAATTTTGTGTCGTCTGCTTTCCAAAACCTTAAATATCTGCTTAATTCTGTTGAGGAAAGATACTCAAGGTAGCAAACAGGTTAGATCGCAGGCCAGCCGACAAGTTACTTGCCATCTGGTGTGGATCAAACCTGCTTGCATGAGCATGATGTTGGTACCAGCACTGTAAGGGAGAGTAGTGTTCTGGAGTGACAGACACAGAACATAACATTCAGACAGGAAAATATCTTTCACACAATGCCCAGTTTTCTAGACAGATCTACTCCAATTTCAATTCTAACACTGTTACATACATTATAATATAATTAGACCCTAGGGAATAATGTGAGGGGTTAACACCATACACTGCTTGTAATGTGTTATGATATAATCATATGGGGGGGGGTGGGGGGGGGGAATGTGAAACCAAGCACTAGATCATAGATAAAAATCTCAAAGAATAATTTCATCAAGCAATGGCATTCAGTTTGTAAGGAATTCAAATACATGTAAATTCATTCAGAATCAGAAAATAATTGATATCCAATTCAAGTGTAAACTCATTTGATTTAGATTAATTCACATCATGCACAACACAAATTATTCTTTCCCAAAGAATAATGAAAGTACAGAAAAAATGTCTTTAGAAAAAATATGTAAATGTTGCATACATAAACTGTATGGTTAAAGATTTCTTTGCAAAACTCTCTATCAAAAATATTGTTGCATACTTATTCTTTGAAGCTCCTAAAAACTTCTTTGTTTGTATGGTGTTAAATGCCTTATCAACAAATTTTCAGTTATGTAAAAGCTTTCCTGGATCCACAAGTACTAGGATAGGGCTCTGAGGTAACTTGCCCAAGGTCATTCCCACGTAATCTGAGGTGTCAGTGGGGCTTGAACCCAGGACCCTTGAGTTCTAAGTTTGCCATCTCAACCGCTGGGCCACGCAGGACCCTCTAAAAGTTACTTTTCGTATTCTAACAATACAAACCAAATATCAAAATACCAGAAAAAAAGTCCATCAATGGCCTATTAATTGATAGGCAAAAATTGATAAGTTCATTACAAGCAAAATTCTCATTTGCACAAAGTCTAAAATAATTGTCTGCAGCAATGATGTTTGAGGGGAAAGAAAAAGGAATTTGCCTTAATGGTGGGTGACAGTGGACCAAAGGTAGAGTGTCAGCCTCTTGTACCAAGGATCACAGATTCGAATCCCTGTTAGGTGAGGTGAAAATTGTAGGGACTCATCAACAAATCAGCGGAATAACTGGTTAAGTAAGTATCCAGGAAGCAGTCATGGAGAGTGGGTTTAATAAGCTTTAAGCTTCCCTCAGAATCGGTGTAAAACAAAGAGGTAAATAAATAACAAAACAAAACAGCAGCATTTAGGTGTGTTCAATCTTACTTTTAGATCTAAACTCAGAAGAGAATCTAAATATTAATTAGAATACATTATCCAATCAGACATGCAAATTTAATTAATTAACTAATTACCTACAAGAGTTCAAAATACTGAGCAATTCCTCCTTTTGTCGCAATGGTTTCTATGAATAGATGAAAAGTTATATTTCATCCATATCACTAGTAGTATGTAGTCTGCTGTTTCATACATTTTTAGACCAGTCAAAAATTCTATATGATGGAATGGATTGAGGGTAGGTTTCACTTCAAAAGACACATATTCCATGTTTAAATGTTGCTTTGTCAAAATGAGGATCATTACATACTTGTAGTTAAAAGAATATAATAATAATAATAAATTGTCATGTTTACTGTAAATCTTTAACTCATAACCAGAAGTTTAAGTATATAAGTTTTACACACAAAAAAGACTTAAGCAATTCCTCCTTATGACACAACAGTTTCCAATTAACAATTTGTCAAATGGTTTTACCTATATACATCAATTATAACTTACATTCGCATAAAAGCCCCAAGTTTCAATCAGTCACAACCGCTTCAATGAGGCAAAACGATAAAATTGACAAAATCAAAAAGTGATTAACTCTTATAGTGCTTGAACCAACTTCATGCTCATGCAAACAGGTTAGATCCAGGCTAGGCGCCAAGTAAATTGGCGGCTTGCCTTTGATCTGACCGGTTTGTTACTCTGAGTATCTTTCCCCATCAAAATTAAGCAGATATTTAAGGTGTTAGAAAGCAGACAACATAAATATCTATTTAGAGAAATCTACCAAGCATTTTAAGTGTTAATTGAAGGTGACCACCAGTGTTACAAAGGTTCAGTGGTCATACAGTATATATCTTAAGGCTATTTACTTTATATTCATATTTAGATCACTAAGGATGATAAAGTCATTAGAGAGTAATGACAAACAATCAGCGTAAAACTAGGAGACGAAATGATGTGGGGAGATCACATTATTATTTTCTTTTCCCTTTCACTATGTCATGTATAGATATTGCAGTGAAACCGGTTCCAAAACAACAAATCTTCAACTGTCCCAAATTGAAAGAGTTTGCAGACAACATTTCAAAATGTGATGAAATTGAAATATAATCTTCTGATAGGTCAGAAAACATTGTTGTAAAAGGAGAAATTGCTCATTACGAGCAATTTCTCCCTTTCCCACAATGTTTTCATAAGCCATCTGCAATAAAGTGGTCAAATGTCGTTATTGTTGGGGAAACAGGGCCTGTATTCAACTTTAAGAAACATTACCATAAAAAAGCTGTAGTAAATGAGGATACTATTTTATTAATAAAATGTTTTCATTAAACAGTGAAAGCAAAAGACTTAATTATAACCCTTTACCAAACAATAAGGACATTTAACCACTTTGCAGATGACTTTGGAAAACATTGTGGAAAAGGAAAATTACTCATTATATCCGAATTTCTCCTTTTCTCCCAATCATTTCTACTCTAACAAAAGATAACTGTCCAATTATATCACATTTTGAAATGTTGTCTACAAACTTTTTCAAATTGGGACAGTCCAAAAGTTGACGTTTGGTAAAGGGTTAAGTGTAATCCTTCAGACAAAAAAAATCCTATGTGAGGAATTGTGCATTCTGTGTGGTTTCATTAAGAATTTCTGCCACAGCTGCATTAAGGTAAATAAATATAAACCAAGTGTTTTTGCTACTTTTATAAGTGCCAACAGATAGGCTTATATGAGATTAAACATAGTAATGTTAATTTTGTAATCGGACCAGGAGAATAATAGAAGAATAATTTCCTTTTGATCTTGAAACTTGAATTTTAATATTGTTTAATTTTATTATATCTTTTATGCTTCATAGAATTTCACATAGTCAGCAAAATAAACTGGAGCGTACAGGAAGTAAGAGTAATGTGATGTTAGACCTTACAATGCTGAGTAATTTTCTAAGAAAAGATTTTTTAGTGTTGTCTGCTTTCCAAATCATTAAATTTCTGCTTGATTTCGATGAGGAAAGATACTCAGAGTAGCAAACAGGTTTGAGCACAGGCCAGGCACCAATTTAGTTGGCAGCTGGCCTGGATTTTAGCTGTTTGCATAAGCATGAAGTCGGTTCAAGGACTATAAGGGTTAAGATGACAATTTTATTCATGAAACTATGAAATATAACCTCAAATTGAGGAAACTTCATGATAGTTAATTCAATCTGCGTAAATTGTTTGCTAGCTCTTGTGCTATATTACCAGCAATAATTGGTATAAGCTGTAAAACACAATTTTTTTATTCTTATCCTTCCTCTCATATTAACATGTTTTTACAAACAAATATCAAATTAATTGCTGTAAAATTGTGACAAAGAAATAAATTTCTCCTCATGAAAAGCAATTTCCCCTTGCCACAAATACAATATCTACCTTTATCAAAAAATAGTTCTACAAGGCCGCCTGCTATTGTTTCAAATAAAAAATTGATTATAGGTCTTAAATAATTGGGGAATCATTCTACCTTCATTTTCAAAGATTTCATAACATTCCTGTTTTTTTTTTCAACTTTGCAGATGATTATATATATATGTATATCCACAATTTGAGCTGAGAGCAGAAACAAATAAGTTGGCAATGAAATATGCATTTTGTCCTCCTCTCTCCAAATTCAATAAGACACAAAATGGTTGTATATTCAAACCCTTTATGGGGCAACATGATTCACATTCTCTTGTTCAATTATATCTTTATGATCAGTGTGAAGGAATGCTTGCCAACAAAACAAGTTAGAAATCAGAATTTTAACTGATTTACAATAGAATATCATATTTCACCAATCTACAAAAGGACAAAACCTTTCTCTGACATATCAACAAAATCAAACACCTCCCACAGAAAGTCAACTTTACCCAACAAATAAATAATATTATGTCTCTTTGAAAGAGAATATTCAAGCAAATGACAAGAAATAATTTTGAGAACAAAGATAATTCAAATCTGCAATGATTGTTGCTATTTACTTTCGAATTAAATGATAAGTACCCTTTTTTACTTCAACATTAATGCACTTGATGACAGCAACAAATGATATAAAAAATCAATATAATCATTTGTATGCAAAGTTAGTTTGCAATAGATTTGAACAATGATCTTAATCCATCCCCCCATGTGTGAATTTGGTCCAAATTAAAAGCAACAGCAGGCAACAAGACAAAGCATGGGGAAAATGTTTTCTTGATGATCGTTTGCTTGATGGAGTAATTTTGTCACCGTGGTTTCTTATTAGTTCACAGTTGTTGGTTACATTTGTTCCTTGATTCAGGACTGGTTCAACAATTTAAGCATTTAAGTTGCATCAACTGTTTTTATCAAACCGATGATCAATTGCTTAAATTTATTGAAGATAGAACCCCAATTTTGTTTGAGATAGAACTTAATCTCAAATCCTTGTTCTATTCTCTTAAACCAATGTGCTATGGAGAAAAGCCATAACTGCAAATGTCTACGGCCTTTAGTGTGATCCCTGGCAATGTCTCAAACCTCCAACCTTCCAGTCAACTGGTTGACACAAGCACTCTACAATCCTTAACAACGCTGGTGAATACTTAATGACACTTTTACAATAATTACAAATTATAGTTTAACTTACTTTCTTTAGAGATTTACATCAATTTGCATGGAGATGGTAATCAAGTTTCTACTTTACAAAACCTGAGTGAAGCTCCATTAAAATTAACCACCTTTGTCTAAACATCCTATGATTAATAACATTCCCAGGTTCCCTGTTATGTATTAAAACTTACAAGCGTAAATCTTCACTTATGGCTTGCTATACATAACAACATTCAGTGCTGTCAGACAGGAATATAACAACCCCTGCTGTCTCGATGCACTGTAATAAAGGTAACAAACTTCCCAAACTGTCATGTGGATCTAAC
The DNA here is from genome assembly GCA_947846245.1 of Cerastoderma edule. Lineage (NCBI taxonomy): Eukaryota > Metazoa > Mollusca > Bivalvia > Cardiida > Cardiidae > Cerastoderma > Cerastoderma edule. Next base: position 12,638,887 of record OX401416.1, on the reverse strand, counting down.
ATACAGGTTAAGATATGGAGATATTATGTGCAATATCAATATGAATTTAAGCAAACCCTATTTTATTGGTGCTCATTAGAAATGTCTTGAAGAGATGATTTTAAAGAGCACCCACAATATAGGGTTTGTAGCAGAAATAAAGAAGTTAGAAAAGTAAAACGGACCATTATCTTGAGCCCTGTTTCACAGGTAACTTACCTTGTACTGTCAAGGGGACTAATGCATCCACAGCACATAACTCACTCGAAATATCCTCATAAAAACACGAAAACTGTAGGGCCCACACTTTGTTACAAGTAAGTCAACTGAAATGGAGAGAAAAACAGAGCTTGTTGTTATTTTAGGAAGCCATTTAACTAAAGTTAACCCTTAGAATACTTTGTAATACTGGTAGTGGGTAGTGTCAAAGGTCATATTAAAGTGGGTAACCAGTAGTTCTTATTCACATTTTTTTATTTGTAGACATTTGCTTAACCCTTAGAATGCTGGGTACTTTTTTTATAAATAGATTTTTGTGGCTTCTGCTTTCCAAAACCTTAGATATCTGCTTAATCTTGTTGAGGAAGGATACTCAGAGTAGCAAACAGGTTAGATCACAGGCCAGCCGCCAATTTACTTAGCAACTGACCTAGATCACACCTGTGTGCATAAGCATGAAGTCGGATCCAGCACTGTAAGGATTGAACATATTTATCAAAAGTTGCTTTAGTGAAGAAATGATATAGTTGACATAACTAATGGACAACAATACCAAGAATTAATTATCATTACGAAATATAATTTTGATATACTAAGAAATCATTGAAGAAGAAGCATTCATCAGAAAATTCAGAATATATATGTTGCTGCAAGCAGCATATTAACTAATTGACAAAGTGCAAAAAGGCCCTGAGAAAAACTGTGCATCTGGGATTGCAAATGTTGTAGCAATGGGATTGGTCAGGGCTTTTTTTCCATGAATTGGGAAGAGGCCCAAGCCTGTTGAATTGAGAAATTTTATCGCTGAAATTGCTGAATTGGGAAGCCAAAAAGCTGGTATGACTTTGAATTTTTGGGAAAACTGCATGATTTTAAAGAAATTTCCAATTGGGAAGTAGCATTTTATGGGCACCTAGTATATATCGCGAAAAAACCGTGATAATTGATAACTGAATTTATCTTTTGTCCAAATGTTTTTTAATTGTTGTCTTCTCCAAACATATTTGAAACAGTTTATAGAAAGAGAAGTTTAACAAAACATCCCTATTTGAAGAGCTTAGTAATCTTTCTAGGATAACAAAAAAAACCTGAAGAATATAATTATGAACTAAGAATTAAATGACAAATTTTCATGTCACCTTATCTTTTACCAAAATGGAGAAAACTGTACAGGATAATTAAAGACCTACTATGGGAGACCAAAATTGCACCAAAAGGCAAAAGTATAGGAAGATTTTGTCCTAACTTTAACCCTTTCCCAAACAATAACGACATTTTACCACTTTGTTGCAGACGACTTTAGAAAACATTGTGGGAAAAGGAGAAATTGCTTGTGAAGAGCAATTTTTCCTTTTCCAACAATGTTTTCTGCCCTATCAGAAGATTATTGTCCAATTTCATCACATTTTGAAATGTCGTCTGCAAACTCTTTCAATTTGGGACAGTCGAAAATGTGTTGTTTGGGAAGGGTTTAAAAGATCTATTCTGCAGTATACAGAATAATTGGGTATATATACAGATAGATCTTTAATAAAGAGATAAATGATATATTTTAAAGCTTAGCTGAACATGCATGTTATCAAATTGTTTTTATCTTCTCATTGTTAAAAGCCCTTGTTAGAATACAATTTAAAATATGAGGTACTCATTGAGGCATGTAAAACTGCTTTAATTCTTTTCTTCATAAATAAATGTTTTAAGAACCCTTAGATGGTAAATTTAACCCTTTACCAAAAGCCAAATTTTTGACCGTCCCAAATTAAAAGAGGTTGCAGACGACATCTCAAAATGTGACGAAATTAGAAAATACTCTTCTGATAGGGCAGAAAACATTGTTGGAAAAGGGTGACATCTTTTTTTAGATCTACTGCATTATTGATAAACCATACATACTTAGATAAGATGATGATTCCTGAATTGATTACAATCCATTCAATGGATACTCTAACCCCTTTCCCAAACAACAAATTATCGACTGTCCCAAGTTGAAAGAGTTTGCAGACATTTCAAAATGTGATGAAATTGGAAATTGGAAAATAATCTTCTGATAGGGCAGAAAACATTGTAAAAAAAAGGAGAAATTGCTCGTTACCAGCAATTTCTCCTTTTCCCACAATGTTTTCTAAAGTCATCTGCAACAAAGTGGTCAAATGTTGTTATTGTTTGGGAAAGGGTTAACTCAGATGGTGACGTTTTTTTTAAATTGAGATCTACTGCATAATTTATAAACCATACATACTTAGATAAGTTGATGATATCTGGTTGGATTAGAATCCTTTCAATGGCAATACAATTGAATTTCAAACAACAATACAAAAACTGGAATATTTCTGCAACAGTTTATTTTAACTTTCAGATTTTCTCTTCTGTGAACAAGCACCTATAAAATCCAATGTCTTAATGCCATATACATATATAAGACAAAGTCACAAAATTCTATAATAAGTGAATTGATTATTCCTTCCTCTATTCCATTTTGACTTTCAATTATTTTTTCTTCTTTGAGCATTATATAGCACCTTTATAGATTTGTATCACTCTTTGTGTGTGTTGTACTGTTATTCACCAAACAATAAAACTGTTCAGGCCAATAAACAATCTATCATTGAATCAGTTGTGCCCATGGTGGTTAAATGATTTCATTCATTACTGAGTTTAATTTACCCCTGTACGCCAAAGGTCTGTGATGCCAAGTGTGGTGTCAGGGTTCTCACTAATTTCTTTAGTAAGAGGCCAATTTTTAATTTGAGAAGGCCAATGAAGCAAAGACCCAGAATTATGTGCAACCTATGACCACCTATCATATTTTTTGTTATTTGAGCCGACCAAAAAGTCATTTGAAGCGGTCAAATTGGCAGGCAGCCGGCGCTTAATGTCACAACCCTGGGTGTGTCGTGTGCTTGTCACCTCATGCTTTCAGCCCCCACCACTGGCTAGCCTTGCATTAGGTGAAAAGGAAAGCAGACTTGTTCATATAGCCTCTCACAGTCAAGCCCAATGCAGTACCTCCACGTGGTGGTGTACGGAAATTGGTGCAGCGAGGCCTCAAGCAGAACTGCAGGGACTCGGAGGAGGTCTGGCACTAAACATGCGGCATGCCAGGCCCAAAACCCGACTGCCTAATGAACAGACCCCCCAGTTATGGGCAAATAACCCATGTGTTCCAAGGGCAGATCTTTTGGTCAGGAGCTAAGGGAGGGGTAACCCTGACAGAACACCTAGAGAGTTGAAGTCAGAGGTGCTGGGCCGAATGGCACTCTTTCACAGACCACAGCATCATGCATTTCTCGCTATAGCAAACGAAAAGCAGAAGATTTGCCCCTTAAACAGAGGAATTGCATGATCAAGGTTCTCTCTGGCTAAAATTTTCTTTGCGCCAACACTTGCGCCAAATTAAAAAAGTTGGAGCAAAATTAAAAAAAAATGGAGCCTAATTCAATAAGTTGGAGCCAAAATAGTCTTCTGTAAAAGGGGAAATCCTTCATCAGCGTCATCTACGGTTCGAAAGAGGTTCTCAAGTGTTCGTTTGTTCTATCTATTTCTATTTAACATATTTCTGTTTTCTTACAACTTATATATATACATTACTATTGTTTATGTAAATGAATGTTATATCATTGTTTTACTATACTCATATGTCTGATAAATTCAGACGTGAGCGAATAAAAGTTATTCGAATTGAATTGAATCTAAGGGCTGTTTTCATTAGATTCTATGGACTAAATCCTCTCTTACACTCAACATTTGAAACAGGACATAGCAGAAACATGACTTTCACATTGGCGTCATATTATAACCAACTATTTCCTGTCCTCCAAGCCCAGTGATAACTTTTGGCTCAAAAATCTCATAAAATTTCTCAAAAACTCATTACTTTCATTCATTATTATCATTTTTCTATATAAAAACCCATAGATATTTAAGTTTGGGTCAAAAAAATTGATTTTATTTAGAAAAAAATCACTGCAAGCCTCCTTGAAATTACTGTTGTCAGATGTCAATTTGATTATTGGTGGGAGGCATATTCAACGACTGGATGTCGATTTAAATCAATTATTGTGTTGGATCAGAATTAAATGTCACTTAGAGAAAATTGCGGATTTTATATACCGAAACTTCTGTGCATAAAAGAGTTTCAGTTATTTGCCAATCAACACAACTGACTTCGCTGATGTTTGATGTCAACTTCTTTAAAAGAAGCGCGAGGGCAAACATTTTGATTAGAAAGCAATTAGAGTAATCAAAGTCATAATTTCCATATAACTGCATGAAGTTGTAAAGGCTGGCGATTGACTAAATGGTGTACACGAGAAAGTGTCACCTTCAACAAACTTGACAATCAACAGATAATGGACTGAACAAGTGTGAAAACAGGATTGTCCCGTATCGGAAATGGCATTTGATAAACAAGCTGGTTCTCGAGTTCTATTTCAAAGTACTGTGATCATGGGAACCATCAATACATGGTTTTCCGCTTTACAGTAAAAACAAATCGATATTGACTCGAAATCGGCAACCACGCGGTAAACAAACACCAAATTATCACGGAAATCGGCGCCAGGCACTTTCGCCAAATTTGTTTTTCGTGCGCCAATTTCTTAATTTTGTCGCAAATGGCGCCATTTGCAAAGGCCAGCGTGAACCCTGCATGATGTGGGGAAAATATCTTTATAAACATCACACCTCCTTTATGACACCATTGTAACAATTAAATAATTACCCATGACCAACAGTTTCTCATCTTTTTCATCTATAAAAAAAAATAAATTAATTAATTATATTCTATCCCAAAAATAACAGAGGACAGATATTAATATACTGGCTTCCTTTTTAATGTTCTTAACTCTATACTGATGAAAATGATGACACTTGTCAAAATTTAGAAATACCCCAAATTCCTCTCAATGGATAAATCAATATTAAAGGCATGGTTTACCCTAAAATAATTCAAATTTATTCATCATCACAGCCTCTTTTTATCTGAAAAAGATAATTAGACTGTATACAAAACCCTTCATATTTTTTTTTTATCTGAATCTTGGGTCATTAGAATTCCGCCCATTCTTAGTTTGTAAGAGCTCTCCATTCATAAGTAAGCTGCAGTCCTTAATTCTCACGATTCCTGATATGATGCATGACCACAGACATCCACAGACATCCAGGTTGATAAGAGGTGATAAAATGTCTTTTTAAATTGCATGCAGTATTCAAAATACCATTAAACAAGTCAAAATGTGTGGATACTTGTTAGAATCATCTAAACTAGCCTATGCTAACGACTTCCCATTCAAATAGGATTAAAAGATTGACTTCAGAAGAAAGTATGTAAAATATGCCGCTTATCTGGCCAAATATCTTATTTAAGATCAAACACTGTGATCTGCTATTCAAAAAAAGCTGGCCCTTTGAGGTTCAGATCTCTCATAACATCATTAAAATATTATTGTGGGTTAAGAGAAATGGAATTGTGGGTGACACTGGTGCAGTGGTACAGCGAAGGTATAATGTACCAAGGCTTTGGATTCAAGCCCCGATTAAGACGAGGTGAAAATTGCTGGAACTAGTCCACAAATCCGCTTGTGTACTAGTTAAGTATTTTGGAATCAGTCATCCAGAGTGAATGTAGTATTATAAGATTCAAACCTTCATCACAACCAATGTAATAATTATATAAATAAACAAGTTCTCATCAAAGGCCCAAACAGCCTGGTCATGCCAAGGTCTAGCAACAACATAAACCCTTAAAAATGCTTGGAAATTTTCTAAAAAATATATTTTTGTATAATCTCTTTTCAAAACCTTGAATATCTGCTTGATTTTGATGAGGAAAGATACTCAGAGGAGCAAACAGGTTAGATCAAAGGCCAGTTGCCAATTGACTTGGCCACTGGCCTGGATCCAACCTGTTTGCATAAGCATGAAGTCCGTTCCAGCACTATAAGGGTTAGTGTTCATTTTTTGGTTTGTTTTTCAAATTGGACGACTGGGGAGATCTAAAAATGCAGACAGTGAATGCTTTATCAACCTAGGCATACAGGTGGGCTGTCTGATAAAAGATGTCATCAGGTACATTGATAAAATAAAATCTCTTTAAGCCATCATAAAACAATAACAACATGTAACCAGTTTGTTGTAGATGACTCGGGAAAACATTGTTGGAAAAGGAGAAATGCTCTTTACAAGCAATTTCTCCTTTTCCCACAATGTTTTCTGCCTTATCAGAAGATTATTTTTCAATTTTATCACATTTTGAAATGTTGCCTGTAAAATCTTTCAATTTTGGACAGTCGAAAATTTGGCGTTTGGTAAAGGGTTACTTGATTTTTGCAGCACACTTTAATGCTCCTATTTCAAACTTTATGGATGCTTATCTTCAGTGAGCTTGTTTGGTTTAAACATTTTAGCAATGTTTATTAGTGGATTGTTAAAGGTTTAGTTCATTACTATGGTAGATGTGATGATAGTGCAACCAGGATCATTATATAGATCTACTAGGCCAAAAATCAACAATTCATTTACCATTTAAACTAGGATTCTCCAATTATTAATATGCCTGTTCATTTACGCTTTTTGACATACCTATATTGCATTTAAACTTATATAATAATACATAGGCACATGTTTGACTAAGTGTTGGAACATCACTATGCAATATTCAATAATGTCCAGTTAATTATGTTAGAAACACAGATGGCAAAAGGGTAATGGAGGCAACATTTTAAACATAATAGGGTTCATTGACAAAATGATGTCTGGCTTGTACTAATTTGTGGAATGTGTTGCCAGAAAAATTTAGATATAAGCCTAAGTTTAATCCTTTTAAATTTTACTTTCCGGTGAATTTGAAAGTGTATCTTTATTGTGATTGTGCACACTATGTATGTGGAGTTATAAACACGAAGTGGTACTCTAACTTTGACACAGGTGTGTACAACATACTGCACATACAGTAATAACTGACCCACCTTTGACAATTAGTCCAATTAAAACCAGAATTACACCAAAACTAGACATCAACTGGCTATTTAAATACACGGTACATGGTCTACCTTATCAAAGGTGGATGAGAAAATTCTTTTAGAAACAAAGATGGGCTATAGAGATAGATAAAACGAGTAATTAAAGAATTAGTTATCACCTGACAGGTAAATCCAAAGTTGTCAACATCCGTGTCGGTGCGTATGTTTCACTTTCACGTATAAATAACGTTTATTCGTCATCTGGGAAGGGAAGTAACTCTTAGAATTTAGATTGTTTTGGAATTTATTTTTTCATTGAGTTATCCCTCTTTGACAGCTTTAGCTGTTTGGTTTATCTATTTGTTCTGTTGTCTTTTCAAAATTGATTTGAATAACAGATTTATTTTTGGAATAATTCGTATATAAACCATGGCTTAATATAATGAGAGAATAACCCGCGCAACAAAAGGGTCTTATGCATTGAAAGACAGCTATTATACAAATCAATTCTGGGCGTCAGTGGTGTATGACAGGCGCGTAGCCAGGCATACGCCAATACGCCATGGCGTATACTTGGCTGGAGAAAATGAAAAAATAAAGTGGCCGAAAAATGCAATAAAAATCGAAACCTAAGGGGGTAGGGTTTCCTAACAGTGAAAAAAGCTAAACAATGTTCCCAAAAGTCCATGTATCTCTCTAGTTCGGACGATCAGATGCATGCGTGATAAATACCAGCTTCGATTTGTCGCGCCTTATAACTTTAGATGGTAAGTGTAGCTTACACTAGCATGCTAGATCTTTCCAGTTAGCTCTACATAGCGGCGATCTAGACCTTTTTATAGATCTCGTAAACATTATTACCCCGCGGAATTTTGAAATGGCGGACTCGGCCACTAGCCATGTTCCACCATATCCAGTTCCACGGCAAATTCACTTCACAACAATCAGAAAGTTGCTCTTTAAAGTGCAAAATGACACGCTGTGTATTCATACAAGTTTCCTCACAGGTAAGTAAACATCAAATGCTGATGAACAATGAACATGTTGACAAGGAACGCAAATGATTGTCATTAAATTTGAAGTCTATTCAACTGTTTGGCAATAAGCAATTGTTACCTCAAAGAAGTATTTTGTGGGACGTCTTACTCCTGACTCAGACCTAAGTTATTTTTTGAAACGCTATATCACAAATATCAAAATGTTAAATGTGCCACATGCTCATTATCTTCAAACTATACTGTACGCCAAGCCTATTGTTAGAAGCATAAACTGGTGGAAATTTAAGTAATTAGCCAGCAGTTTCTACGCTTAATCCAAACAATTAATGTTACATATTTTGCGTGACCCTTTCAATCATGTTTATCAAAAAAAAATACGAAAACTGTTTATAATTTCATCGTAAATTTATCAATACATCTAGACAGAATAGAAATTTAGATAGCCGAAATAATGTTTTGATATTATATCACTTAACTAAATCTTGATATAGTGAGGTCTATGTGAATGGAAAAGAAAAAGAAAATATGACTTGATCAGACTGAATTAGTTTTGTAAATGCGAAGTTTTCAATTTGACTGACCATGTCGCACTTAATTCACATTATGTTATGGGTTTATCAAACTCATGGTTATCTTCGTAATATGGTTTATCACAAACTTATAAATGTGAATCAGTGGAATCTTGTTAATAAATGTACGCGAAAAAAATAAAAATTGAGAACAGACTTTATTAGAATGAACCCAAACGTTACGACCTTCCTAAAATCGACCAAGTAAAGATTTTAGGGCGGAAACTTGAAATTGAATAGTTGTAAATAGGTCTTTTGTGAAAATCGCATGTGCCTCTCTAAGATATGCATTAAAAGGACATAAAGAATTCCGACGGTTTTTTGTTGTCAAAATAATTTGGAAAAACTCCACAACCTTACCAAAAGTCGTAGCCAAAAATCGCACAAATGTTCCGGCAGCAACACCCTCCGACATTTGGCGGAAAAATATCTACCTGCATGCGCGCCCTTTATGGATCTGAATGTTAAGCTGAACGCCAGAGTTTTGCAAGGCAATGAGCGTTTTAAGGCGCAATTTTTAATCCCAATTAAGGTATATAAAAACCTTCGAGGGAATAGTATTAGACATGTATGCTGATTCGAAAATAATTTTGTTTACCCGCATCCTCTTAAAGTATAGAGGCAGACACTTTGGAAATACTAATTCAACACAAATTATATGCACTAAAGAGTCGAATGTTCCGAATAAAATTGCTCTCTCTAACTGTCAGTAGAACATAATGTTTTGCAGGGTGTTTGCTAGATATTATTTAATAATGTTTCTAGGAGTCTAGTCATATTACACTCGAGGTGCTGAGACTGCATCCCGAATGTGTTTCAGCTAATTTCAACAAACAGAAAAAATATTTAATCTTATGACTTAGATATCTACACGCAGTAAGTGTTTTAAGTGGTTGAATACCGATGGTATTTACAATGTAGGTATATGGGGGTCTTTTCATTAATGGTTTGAGTCTGCCTCTTAATGATCCGGACAATGTCCGTGTTAAATCCTACCTCAGGAGCACCATGACAATCAGGCGACTCTCTGCCCTTAGACTTCTGAACATATACAGAGAAAAGGAGATCAAAGCAGAAAGGGTCATCCACATCTTCGCAAGAAGACGACAGCGACGGCTAGTCCTCATTTTCCGGAATATGAATATATTTTTCATCCATTGTTTGTGCTTAAAGTGATCTTATGCCAATCATACGACAATCTACGTGTTTTCTGGTGAATATCATAATAAGACCTTTTTTTATTTAGGTCGGTTGCTGTGTTATTATAATTATTGTAGATGCATTGGAAATAGCGAATTGAGAATAATAAAAAGGTAACCTAGTTTCTGTTTAAAAAAGACTACGCAGTGTTTTGGGCACTTACAGAGAGGCTTGTATGACCTAATGTGCATCAGTTTTGTTCAAGGAAAGGTGCAAAACGTAGAAGAGTTATTTTTTCAAAACAACACATTCGTTAACAATAGAAGAGATAAGAAATGGCGTCGTTATGAATCCAAGGCAATAATAGTAAGCGAAGGGGTGTATAAACGAAAAATCATGCAAAACAATAAGTATCCATCGTAAGTCCGGCGTCTTTGTTAATGTATATTTTCGTCTTGTTTTCGTACGTATTATTGACCACTTGATTCATGGAAATCGACAAGACGCGTCTTTGGTTCGTATCGACAATAAATGGAATCTTTGCTTTTCCTAAATGACTTGGGCAGTCTTTTAAGAAAAACAATGGAATGTTACTATTTCGAACTCGTGGCAGGTAGAGATTGGGATAATGAGTCATTAGACATCATTTACCAAAAATTATTTAGACCAATATTTGATTTCATCCATCATTTGGACAAAATGGGCATAACACCACTTAAATCAAATTCAATTCAATCTAAGTTTAATCAGGACTCTAGTTAGATGTGAGTCCAATTATCAAATACTATGAACATAAGTACCACACATACATATACCGTTAGTTTTTTTTATGAGCGGAATAGTACTGTTTCTGTTTTAAGTAAAGTGTTGTTTATGTCAAATCAAGGGCTTTGTGATTATTTCTTCGTTTGCACACGTTTGAGGTTACAGGTGTTTTAATTTATTTTATTTTTGTTCAGGTAGATAATTTTGAAATTACAGATTTGGTGACTCTAGTTGATGAAATAGTTATGGTGAAACGCCATAGAAAGTTCACCAGATGCAACAAAATGACATCTAATTTTCAAAAATCTCCCTGGGGGATGCCCCCAGACCCCTACCAGCGGGAGGGGGATGCCCCCTCCCACACCCTCCCCAACTAAGCGCTACGCGCCTCGGGTCATGCCTTTCAGCATTACTTGGCGTATGATTCATTTTGCTCTAGCTAGCGCGCCTGTATGGGCACGGCGTCGGCATCTAAAAATTACCGACTCTCCGTGAGGTGAAAATCCCTCGGCGCGATTACTGGTTTAGTATCAAAGAAGCAGTAAATGAGAATGGCTTTGGACAGGCTTTAAGACTCCAACACAATCGATGTAAAACGAATCAAGTTAGCTAATATTATAAAACGCACTGTACACGTAGGTGTATTTGAGCAAACATGAGTATTGTTTCACGACAGCGCGGGAATAAGTAAAATTACGTAGCCTACAATCAGAGACATAGAGGGACAAAAGATACATGCCTTGGCTATCGAGTATGGAAACGGTAAAGGTAGTTTTCGTTGCCAGATGATACGAGTTTGTGTATTTTTTAAATGTGAAAATGCTAGAGCGGAAAACAAGTTTGGAAAGACCTGTTTACACAGAAAGACACATACACAGTAAATGCTTATTTGAGAAAGGCGAAAAATATAACCATTACCCCAAATAGTATCCTAACGAAGAGTCCCTGTGACCCATTACCCCAAATAGTATCCTAACGAAAAGTCCCTGTGACCCATTATCCCAAATAGTATCCGAACGAAAAGTCCCTGTGACCCATTATCCCAAATAGTATCCTAACGAAAAGTCCCTGTGACCCATTACCCCAAATAGTATCCTAACGAAGAGTCCCTGTGACCCATTACCCCATATAGTATCCTAACGAAGAAACCCTGTGGCCCATTACCCCAAATAGTATCCTAACGAAGAGTCCCTATGACCCATTACCCCAAATAGTATCCTAACGAAGAGTCCCTGTGACTCATAAGATAGCTGCACGTCTAAAAAGGAAGCAATATCACCCATGGTTTGATATCACAAGTATCACTGCAAAGTGCTCGTTTGTTGTTTTGTAAAAGCATTTTTCAGTAACTTTACTGGGTACAAACTGATACTTCTCCATAAAACTTGGATTGGTTTGCCAGTTCTAATAATTATCTCTGTCTATCATCATAACGTAGAGGAAGACCATTGGATACGTTGTGTCAAGCGCTGGGTTGGATCCTTAACACCGAGGCCTGGTGGTTAGAGTACAGAACATGAAAGCACACGGCCCTCTCTGCTTGGGTTCAAATTCCGGTTACGGTATTTGCATTTTTAGAGAGGCATTCTCCCAACTGACTTATGGAATGCTGATGGTTCTACCCTAATGGGCAGTTGAGTACGAGGTCTTCCTCCCTCATTAAAAGTCGGGCATCGCAACATAACTGAAATAATGTTGACGCGATGTTTAACTCATTTAAATAAATGAATGAATCCTTTTGATATTTGATTAGTTCCTTGATGTGATAACGAAAGTTGTATACCAAACTTATGTGAAAGCATTATATACACGTGAACGGCTCTCCTTTTCCCAATCGACCTCAAAATCAAAACGAGATAATGCGAAGCCAAACTGTTTACGATGACCATTCCAAGAATCAAGAACACAATGATGTATTGCTTTCCGAAATGAACCCAGCACCAATATTACTACTACATGTATCTCCATTAATCTACCGTTTTGCCTCACTGATTGTAGACGAGTTTTTGACATTCTAATGTATGCCTCAACCACCCATGTATTCACATATATTCTTTGTGGAGCACCCATAGCAGAATTCAGATAACTATGTGACAAAAGGAAAACACGCTCGGTTCAGGTCAATTTCACCCAATGAGCGATCACGAATTTACAGCTTTCAAGACACTGGTATTGCAAATCGGTCAGAATACCCAGTTCAACTATTCGTCCCTATCTTGGTGGCTGAAAGTCAATGCGCTCCTTGTATGCTCATTTGGGCTTTTTAGTGTTACATAAAAGGGGCCGATAAAAGGACCTTCATAACAGGAAATTTCTTTGAAATCAAGGACAATAAAATAGTTCCGACATGCGGAATGGAGTGGAGAAATAGCTTTTATATGGCTATTGCTGCACATGTCGTAGTATGTTTCTGTCAAAATTAAATTCCATCTGACCAGAGGAATAACTTAAAAGTTTCTTTTTACTATTTAATGAAGAGATCTGCTGTTTCTTTTTCTTTTCTTGTTATACATATGGAACACATGGATGACATTGAAAAATAATATTCTGATAGGGCAGGAAACATTGTGGGAAAAGGAGAAATTGCTTGTTAAGAGCAATCTATTCTTTTCCCACAACGTTTTCCAGAGTCGTCTGTAATAAACTGGTCAAATGTCATTATTCCATAGTGAATACATGTATGAGATAAATTTTGACCCAAATAAAAAAATCCTTATCCATTTAAAATGAATGGGAGATTTTCAACAATGGACTTTGTAGTTTTCACCACATCTCCCAAATACATATGGAAATACAAATAAAACAGACAACGAAAGTTGATTATTAAACCCTCTCTCATTTTAATGTGTTTTAAGAACATAAGTAGTTTATAAACATATCACGTTCCTCAATGGGTACATGTGTAGTACATGTAATTTACAAAATCAATTTATGACAGACAAGAATGCTCAGGGAAATGAAAGTTATAAGTTTCAATCTTACTCAAAACCATTCTAAATCATTTAGAACAGATCTGCCGTAAAACCAATTATGTATAAAGACAAAACAATTATTAGGTCACATTGCTTTCAAGTGTTGTTTGCTGCAAATGTGTTAAAATGTGTTGAACATGCCCGTGGTAAAGAATTTTTGATAGCGAAAAAAAGTTATTTTGTTTTAAAAACCTTGTATATTTCAATTTTATTACATCTGTTTGTATTATTTCAACCAAAAGCATACTCAAGTAAGGATTAATCGATCTGTAATATTCTTGCTACACCGAACAATCTTAAATTTATAGTAGATCAAAAAGGGCAGATTATCACTTAATACCGGCTAGAAAATTCCAGAAGACATACGAAATCATTATAATAAAAGGATAATTGACTCAGGATTTGCATATATATAAATATATAATATATATATATTTTTTCAAACATTCTTGGTCTTTAATCAATATATAGACCAAATGATTTACACATTTCAGTATCACTTTCATGTCAAATTTCATCTCCAGAGTTGTCTAACCCTTTACCAAACGCCAAATTTAAAACTGTCTCCAATTGAAAGAGTGTGTAGACAATAATTCAAAATGCGATGAAATTGAAAAGAAAGCTGCAGACAGGGCAGAATATATTATGGGGAAAGGAGAAATTACTCGTTAAAAACAATTTCTCCTTTTCCCACAATGTTTTCTAGAGATGTCCCAAAAAACTGGTCAAATATTGTTGTTGTTGATGTTTGGTAATAGGATAAAGTGTTCACTCTTTACAGGTGGAATGATGTATAGAAAGGAAATATTAACACACATTGTACACATTGAGGGGAAAAGATGTACATCTTTCAGATACAATTTCGCTATTCATTATTATTGGACAATGAATGATCAGAGAGAGGAAGGTCACATGATTCAAGGTCATTTAAAGGTCATGAAACATAACAAAAAACAAAGGTCACAATATGTATCATGATCAAAATATGAACAGAGTCTATAAATCAAATTATACCTTTCTTATTCTTCCTTTACATTCGGATAAAAAAATAAACAACACTTTTATATGTATTTCTCTACTATGATTTCTATGTAAAAAAAGAGTCTGCTCATTTAAATGGGCTAGGTATGCATTCTTATATACACAAAATGTACACTAAGACATGCGGATATATATAAAATGTCTACATTATTACAGTTTATTGAGAAAATACAGAACTAACTAGCATGATTGTGGATATGTTTGATGCGATCAAAATGAATACATATTCATATCTGCTCAGACAAAAATATATTCAACATCAAATCATAAGTTACTGCACAACCATAACCAATACATGGTACATGCATATAAGTGGATGTCTGTGAACGAAAATCTTGATACAAGGCAAATTACTAAATGAAAAAAAAAAGGCCTGGAATCAAAATCTGTACTCTAACCACAAGGCCATGAATGGCCCAAGCAGAAGACTAAAGGAATCACTGTGATAAAAGGAGAACTTGCATGTAATAAGCAAATAAAACTGCAGCTTTCGATACAATGGTATTTTTCTAAAATCATAAAGAAACATAAAATTTTCCAACATCCAAATTGTTGGGTGCTGTCACTTTCAATTTGGATCAATAGTAAATTCTATATGGAGAAATGGGTTTAAAAGATCTCTTTCCTTTCTCTCCTAGACAATACACAAAAGATCTAACGAAAGAATTTCATTTTGTGGCAAATGGCATGTGCAAACAAGTCACTGTATTTCAACCAACCAATCAAATTCTTTGTATTAACAATTAAAGCAGATATTTAAGGTTTTGGGAAACAGAGGACACAAAAAATATATTTTTAGAAAATTACCCAGCATTCAAAGGATTAACTACTTTGTAACTAACTATGTGTAGATATTAGGCCCAGAGTATATGTAAGCAAAACATACATAATGATATCAATGAATGAAAGTTTAGGAAATGCACAATGTATCAAACACTTATACAACTACTTGTTAGACACATTTCCCTGCTATGTAGTTGACATTTTCTCCTTTTTTTTCTCGAAAATCATTGTTTACATTTAGTACAGAAAACATAATCAATATAATAACATGAGGGAAAGCACACTAGAATCGAAAAGTCAAGCCCTTGGTACAAGACTTGCATAAACCCTTTCCATCATGCACACATGGGGCAGACAAACCTAAAAGCAATTATGACGAAAGGAAAAAAGTGCTAGAGACAAGCAATTTCTACTTTTGTCAAAATGGTTTCTTCTAAATACCACACAAATAAAACCAATCTTTCATATTTTATTAATACCATCTGCTGATATTTCTAATTTGGACCAATACCAAAAATCGCATATGAGGAATAGTGTTAAGCCCTTAATGTGATAACGAAATATTTAACTGGAATGTATGTAGTATATTTATATAGGCCAGCATCTCTCCTCTCTTCCCTCTCAAGGCCGGCTTGACCAACTTTGGCAGGATCACACAGTGTCCACCTGGATCATACCCGCAACCTACAGACAGACCCTGCCTCTGTCACCTTGCAAGCACCATACATGTGGTTATACTGGACTAACATTGGAATCTGTAATCCATTTAGCCACGCCTGTGTTAAGGGTTAAATCTAGAACTATCGGGGTCATAGCTCTGCATTATGGAAGACCCTGCCTTTGTTAACCTTTCAGCACCATACATGGGGATATGGCGTAATTAACCTGGGAAACTGTAGTCCATCGAGTCAAATGGGCACACAGGATGCATGTCAAACTGTGAGCCACATTTGTTGACCAGCTGTGCTCATGGTTTGGACTTTCACTTGAAAAGCATCATTGATGGTCAGGATCGTTCAGACTCTTTTCAAAGCATGACACCTTCACAGAAGTGGCCACCTTTAATGATAGTTATACTTGAATAGCTTTGATGGCTGTGATTGCTGTATGTTACACTTTATCAACAGTCTATGACGCCTCTTTGTATCAGTGTAATGTATTTGAATCACTGTCATGTGTTTCTTTTTGTATCCCTAAATCAACAATCATCTGCATCTGTTTTTTTGTTAACAATGTCTGATGCTTTATCACATATATTCCTGGGGTACAAAATAACTTGGTTAAGTGCTCTGTACACAAATTATTTCTCCAGTTCCAACACAAGCAGACAGCCAGTGTCATACAACCTATACAGCATGACAAGTTAAAACTGTTGAATCCATCACAAATAATCATGCCATCTCTCCAACCTACAGTAAGGTTGTATAGTGGTTAAAATGCTCTACATCGTCCCTCTACACAGTGTGTTACACCCATGAGTCGGCCCCTTCCTCATCTCGATTTCGATTCTTTTGCACCCGGGCATACAGGGGCTCTTGTGTTGGGCTTCCCCCACCTGGTTGTTGACCCTAAACAGAAAATACAGCACAAGTTATTAAATGTGTCTAAAGTTATGTGTATTTCTTTGTCATAATGTTTTAAAGTTCAGTACAAAATAAAGATAACTTCTAGTCAAGTACAGAATGGTTCAAGTATGAAATGGTTATCAAAAGAAAGCTTTAATTGATGGTCTAAACATTTCTTAATTAAAAAAGTAAAAAGATAACACATTGAATCAACACATTGAATCAAACATTCAAATTAAAATTAATGTCTGATTTACAAGATATGAATATTTGTCTTGAAAATATGGTAGCTGTAAACCTGTAAATTCTAAAAACTATATGGAAAAAGGTTAAAACAGTTTAAACCACCAACCATTAATAGTAAATGGAATAGAGTAACACCAAAACTTTACAGAAACAGCCCCTAATTAAATCAAGTAAAGCTAAGCAAAAAGTCCTTGCTTACAAATTAAAGATTAAGGTGTATGAATGAAAAGGTAAGAATTAATTACAATTTTTGTTCTGTCACACCATGTGGTAAAATAACACTATCAACAATTTGTCACTAAGCCAAATGTTGAGTCTGAAGGAAGATGAAAGTAATTTCAGTCATCATGGACATGTTTGTCATTTATATCCATATGCTAGAGCAAATATTAAACTCTGAGAAATTCAGTATATTGTGTTCGAAGATCTAAGGTATTAATCAAGAAATGCTAATTAAAATCAAAAGATAATGTAACTGTTGGCTGCCTTATGTTGGACAAAAATTCCAATTTGTAAAGTAAGAGAGAGTCATTGTTAATTAAACTATGAATTGCAATGAACTTAGTCATTAGTTACTCTTTTAATTTTTCAATCAAACACTTAATTAGTTGTAAGGCTGTGATACCTTTTTCTTTTAAAAGAATTCCCATTAAGAATGTAAAAATCAAATACGCTGTGATCAACCTAACATTGGATTCCTTGTGTTATGAATGATTATCTTATGTCTAATGTCTCTAATTGTTGTAGGTATTTGAAGACTTTTAAGCCCAATTTCAGCGGTCCTTTTTTCAAAAACTCAAATATCATATTGATAAAGTACTAAAATGTTAATCGGTTACTGGCTGCCATCCCTTCATTAAACCCACTAAGCCATTGAACAAAAATCAAATCTTACGAAACAATTAGTTTGATTCTAAAGAGTTCAATGAACTAAATGTCATAAATACATTTGTCCATCTTTAGGAAATTCACAGAAGAAAATCAAACACTGAACATACAAAGACCTCAAATTCACACTATTAATTTAATGAAAAAAAAAAAAAAAAAGATTTCGAAACACATGAACTTTAAAGACACTCATTTTGGTTAAAAAAATTAATAAAATCCGACACTACATGAAAACAAGAGACCATTCACTTTGTTAAATGAATTGAATTAGAAATAAATACATCAAGACCACTGTTTAGTGTAATGAATTAAAAGCACAAGCAGAAAAATACTTTTATCTTGGTAGCTATCACATGACACCTCTGAAAAACACTTTACCGAGGCTTCGTCAGAGTTTTTCCTTTCCAAAGACTTTTTCCTAACGAAATTACCTAGCTCGTCCTAGACAGTATAAAGCAAAAGTTGTATTTCATATGATAGATAATCAGTTTGATCAAAGTGAATCAATTAACCAGACATTGCAAGACTTAAGTCTTGCAGACAACTGTCAAATTATAATGAAAAAGTGTGTACTTGTAAATAGATTGTTTTTTACCTTTCTGACAATATTTCCAATATCAAGGGTACAGTGCAATACTATAGTAAGTGCTTCATGTTTATGAAGCACTTACTTAAGTCTTGCATTGAACCCTTAATATGTCACAATACTGTGACAACATTCAAAGTCACCTTAATAAGTGACTACCATAGTTGATATTTTCAGTCCTATTAACTTGTTCATAATTGACCCAAAATATTAAGTGGTATTAATCCATGGTAAAAAAGAGAAGCGTTTAATTGAGAGAGTCATAGTCTTAAAAAATATTTTCATGAATTGCATTATTTGTCATTGCTTCAATTTTTTACCAGGTTATCTCATTGTGAGAATCAAATACCCTATTACAGAAAAATGAATAATAATGACATCTACAACATAAACAATGCAAAATATTTTATAACAATAATTCCACTAAGCAGACTTTTTTCTTCAGGTTTTACCCATCAAATGGCAATGTAAAGTGTATATAGATATTACTTTGCATCAACATTATTTCAGTTATGTTGAGATGCTCGACTCTTAATGATGGAGGAAGAGCCCATACTCAACTGCCCATAAGAGCTGGTCAATCCAGGTTGAACCATTGGCACTCCTTAAGTCAGTCGGGAGACTACCTCTCATAAAAATCCAAATGCCGTCAGTGGGATTTGAACCCACAGGGAAGCGAACCATATAATTTGAAGATCTTTACTCTAACCACAAGGCCTTGGAGGTCCCTATCAAATGGCAATAATTCCCCTGTGGTTGAACCCTTTACCAAATGCCAAATTTTCTACTGTCCCAAATTGAAAGAGCTTGCCGACGACACTTTAAAATGTGATGAATTTGTAAAATTTATTTTCTGACAGGGTGGAAAACATTTTGGGAAAGGGAGAAATTGCCTGTTACAAGCAATTTTTTCCTTTCCCACAATGTTTCCCAGAGTCGTCTGCAAGGGACTGGTAAAACATCGTTATTGTTTGGTAATGGGATATAGGAAGTTGATGCATACCGGTGGAAGGTTTGGGAACAGTGCCACACCCCCTACGGGCGGCTTGTTTCTATGGTTTCGCTGTTCATCAATGGGGGCATAGCCAGGACCTATATCGTTCATGGGCACTTCGTCTAGCCGGCTCTGCTTACTGCCATAGTGATAGTGATCTGAAAACAAAAATCAAGAAAATTACAACATGTGATCTATCTAAATATCATTTCAAGAGTCAACATTTGGCGTGAGAACAGGTTATGTATCCAGGAATAAGAAGTAAGATTGATTCATTTAAGTTCTAAGAACTAATTTCATAATTGATGTGAAAATAAGCAAGATCAATTTATAACCGTTTTACATAATGTAAACACCATTTCAGTAATAATACAAGGCCCGTCTCATAATGCTGGAGGAAGGCCACCAAACTAGACTGCCTATAAGGTTTACAGATGCCCCCAAACAATTTAACCCATTACCAAACAATAAAAACATTTAACCACTTTGTTGCAGACGGCTCTGGAAAACATTGTGAGAAAAGGTGAAATTGCGCTTTACGAGCAATTTCTCCAATTTCATAATGCTTTGAAATGTCGTCTGCAAACTCTTTTAATTTGAGACAGTCGAAATTTGGCGTTTGGTAAAGGGTTAAACCCAAACCTACCTTGCTGATCAATAATTGGGTTGTTAACACCCTGCACCATTCGTGGGTTACTGCCCATGTTACTGTGGCTGTTTGGAAAGCCATTGCCCTTCCGTGAGGTCATCGTCGTATCATCATAACCTTGACCTTCAATCGGGCGACTGATCGTAGAGAAGTTACTGTTGGGCTGATTCCTGAATGAAACATAACGCATCAATGAATTTCCTGTTCCTATCTCCAACACTTATTAATACCATGGTTCACAACAGATTTAGTTCTTTACCTATTTCATCTGCTTTTCATAACCGTAATACAAATATCTTTGAAAAGAGAAAAATCAAAAATAGAAATCTTTTAAGGACATCTATTAAGAAAACTGAGTAATAAGTGTATAAACAATAAAACAATCTTTAAAAAAAATGGTCAGGATGAACTACTTCCCGCCTTGTCACAATGATTTAAAATACCTTCAATTGCAAAGGTTTTGACAAACAACTGCATGTTTAACCCTTAAAGTGCTGGAACCGACTTTATGCTTATGAAACCAGGTAAGATCCAGGCATTTACTTGGCCGCCGTCCTGGATCTAACCTGTTGGCTACTCTGAGTATCTTTCCCCAACAAAATTTATATTTAAGGTTTTGGAAATCAGACAACACAAAAATCTATCTTTAGAAAATTAATCCAGCGTTTAAGGGAAAACAGCCATCCATCTAGAAAATTTCTTTGCCTGTGTTTTTCACAGTCAAAGTCATCCTTGAACACTTTTTTTCTGTTTGTACAATCTTTCAGGGGTTAATAAATAGTGTATCAGGGAAGGTACTGAAGAAATTCTTAATTGATTCTTATATTATTACAAAAGCAGCATCAGAGAGTAATGTACTAATTCAACAGAAAATATTTGTGAGAATATTTCTATTTAAAAAATATCTGCCAATGCTTTCAGTTAAGGCCAACTGTAACAGTTGATTACAAGGATTACAACTACAGTCTAACTTGTGTTAAACAGCCACTAAAGAAAGCCCCATTGCTAGATTTATAGTGTAAATCAATTTGTGTTTAGCAGCCAACCTGTCTTAAACAGCCAATTTACTCTGTCCCATAGGCTGTCCTCTTAACACAAGTTTGACTGTATATACTATTCAAATAAGTCTATGATACTTACTCTCTTGGTAAAACTGTTGGTGCGAAATCTTTCTCTGTATAGCCAGCATTTTTGTAATTCTGCTGAAGTAATTTGTAACCCCATAATGTCTTCAAAACCTGAAAGCACAAACAATATAAATACCAATGTGAAGTCTGTTGTTGACCAATTAAGAGGTAATAATGAGCATATGAATAATTGCTCTTTTAGAATACTCTTTCCGCAAAAAATGTTACCTGACAAGAGCAACATCTTTCAATCTTATATCAATTTAAGTTTCTGCATTCATTGTCTTAACTGGTCCATCATTTGTTCTTTGCTAAATAATTAAAGAAAGCTCACATCATATATGTATGACAGTAAAGAGATAATAAACAAAAAGAGAGGTTTCAACTTACAGATATCGCAAACTTCACAGTTCTGGGCTCGTATCGATGCTGATTCCTGGTAATTGTCATAAGTCTCGGTAATCCACTCTCCATTATAAATGCCCTGAAAAACAGCACCTCATAATAGAACCACTTATCTCATCAAAATCAATAGGTTACAGCTTTTTCCACCTTAACTAAGCACTTAACCCATTACCAAACTATTTACCACTTTGTTGCAGACAACTCTGAAAACATCGTGGGAAAGGAAGAAATTGCTTGTGACAAGCAATTTCTCCTTTTCTCACAATGTTTTCTACCCTTAAGAAGATTATTTTCAAATTTCATCACATTTTGAAATGTCGTCTGAAACCTTTTCCAATTTGAGACAGTCAAATTTTGCTTTTGGTAAAGGGTTAACACAATAAAAGCGATTTATGTTTCAGCAACTTTGGCTAATATTTACCTTTATAATAGAATATCATGCAGTACTGTATAAATCATACAATACATAATCACTATCTTACAACATTAGCACAATCAATGTAAAATGAATTAGTCCCAATGTTCGGAGGAATTCTCTGTGAAACAAGAACATCAAAGGTTTGGTGCAATACTATAGTAAGTGCTTCACATTTGTGGAGCACTTACTATAGTCTTGCATTGAACCCTCGACTTGCTTATGACAAGTATTTTCTTATGACACATTTGTTTCAAGTCAAGTCCAGTAGGATATTTTTAAACAAGGTTGAAAGGAGATACTCTTCACCAAGGATTTTCCATGCAAAAAACTCCTGACAATCCATAAAATGATATTCTAATTATATTAATGTCAAATTATGTTAAATAAATATACCACATAAACAAGACATTGTGATGTACTCCGATAAATCTATATAGAAAATCCACAATAAATGAAAAAATACTTACGAAGCAAAATCTGGATTACTTCCAAGCACCTCATTTAGACATGCCAGTACAGCGCTGATTGTTTCATTCTGTAACTCTGTTGGCCGAGACTCGTGTGGAAGATTACTTATCAACTGTTTCATGGCATATTTACCTGTTATTAGAGGGGAAATGGATTTATAGTGTCAGCAAGTGGCAATCGAAAACAGTTTTATTCTCGGTTAAGTTAACCCATTACTAAACAATAACGACATTTGACCAGTTTGTTGCAGACGACTCTAGAAAACATGGTGGGAAAAGTAGAAATTGACTTAGCGAGCAATTTCTCCTTTTCCCACAATGTTTTCTGCCCTATCCGAAGATTGTTTTTCCATTTCATCACATTTTGAAACGTCGTCTGCAAACTCTTTCATTTTGGGACTGATGAAAATTTGGCATGTGGTAAAGGGTTAAAAGAAAAGTAAATGAAATTGTTATATAATCTGAAGATGCTTTGAAGATAGTCAAGCCACAACATAAATAAAGAAAGTAAAGTTCTAAGAACTAAGCAAACAGCATTTACAAATATAGTAGACTGTCCAGCCACAGAACCATTGACCCATATAGTGCTGGAACTGACTTCAACCTTATGCAAACAGGTTAGATCACAGACCAGCCGCCAAGTAAATTGGCGACTGGCCTGTGATCTAACATATTTGCCACTCTGAGTATCTCTCCTCATCAAAATTAAGCAGACTTTTAAGGTTTTGGAAAGCAGAGGACACAAAAGTCTAGTTTTAGAAATTTACTTTGCATTCTAAGGGTTAAAAATCCAAACAAATCTCATGCTTACCAACTAATTCCTTATTTCGATCATCAATTGAGAGGTTTCGGAGGGCAATGGCTGCTGCACAAACAACCCGTTCCACCTCAAATGTCATCAAGTCAACAAGGCTTGGTAAACCTTTCTCCTTTCTTACCAACGCTCGAATAGAATGCGCAGGCTGGAAATTAAACAATATGAAGTTAAATAACCTTTTCAAATGATGACAAAAGAATGTTTCTGTCTACAATATACTTGTTTAAATTCTTTGATTATATGGGTTTTAACATCACCTCAACATTATTTCTGTTATGTTGCAATGCCCGTCTCGTAATGATGGAGATAGACCCTATAATCAACTCCCATAAGGGCTGGTCAAGCCAGGTAGAATCAATGGCCTTTCTTAATTCAGGAGACTACCGTTCATAAAGATCCAAATACTATCACCGGGATTTAAAATTTCCTGACCATGTGACCAAGTTCTGTACTCTAACCACTAATCCTTGTTTAAATCCATTTTGATCCAGCAAATGATAGTAACACAAAAACATCTGGTGATCGCAACAACCAATGTCCCCTTTTCTCACCACAGTTTCTAACATATAACAATGAAAGTCTAGATTTCACACTATACTTCTTTTTTTATAATATTGCTTTTAACCAAACCATATATAAGACATTTTATAGAAAAGATGCCTTTCCACACCAGAGAATAATGAAAACCCTTTTGCAGGAACTCATAAGAATCCTGTTAATGAAACAATTCAAATAAGTGCATATGGACTTTACCGGGTAAAATGATAAAAAATTACCAAGGCATGTCTCATGAATGAGTGTATAGTGTATTAAGGCGCATCAACAGCCAAGGTCATTAAGCGCGCATGATGATGATGTTGATAAACATATAGTGAATTATTTAAAGGCTTAAACGTATTTGATTTAAGAAAACTAAATAAGAGTTTGTAACAAATGAACGATAATAAATAGAAAAATCACAAAGGAACAAAACTAAGTTATATTTCCCACTACACAAATCCTCATAAAGGACAGCATATACTGTATTAGTTCTTACCTTCCAGTCGCACGCTGTCAGATTCTGTATTGCACCACATGCTGCCTCCAGTGTTATGGGGTTGGACCCTGAGAGAAGTTGTAGGAAGTAGCGCACTGTGTCTACAGCCCACAGGCCCATGTACTCGGAGGACGTGGATGGGAGTGTTGGCTCAGCCCTGAAAGGTAAGAAAGGTCAAATACTTAGAGGTTGAGATCATGTGTATCAGTCTTTTCATTGTAGTGTTGTAAAAGCTAATCAATAAATTAAAATCCCATGTTGTTGCTTATCAGAATTCAAGGGTCCAATGCAAGACTAAAGCAAGTGCTTCATACACATGAAGCACTTATTATAGTATTGCATTGAACCCTCGAATTGTCTTCATGAGAAGATTCTAATGCATAAAGTAAGCATATGTTGCACCTCTTATTTGGCGATCTGCTACAAGTAAAATATACAATTCTTTAATATGCAGGTCTCAACTAGTAGTAGTTTAACAAACATGAACTTCTCCTGAAGGCCAGATTATGAATAAACCATTGTTTGAGTTGGAGAATCCATACATTAGACAGGGTTTACTTGTCACAAAATTCCCACAAAATCCAAATAAACGTGTGTGGTTTTCTTTTGCTATATACTACATGTAGTTTCAATTTGGACCAGTCATGAATTGTAATATGTGGAAAATAGGTTGGTGTACTCAGTGCACCTTTATTCAATCATTCTGGATGACACTAAACAGTTCCAAAACATTTCTAAACAAAATCCAAACGGTACAGACTGCTTTTAGACACATGAAGATTGAAGACCTTAAAGTCTGTGATTGTATCAAAACCGTTTTCTTACATCTGATCTACATCAATGGGCTTCTTCTGTGATTTCTTCTTCATGCCTCCAAAACATCCCACTTTTTCTGAATAACACAACAAAAAGCACCATATTGAGGGTTCAATGCAAGATTATATTAAGCCAATAACAAATATGAAGTAATCTCTACAGTCTTGCATTGAACCCTTGATAATCATATTGCCATAACAGGTACAAAAAATATTCACTAAACTCCCAGGTTATCCGAGCATTTCAATCCTTTGGCATTATTAAAATCTTACAAGGTTTGTTGCATACATGTTAAAATATTGTAACAGAAAGGTAAATCAAACTCTTTTCTCTCAATTAGATGTCAAATGCTGAGATATGTATTGAACAAATAACCTTGTATAACCTAATACTTTTTTGGATAAATTGGAAAAATGTTGTTTTTCACTTATTACAAACGACAAAGAATAAGATATTTATACAAAAGGAGAAAAACTAGCAACAGGCAAATCCCTGCCTTTCCCTATGCCAGAACAAAGAGCCGTAATCCTATGTTGTTTGCATGTCAGTAAAGAATGAGAAAAATGTCTTTTAAAAATCACATTTGTCATTATTTAGATTTTTTTTTTACCTCTTAAAACCTTCATCCAACACAAACAAGTTTAAAATACATTTGTGGCAGACAACACTTGAAATGGGTGCGACAAAGGGAGTATTTTCTCATAATTGTCACAAGGTCTTCTCTAGAAAAAGTAATGTGTATTTCATGGTTTCTTGCAACAATTATGGTAAGTTCTCCTTTTCTCCAAAACATTTCAAATCTTTCAAATATCTTATAGAGTCAAAGTTATTGCTTCCACAATGCAATTAAAACTTTCCTTTTCACTAAGTTATTTTGTTAACTAAGTACGTTTCTTCAAATAAATGTATCAAATTCATGCCACAATGTTTAGGTACATTCAAAACTCTGCCAGACTATAAATGCCCTAATGTTGATTTGGTTATTACAGATAAACTGTGTCATATTCACCACAGTCTTTGATAGAAAATATGACCAGATAATTAAGTGTATGATAGATTACCTCTTTCCTAACACCAAGCTTTTACAAAAGTAATCCAAGATTTTAGTTTGTTGCAGGTGATTGAGAGAAAATGATCATACAAAGGCTTACAATGACTATTTTTTACATTAGATTTGTTTGTTTGTTTGTATGGTGTTTAAGGCCGTGTCAACAATCCAACATATATGTAGCGCTTTCCTGGATCCACCACTACTAGGCTAATGGCCTGAAGTGACTTGACATGTTGAAAAGGCTCAAACCTGCGACCTTACTTTAGAAGATATTCTGATATATCAATAAAAAATGTAATATTCTGATATTTCACAACAAATAACATATGAATATTCATCTATAATGCAGTTACTAATAGCAAATGCAGACTCTCAAATTGGATCTCCAACACTCAAAAGTTGATATCTTATTTTTAACTAACAAAGTCCTTATCTTTAAAAACATTCCATGCAATTTGATGTGACATTTTTTTCCTATTCAGCAACATTTCCTAAAATGGTGAACTTAAACTTTCTTTTCAGGATAAAAATAGGAAACCTGGGTACCGTTTTACTAAACAGTTTACGCTTAAGATTTACGTAAGTCTAAAACAACAAGCTCTTTTATTTCAATATTTGGCAAAGCAATATTGCAAAGTAACACATCATTGGAATCGTCTCTCCGAGACGCTTCCAATGACGTGTCACATTGCAATATTGTCCTTTCATTGAAGATACTATCAATGTTTATTAGTTTTGACTTACGCAAATATTTTCCGTAAGTTGTTTAGTAAAACGGGCCCCTGGCGTACTTATTTTAAGACACTAGTTATTTCAGCAGAAAAATTTGTGATCTACTTTACGCATGTATGCAATCACACATCAACTTGAAAACTTTAAACCAAAATACTTCTCATAAAATTTCATGGGGTTGATATTTGTTTGTATTAATGGAATTTTCAGTAATGTTGGGATACCCAGTCCATCAGTATTGTGGTTAGTAGGAACTGGGAACTTGACTGGTTTGGGTCTTATATGCAGAAGATGAGGAAAACCTGAGAATGCATGGTTTTGAAATAGCCTTAACCCTTTACCAAATACCAAATTTTCGACAGTCCCAAATTCAAAGAGTTTGCAGTTGACATTTCAAATTGTGATTAAATTGAAAAATAATCTTCAAATTAGGCAGAAAACATTGTGGGAAAAGGAGAAATTGCTCATTAAGAGCAATTTCTCCTTTTCCCACAATGTTTTACAGAAATTGTCTGCAACAAACTGGTTAAATGTCGTTATTCTCTGGTAATGGGTTAAAACATCCCTTAATGCTCCACAGAATTCACTTTTTTTCCACACTAGAACACTGCACTATCCTTGAAATTCTCGATCAAACCTCTTTCAGAAACCTTAACACTTTTACACACCTCCTTTATCCGCCTGTTTCTGTCTTTGTAACGTCGCGTTCCGTGTTTTATAAAATTCCGGGTTTTCAACCTCCTGAATTCTGAATGCTAAGTTCCGTAATGTGCACGTACAGTTTTCCACAGCTTTATTTTCTATATTGTTTTGATCTATTCCTGTCCGCAACACATAAATTAATGATTCAACAAGTCCATGACACTCCCTCAGCTTCTTTCTGGCCTCTGGCCCAGCTGAACTGACATTCCTGGAAGAGAGAATAGAGATTTTCTCATTATGAAAGAACTTAACCTTTGATTATCTTTTCGTTACAAGAGATAGCTAAAATTTGATCCGTCTGAAAAGAATAGCCTTGGTTTATTAACCTGTGAGAGGAAAAACGAAATTAGACTAACGCTGTGTAAAAAGAAACTAATCTTTATCCTTGGAAATTGAATTTTGAATTAAAAAAGTTTGCAGGCAAAAGTTTTATCAGAATAGAATTTACTGATGTTTCTCTGGTAAGAAAGAAATATGTCTACAAAGAAAGAGAAGTGATAGAGACTGATCATTTAATAATAATAACTTAAATAGCAGACACTTAAAATATTAGATGCTTTAAGTTCTTATAAATCTACAAATTATATTTTCGAAACAAAACAATTTGCTTTATTGATCTATGCCATCTTTTTATAAATTAGCCACTTTGAAACATTGTGCCAAAATTAAAACCTATTGGTTATTTCATTTTTTTTCCTTATAATGATTAAAGCCATGTGTTGTACTGCCATTCTACTGTATTTGCATCATATGGATTTGAACCATCAGAATAAATGAGACTTACCTTAGAATACCACTTGCGTTTCTAAATATAGTTGTGAAGGGTTCATGGGCCTGATATGGGGACAAACTTCTTCTCTCCCAGCCAGAATAGGGAATCACAATGGTATTCACTAACACAGCCAGGCCATCTTCTATTACAGGCTTCTTAAATTTCTGTTCAAAAACAAGAGACAAGAGATACAATTTTTGAAAGGAACTCCTCAAATAATATAACAGCAGAAGTCTCTTAACCCATTACCAAACAATAACAGCATTTGACCAGTTTGTTGCAGACTACTCTGGAAAACATTATGGGGAAAGGAGAAATTGCTTTTAACGAGCAATTTCTACTTTTCCCACAATGTTTTCTGCCCTATCAGAAAGTTGTTTTTCAATTTCATCGCATTTTGAAATGTCATCTGCAAACTCTTTCAATTTGGGACAGTAGAAAATTTGGCATTTGGTTAAAGGTTAAATGATTATTCATTCATCAGTTTTCTTTTATTTGTTTTTTTAAATAAACTGGTGTAATACATCAACATCCTTATTCCTGGGACACCAACAGTAATTACAACATAATCTCAATGACTCAAGAAGTATTCTAAAAAGAAAATACAGTTAATATTGTTTTATATGGATCTTATTTTTAAAAAAAAAGGTTGCGCTAAAAGACATTGACAAATAACTGTAATAAACACATGTAGCCAACCTGCTTATGTTGGACAAATTATAGCTTTTTTAACATTCAAAGGCTCTCAACAGGTCTAGAGGCCTTAACAGATATTGGGCTACTTTAAGCAAGACATCATGGCCACAATCATTTTCAAAATATTGGTACAGATTGGTTGGGAATGTAAAAAGCAGACATATTTTGTGGCAGACAAGAGTAAATGCACTCTATCTGCATTAATAGTATTCTTACGCCAGCTTCAAGTTAAGTGAGCTTTGCCATATGTTTTATGTACCAAAAGATATGTCTGTTCCCTCAGAAGTGGTGAGGAGACATTTATGATTTATAAATGTTTCCTCACCACTTCTATAAGGGAACAGACATATCCTTTGGTACATAAAACAAATGACAAAGCTCGCTAAGCTCAAAACTGGTGTAAGATTACTAGTAATGCAGATAGAGGGCAGGTTTCTTGATTTATTCACTGAATCCTATATCAAAGAAATTCATTTGAATTGTTTCCACTACAATGATGCCAATAAGTATCAACAATACAAGATAGTCAATATGTGGGTTTAGTGCAATACTATAGTAAGTGCTTCATGTTTATAGTCTTACACTGAACCCTCGAATAGTGCTCTTGAAATACTGCAAGAAAACTATGTGATATGCCACTCCCTCTAAACATTATAACAGTCAAACTTGTTTTAAGAGGCCAGCCTATGGAACTGAGAAAATTGGCTATTTAAGACAGGTTGGCTGCTTAAAACAAGTTGATGTACGCTATAAATCCAACAATGGGACTTTCTTTAGTGGTTGTTTAAGGCAGATTGGGTGCTTAAAAGGATGGTTGCTTAACACCAGTTGGACTGTATTACAACAAAATCATGTCCTTACGTCGACAGAGGATAAGTTCCATAGGACTCCTGTCACACAATCTTTCACATCGTCGTCTTGTGTCTTTCTCAATAACCGAACCAACGCGGGTACACCACGGGCATCCATTAATGCTTTCTGAAATAATGAGATTTTTTTTTCCTAGAGACCACAAATGTTAAATCACTCCTTTGTTACCCGGAATTGTGAATTGTATGTATATTTGGCCAGAGGCCTTTAATACGAATAAAACATATTGTATTGAAATTGGACAATAACACCAATTGTCAATTCATGTATCCCAATAAAATCATTGGTTTTTAATCATAAGCCACAACTATACAGACTATTTTAAATTTTCAGAAGATATTGACATGTCTGAATTCTATAGAAATGAATGGAGTCATTCACATATAAATTTGAAATATCAATATGACTCCTTTTTAAGATCAAACCTTTATGATCACAAATACACATTTTCTTCATTGCTTAATCCTTATAGCTCTGGAGCCGAATTCATGCTTCTGGAAACAGGTTAGATACAGGCCAGCCGCCAATTAACTTTGTGGTGATTTAACCTTTATGGTACTCTGAGTATCTTTCTTTAAAATTCAACAGATATTTAAGGTTTTGGAAAGCGGACAACACAAAAATATATTCTTAGAAAATTACCCACCATTCTAAGGGTTAAACAAACTTTAACAGGATTTAATCAAAGGCATATTAATTAACACTATGAAGAAGGACTAAATTTTCACTATTTGGTTGAAGGAGATTTACATCCTTTATATCAACATCCCAACAATGATGAATGGATATGAATTATACCCAAGCCCCATGTCTCACCTTATTTTCTCCATTATTCCTGCCATAGGTGAGATTCTTCAAGGCACCACAGGCGTTTTTGTGTACTTCTGGGAATTCACTGTTCAACAGCTCCACCAATGGGGGAATCCCGTGCAGGGCTCCAACCTTCTGTTTTGTGTTGTCATCCATATAGCTAAGATGGGTAAGGTAGGCAGCCGAGTTGGCTTTGATCGAGTCACTAGGATGACTCAGATAGTCAATGATCTCTTGAAGGTCGGGGCTTCTCCATCGCATTGCTGAAAAAATATAGGATGTTGGAGTCTGTCAACAAGCAAACAAAGTTTTGAAACCAATTATTCATTAACCAAAATAACTTATTTTGACAGCTAAACCCTTTACCAGATGCCAAGTTTTCCACTGTCCCAAATTGAAAGAGTTTGCAGACGACAATTCAAAATAAGATGAAATTGAAAAACAATCTTCTGATAGGGCAGAAAACATCTTGGGAAAAGGAGAAATGGTTCATTAAGTGCAATTTCTCCTTTTCCCATAATGTTTTCCAGAGTTGTCTGCAACAATCAGTTCAAATATCGTTATCGTTTGGTTATGGGCTAACTGCTTTCCACTTGACAGTATGACAGTTTGAAAATCATGGACATCATCTTGAACAAAAGACATAACCTTGGAGTCAACACAGAAAGATGTTTCAAATAATTTCTTACCTAGACATTTTGCTATTCACAATATTGAAATCAAAGGGAAAACTTTTAACATTCAGATGAACTTTACAAGATATTTAGTAAAGCGCTCCCTGGATAGCCTTTTTTGTATGATTTAACACAGAACAATTTTTCAATTATGTAACAACTTTCTTGAATTCACCAGTAATAGGCTAGGGCTTCGAAGTCACTCCCACGAAATCAGAGGTGTTTGTGGGGCTCAAACCTGGGACGCCTGAGTTCTAAGTCCGCCACTTTACCACGCAGGACCCTAAACATGACAAGATATCCACATCTTTCAAGTTAGACTTGCTTAGAAGAAAACTATTATGGCAATAACTTTAAAGAAACAATTAACTGATAATTTAATAAGGTGATAAATAGAGTAAGCCAATAATGCAGCAGCCGTTACTCACTTCCGCCCTGAGTTGAAGGTGTCCGTCTGCCATCATCATAATCATCAGGTGGTGCCCTTAACATCTGACCATCTTGCGGCACAACCATATCCTCATCATAGTACTGGTGGGGTCTGTCGGGCGGACCGTTCTCACCGTACGGGGGCTGTCCGTCCATGTGATCATACTGGGGCGGATGCTCCATATAGTTACCTGCAATATAATAAAGTCTCAACAAATAGTCATCTTCTAAAGTAAAGTAGGAAAAGTTATTTTCTTAAGTAAAGTAGGAAATATTCATTTTCCTAAGTACAGTAGGAAAAGTTATTTTCTTAAGTAAAGTAGGAAATATTTATTTCCTAAGTACAGTAGGAAAAGTTATCTTCTTAAGTAAAGTAGGAAATATTTATCTTCTTAAGTACAGTACGAAAAGTTATCTTCTTAAGTACAGTAGGAAAAGTTATCTTCTTAAGTACAGTAGGAAAAGTTATCTTCTTAAGTACAGTAGGAAAAGTTATCTTCTTAAGTACAGTAGGAAAAGTTATCTTTTTAAGTACAGTAGGAAAAGTTATCTTCTTAAGTACAGTAGGAAAAGTTATCTTCTTAAGTAAATTAGGAAAAGTTATATTCTTAAGTAAATTAGGAAAAGTTATCTTCTTAAGTACAGTAGGAAAAGTTATCTTCTTAAGTACAGTAGGAAAAGTTATCTTCTTAAGTACAGTAGGAAAAGTTATCTTCTTAAGTAAATTAGGAAAAGTTATCTTCTTAAGTAATGTAGGAAAAGCAGTCTTTGAAGCAGTCTTTTTCAGGAAGTCCTGAAAGGTCTGGACTAAGTCTTATGTTTGAACAATTTCTAAAAGCTCACCCATCCCATCATCCCTGTCGTCACGTGGAGATGGTTCCCGTGGATACAACTCTTCATCTCGTAAATGCTGCAGACTTCGCTGTCTCTCACGCTCTGCAAATGGATCATTGGCAAAGGGATCGTCCTGTACTTGTGGAAGTCCATTGTGTCTTCTGTCGTCTTGGATGTAAGAGTCGTCGCCATAGTTAGGCGGCATGTCATGGTAACCGTTGCCATGGGGATCTTGCTGAAAGCTCTGATTGGGCGGTTGATCTCTGTAGTCTTGTCTGTAACCATCATCATTCAAATCTTGCCCTCTAAAAGAGAAATTTAAACGATAGGAAAAAACAGCAATCTATTAAACAGTGCATTCACCCTTTTACTGTACAGAAAGAAAAAAATACAGCATATATAATAGATGATACATACGTCATTCAAGTGACTATATTCATGAGAAATATAGCGATATACATGTATTGATAACCAGCAAAAAATTGAGATGAATCAAGAATTTCCTCATGATTAGCAAAATCTAATTTTGCTTTTTAATTTCATTTTCAAATCCAAGTGTACAAATGATAGTTAGAGTTAAAGTTTGAAAACCATCTAGTTTCAACTTATATCTTTTACATCCATAGTGATGCAAGTTCTTAAAGCTTGAACTTTTCACTCTCAATTCTGCTTCCTAGGTGCATAAGTAGTACACACAACAATAGTGGATCAACCCATTACCAAACAATAACAACATTTGACAAGTTTGTTGCAGACAACTATCGAAAACATGGTGGGAAAATGAGAAATTGCTCTCAACAAGCAATTTCTCCTTTTCCCATGTTTTCTGCCCTATCAGAGGATCTTTTTTCAATTTCATCACTTTTCGAAATGTTGTCTGCAAACTCTTAATTTGGGACAGTCGAAAACTTGGGAGCCAACCAAACAACCCTCTGGTCCCAAGGCCAAGACTCTGCCCTTAGACCATTGTTCTCCAGTATCCACATGTAACGCAGCTCACCTGTTATCCATTGGTGGCTGATCTCTAAAACTGTCATCCTGTTGTCCTCTAAAACTGTCCTCAGGGTGCCCCCTGTAACTGTCATCTAATGGCTCTCTGTACCTCATATCTGGATGCTGATTGGACAGTGGTTGCCCTTGGTAACCATCCATGATTGGCTGACCATATCTGGTAGTTAAAAATATTTACAAAGATAAAATTTGAAGTCGAGAGGAAAGAAAGCATGATAAAATTTAATAAAACTAAACAATGGATAGCTATGTCTTGGATATTTGTTAAATAAACAAAAAATGGATGCAACAAAATAAGAACTTAGTGAAAAAGGGATAAAATCTCCTTTTGTCATAGATGATTCTCAAAACTTCAGCATAAGATTTTTTAAAATGAGTTGTAGGGTGATTATCCTTGTATTTTGTCTTTTTAAAAGCTGAAATTGGTCATTTTCTAAAGTATTACCAATTTCAGTTGTCTTCCATTTTTTTTTTTATATAAAAAATCTAAAATCTAATTGCTTGAATGAATGGTGTTTTAAGGTGCTTGAAATAAAAATATACAATGAACATGTTAGGTCCCAATTGACTTTCCCTATCAGAGAGAAATTACTAAAAACTGACCCAAATGCCAAAGGAAACAAAATGAAAGGTTAATAATAAAAAATAATAATAAATCTTCAAATGTCCGTCAAATATGTTGGACATTCAAAAACCCCAATCACCATTTCTGTTAAAAAATCTTTGTTTTTCTTTTCTGGATTAATTAATATCTTTAATGAAGTAATGAATTATTCTTTGTATGAAAAAATCATGCAAGCTAGCAAAACACACAAAACACCACATACAACACAAATACAGAAAGGGTTATAGATTATGGGATGTATCAATAGTCTTTTAATTGCATTATTTTAAAAAACCTTTTCAATAAATACCTACAAGATAGAGCTTGGTGTGGAAATAAAGAGGAGAGCAAAGAAAACACTTCAGCAATCCCAAGTAGCACTATCACTGTAACATCATTATAAAAAACTCCATATCGAGGATTCAATGACATACTATAGTAAGTGCTTCATGTTTGCGGGGCACTTATTTTAGTCTTGCAATGAACCATTAATATTAGAGACAAAACAATAATGCTTTGTTATATGCGATGGTTAAAAAAAGAGTGAACAGATAAACAATCCAATTCATGAAATATGACATTTTCATCTAAAAATACTGAACATAGACAATATCACAAATGGCTGGCTTCTAATGCACATTTACCTATTTTACATCCATATAACATGATACACAATACAACAGTATGACCTGCAAAACAGTCCCAAAAGAGGCAAAGATGAATAGAACAGGTGTTGAAAGTTAAAGCTTCAATCTGTAGACTAAAACAATATATAACAAAAAGGGAAAGCTCAATTAAGATTTGCTGTTGAAATACAGAAAGAAAAAATCTTTTCAACCTGTCCAATGGAGGGGATTCATTAAATTCTGGTTGTCCTTGGAAACTGTTGTCAGGGTGACCCCTGAAGCTATCATCGTCACGGTAACCATCACCAGGGTGTTCCATGTAGTTATCCCGAGGATCTTGTCCCCCTTGATATCGATCAGGTGCCCCGCCATATCTGGGGTCTGGTAGGGGGGACTGTCTGTAGAAACTGTCTTCAACCTGATTGGGGTATCGGTCGTCAGGGGGCGGGTACCTGTCGTCAGGAGGCGGGCCCCTGTGTGATTCATACAACAGTGTGAACAAAAAACCTTACTTTCCAGAAATAGCTTTTCTTTGAAATTTGACAAAAATGTGAGGCAAATGTTAAATGGATGACTTTTACTTCAACATAATCTGTTTTTAAATAACTTGATGAATTAAGCAAACATTCTTTTGAAAACATCCTATAAAAAGGAAATACTCATTGTGATTTTCTATTGCACACACGTTTCGCTAGGATGCAATCAACCTTAGACTGATAAATGGTAGTAAGGTTCATTTTGTTTAAAGGGACAATTTTCTATAAAAAGTATGAAGGAGTATCTAAGTCCTGATGAGACTGGCAGTGTTAATGTTATTAAAGTCATTCTGGTTTAATATTATATGAATATCTTGAGACTTAGATAAATCTAATATGTCTGGATTAAATCTTCAAATATAAGACTTTCAGTGATAAAGTAGGAAAAAAAAAATAATTATACTTTACAAAACCCATGAAGTTGTTTCTATTGAAATATGTCAGGACAAAACCTTTTACAAAAGCAGAGTTATCATATAGACCAATTCCCTTTTTAGGGCATTTATAGGCAGTCCAATTTCAATGAAATGGCAAATGACAGTCATAAAGCTCTTTAAGCTGTATCAAAACAAATACATACATATGAAAGGTTTCATAATCTTGTCCTTAAGTTTCAATGAATATTGTTTCATGGGGATCAAAACTAATGTTATTTTGTCACTAGATTCTTGATGATTTTCTTCAAATTCAATAAACAAGGGTAAATATATAGATAAAGGGCTTCATAATATCTAGCTAAAACAGTAATACTCTAGCTTGATCTATCTAACACACCATAACAACACGATACAACCAACATGCAAGTAAATCAGTGATGTATGGTATTCAATGGCCCTAAAAGCCCTTTAGACAGAACGTATAGTTTTTCAGAAAGAATAAAAAATACATGTACTTTAAATTACAGATATGTCAGCTGTATTAAACAAAATTAATTTAAAATGTAAAATTTAAATATAATGTACATGAAGTTAGTTTATAACCAAATATTGAGTTGCCAATCTAAATATTCAATGAATATGACCATGTAATACAACCAGAAACCCATATGAAGCAATGTTTATATAAACTTAAAGGATAACACAAGTCGGATTAATCAACCATACCATTTTACATTAAAACAAAAACCCATACTCATTTCAGCAAGCAGTATAAAAATCTTGTCCATGATTATTAATGTTATTATTTATTGTACAACTAAGCCATAGCAAACAAAATATGCATGCATTTACACAATAACCTGCCATCCACAACCAGGTTTATTTACTTATCAATCTTTTCCCTGTATACCAAGTAAACACATGAAATGAAAAGCTATCATGTCTATCAGTCTACCATGCGTGCAAAAGAATGATTTATTTAAACATTACAAATTTATATGCTTGATCAAAGGTAAATAACTCTTTCGAGAATAACTCTTTTACCACAAATTTTAAAATGAAAGAGGTTTGCAGCATTTTTGGATATGTAATTGTAAAATTAAGAAAACGTCTATGCAACAAAATAGATCACTGGATTTTTAACATTGCCATAACTAGATGAAATAAATACAGTGAGTCTATATAAGAAAATAAACATTTAAGAAATCACATATCTTCCAAGTATAAGGGAAAGTATTAATACAGTAAAATAAAATCTGTTTGTTTTCATTCCAGCCTGGAGTCTGAGTTATTATGCTATATAACACTTTTACATTGAAGCTCTATATTCCCCATAGTAAAAATGTCTGATTTTCTAGACCTTAAATAACATATGGAAATGTATGGTCAGCTATCTGAAATATTCTATAGAAGAGTATAAACAGGTTAAATTAGTGCCATATGTCACAATATTGGTTTTGTATGTCTGTCCCTCATTAGGGCTTTCATGACTGACCCCGATTGAAAGTAACGGCAGACAACATGCACAATGTATTAGAATTAATCATTTCTCTGTAACAAACAGAAGAAAACATTGTCACAGGAGAATTGCTGAACTAAAGAAATTTCTTCTTTGGAGATAATTTGATTGAGTTATCTGTTTTTGGTGGGTTAAAACAAGTAAAGGTTTTATAAATTTGAATATTTGTTGACTCACAATTTAACGGCTCATTAGTCTAGATATGTCAACCATTGCCAACTTAAATGAGAAACTAAGTATTTTGCCAAAACCAATTAATCTAGCGTAAGTGTGGCGAAAAAAGAGAAACTCTTCAATGAAAGTGTTATATAAAGATTTCAAAACCACAGGTCAAGCTTTGCCCAAAAGGTATTTAAGTGATTTCTTTATTACATTATATGAGAAAGAACATTTGCCATTTCCAAATAATTGCTAAAATAGTATAAAGGTATACCATAAATACACATGTACTGTTGTTTAAAACGTTACGTTTCACAACTTCATACATTATGTAATCTCAAAT
This sequence comes from Cerastoderma edule, assembly GCA_947846245.1. Classification (NCBI taxonomy): domain Eukaryota; kingdom Metazoa; phylum Mollusca; class Bivalvia; order Cardiida; family Cardiidae; genus Cerastoderma; species Cerastoderma edule. The sequence continues at coordinate 12,600,703 of OX401416.1, read as the reverse complement.
AATCTTTTACCAAGAGATAAACTTATTCTTATTTACAATGTTTCCATAGATTCACCTTATGCAGAGGGTGAAATTGTTAAAAGCTGGTTAGTATCCTCTCAGAGAGTTCTAATGGTATACAGTACTAATATAAGCATATAGTTGTGGTTTTGAAATCGGATGAAATTCAATCCCAATGCAGCACTTTGAACATTGTATAATTCATTGTCTTTGTTGTTTATCAATCAAGTACATGCATTTAACCCTTATAGTACTGGAACTGACTTCATGCTCATGGAAAGAGGTTAGATCCAGGCCAGCCACCAAGTAAATTGGCGGCTGGCCTGTGATCTAACCTGTTTACTTCTCTGGGTATCTCTCCTCAACCAAATCAAGCAAATATTCAAGGTTTTGGAGAGCAGATGATACAAAAATCAGTGTTTAAAAAAATTACCCTGGATTCTAATGAATAAAGCATGACTCTTAAGCCATTTCTTATTGTTAACAGCTTTAGTATAATGGTATCTGCAGACTAATGATATTTATTGCAATCTTTAAGGGGTACAATTAGATTAAAAAACAACATTGTGCACTGATTAGTGTCATGGACTATCAAAATGAAAAAAATCAGGCACTTTGTTTCTTATAAACTCAAGGAAGTATGTGGACCCTCTTTATTCATATTTATCTTCATATAGTTCAACATGCATTTTGTAATTTCTATGGTAGAAAGCAATGTGTTGAACAATATTGTTTCATGCTTAAATCTTTGAACTCTTTCATGTTATCAGTGCAGTTAAGGACAACTCAAGAAGACACGGAAACCCATAGAAATCAAATGGTTTCCAAAACAAGACTGTGATAAGAAAAATGATAAATTAATCTACCTATATGCTTCAAATTGATTGGACGAATCATGTAGAGACTGCTGCATGGGATTTTCAAATGAATCCTGGTCACCATAGCGATACGATACATTAGGCTCCTGTGTTAAAGGACTATTACGATGATTATATGGATAATCGTCGTAATTATTTGTAAACCTTGTTGGGGTGCCAGGGCCCCCAGGGGACCCGTTGGAAGGAAGTGGTGATCCACGAAAGTCGTCATAGCTCCGCTGGAGACTGGAATACGGCGCATAGTTGTCCTGTGGCTGGGGCGACTGCTGTTCGTGTGGTAGTGAATTATGACTCCCAAGATGGGCGTTGCTTAGTTTCATCTGGAAATGTAAAATACAATTTAACTTGGGTTAGCCATTTATGATTAATTAAAGCCATTGAAATTGATTTTGGTTATGTCCCACACGTAATGACACAATAATTACAAAAGAGGCTTTGAATCATCTATACCTTTCATTTATTATTTGATGAAAAACACAAACATTTAAAGAGAGAAAATCCATTCTAAACTTAAAATGCCCAATTGAAACAAAGAGAAATGCTTGGGTTAGAAGAAGAAAATGATCATTAACTAAGTATCTCGGGTACAAATGGAGTGTTGCATTTCAATACAAAGCCAAAGTATACATTACATGATTAATTACTACCAGTTTCCCTAAGCTTTAACAGTTCAAATTCCCTCATTAAATGTTAATCATTTCTGTTTCACTTACCACCTCATTGTTAATGATTTTAACGAACCTGTAGGATATGAATCATTTAGAAACAGGAAGCTATTGCTTTAACCCTTAGAATGCTGGGTAACCTTTGGAATTTTTTTTTTGGAATGTCTGCTTTCTAAAACCTAAAATATCTGCTCAATTTTGTTGAGGAAAGGTACTCCGAGTAGCAAACAGGTTAGATCACCAGCTGCCAATTTACTTGGCAAGCCTGGATCTAACCTGTTTGCATAAGCGTGAAGGTGGTTCCAGCACTTTAAGGGTTCAATTTAAATCTTGTATACTTTTAACAGTAATTTTGACAAAAAAATCATCATAGCAAGGTGAGAAGGCCTTCCATTTTATGAATTTACAGATCTTTTCTAAGACCATTAATTGAAATAAGTAGCAGATGAAAATTGAAAATCTTTGGAATACTCTTGAAGAAAATAAAACTATTGTTGGAAAAGGAAAATGTTGCTCAAAAACCATTTAACCCAGTACATGTAGCTTCAATTATCAAAAGAAAGGGTTAGAACTAAGGTAATTAAATCAAAAACTTTTTTATTACATCTATGCATCATTGGCTTGAAAGGTGGAAGTAATTAAAATCAATGTTAACCCATTTCTTCAAATGGGTATTTGAAACTGCTCCAAAATTTAAAGCAACATTGTTTATTGTTTATATTGGGTTTAATGCCATGTCAACAACTTTAAGTTATGTTTCAACTTTCCTTGATTCACCAGTACTAGGCTAGGACTCTAAAGTGTCCCACAAAACCAGAGGTCAGGATGGAGCTTAATCTCATCCCCCCCCCCCCTTTGGATGTTTGTTAATCCTTTACCAAACAACCAATTTTACCTAATTCAAAAAGTTTGCCAACATCATTTCAAAATGCGATGAAATCGAAAAATTATCTTATGATAGGGCAGAAAACATTGTGGGAAAAGGAGAAATTGCTCGTTAGAGCTTATTCTCCTTTTCCCATTATGTTTTCCAGTCGTCTGTAACGAGCTGATCAAATGTCGTTATTGTTTGGTAAAGGGTTAAAACAATATATGATGCAATAAGCAACAATGTCACATATAGATACCTGTCTCTGTCTATTACTGCTATTGCTGTTCAACGACACATGGGATAGGTGAACGGGGTTCGGGTCATGGTGGGGCCCACCATTGTACGAGTACTGGGGCCCCGAACTGTTATATGGATCTTCAGGCATGTAGTTCATATTATCTTCACTGAAAACAGAGAATAATTAAACATATATATATAGATAAATTGTCATTAAAATATATCGGTAAATCATTGCTGTCTTGTGTTTCATACAGTCAATCTTATAAGGTGTTTAACCCATTACCAAACAATAAAGACATTTTACCAGTTTGTTGCAGACGACTTTAATATAACATTGTGGGAAAAGGAGAAATTGCTCTTAACGAGCAATTTCTCCTTTACCATAAAGTTTTCTGCCCTATGGCTTTTGGTAAAGGGTTGACTTTAGAAGTTTGAAGAAACTAGGCCCAAGAGTTTGATAAGAGTGCATACAAATTTAAATTGAGAACATTTTTTACATGCAGACGCAATGGATACTCCATTAATCTAATCTTTTCTCAAACGAAAACTGAATGTATATGGAAATGAGTATAGAGTAAACTGTGAAAGGTTTGGATTATTTCAAATATAAATAACACCTTTGGCATTTCACATTATATCAATGACATTTAGATACAAAAGAATGTTAGGCAACTTTACGCGTTCATTTCATTTCGCAGTATCCATGAAAATTTACATACATCTTTTTCAGACTCAAATTTAATAGAAATACTGCATAATACAAATATGGTACAGTTCTTTATAAAGTGTAATTCACAGTCTTGTCCTAGGCAAAGTTCTGGTATAAACTTAAGAAAGAAGTTTACTCCTTCCAACCAATTTCGCAATTGGAATGATTGCTAGTAAAAGGCAATTACATTTAGAGAGAATGAGTTTATCAAAAAAGAAAAAAAAATATTATGTACAGTGACTTTTTTGTCTTCTTTTCTCTAAAATAGTTTCTAATGCAAGCATCAAAAGCGGATCAATCGAAGGATGTCATTTCTTCCAATTTAGTTGACCTCTATGGAACCTCAAAAGTTTATGAGGGGTTCAAATTTTAAACTTGAATTTTAAGATAAATTAACTTAACACATTGCCACCTAACGCCCCTTTTTTGCGTCTTGAAGTAGACAACTTTCAAAATGCATTGTGGCAAAAGGAGAACTTGCCAGCCACTCCTCTTGCTACAATGCTTTTTCAATCTAATCACATCAGCAGAGTTGAAAGGTTTTTCACATGTTTAGACAGCTTTTTTAAGGTGGTCTTCTTCAAGTAAAAAGGTTAAAAAATGTCTACAGGTTGTACAGAGTTCAGGATAAAAACATGAAGTAATAGTTAATATTTCGAAAAGTTGAGAAATGGCTCATCAAAAGAGATGTCTTCTTTCATCATAGTTTTTTACCTTTTTTACTTAGTTGAAGGTATTGAAAATAAAGTAACTAGAGAGTTGTCTTCAAATTTCAATTCAAAACTTCACGCCAAACTTTTGCATGCTTAGTAAGGGTTGCACAAGTAAACTACAAGCAAATTACATAATTTATAGCATCATTTACTCCAGTCATGAAACCTGAGTACCTGTAAATACTGCAGAATAAAATATATTACCAACTGATCCCAAATTAAACCATAGTTATATGGTTTACTGAACAACTGTGACAATTCCTTCACATAGGTGAAGTACTTACTGTAGTTTTGCATATATATAACCCTTAATTTTTACCCACTGGCAAGTCAACAATTCTTCTCTTTGTTGGCTATAAATGCTTTATGTTTAGACTCTTGTAAAAAGCAAATCATCTAGGGGTATTAACATATAAGAACATTATTAAGGAAAAAAGAAACAGAATGGTCTTGAGAAGTTAAGCATTCAGGGGAACCCCCTTTAACCAATTAATTCATTATTGTTTGTCATGATGTTCATTAGCTGTGCCTTCACTTTTCAACATGTTCCTCCTATGTTCACGTTTGCGCCCTTTCAGAAGATAAAGCAGCAGATGACAATTATTAAATATGAAAAGGCACAGTTTATTTACAACATTGGTTGGAAACCCTTTTGACAATAAAAGGAATTGCTCATGAGATGTAATTTCTTGTTCTGTAACAATTGCTTGTCCATGTGCCTGCAATGTGTGTTTAAGAGTATATGTAAGTAAAGGAAAGGGTTTCACTTCACTCTACAAAGCAAAATATACAACACAAACCAGTACTTATATGGTGTTTTGACAATTAACTATTCAATAGTAGGGAAGTCAATAATTCAAAAAAGCAATGCATTTTCTGTCTATTGTGCATGTATTATTCAAATTCTGTATAGATTGAAAAAAGACTACTACTTGATGAAATCAGTGAATACTGGTATAATACAGTCAGACGTTAACAGGGTAATGTTATGATATCAGTAAAGTACATTCTGTAAATGTTTTGGACAGTATTCCCCTTAGAATGTTTGGACAATGAATCACAGTGTATGATCGAGAGACCAACACTTTTTTCCTCTCTCTTATTATATATATAAAGACACCTTTACGGACAAAGGCATACACAGCATTTAAATAAATTGAGACAAAATGAGAATTTGTTTTGGTATGATGTATTCATTTACTGAAACCAACAAAATGGTTAATTTGGGACAAAAAATAAAGCTAGATAGCAACAATGGCTGACAAGTTGCGCAGTGCCTGCAGAAGATCAAATGACTTATTCATGAACTTCATGAACATTAAAGAACTTTAAATGGCTGTTCATGAACACAGAACTTTTCATAAATTTCAAGAGCTGGATCACGAACATCAAGTTCATTAACCTGTCCTTGAGTTTCATTTACAAGTTAAGAACAGTTTTGTGTTCATTGTTGGCCATTTAACGTTCATGAAGGATTATAAAGTTCATGAATAAGTTCTTGAATCTTTCACAGGGGAAAGAAGTTATATTTTCTTCCTACGGACAGCATACATGTACATCGTCTTAATACAAACTTGCACTTTACGTGCTTCAAGTTTATATAATCCAACATAGAACCTAACATTGTAAAGATGGATATAATTTTGCACATTATTTTGATAGACATCGGTGAATCTTTTTGTGATATTGGGCAAGACTTGTCTGGGATAGGCTAGTGTTATTAATGAAGTGTCAAAAACATACCCAAAGTTCATAGTGCCTCTGTTCTCCAACTCTTGTCTGAAATGATACAAAAATAAGGAATGTTTCAGTCATGATACCATTACTCATCACTCTACATTATGAGAAAATACTTGTCATTGGAAATGGATATTGTTTAGCCCTTAGAATGCTGGGAAATTTACCAAAAATGGATTTATGTGTTGTCTGCTTTCTTAAACCTCCAATATCTGCTTAATGTTGATAAAGCAAAATACTCAGAGTAGCAAACAGGTTGGATTAGAAACAAGCCATCAAGTCACCGACAAGCCTGAATCTAACCTGTTTACATAAGCACGAAGTTGGTTCCAGTATTAGAAGGGTGAATAAGAGTAATAAGCAGGTTTGTCATTAACTTATGGAGTAAAAGGCACACTTTCAATTTGAGGAGGCCAATGAAGTTAACACCCAACAAAAATTAGGTGTTACTTATGACCACCTATCATATTTTTTGTTATTTAAGCTGACCAAAAAGTCATTTGAAGCAGTCAAATTGGCCGGCAGCCCACTCTAAATGACAACCCTGAATAAGCCTTAAGAACAACTTTTATTTACAGATGGAAGTTCTATTGTAGTCTCATACATCTAGTGTAATTTAGAATGAAAATTCATTTGTGTTACTCTAATGATAAATGAGGTTTCCTGCTATGTCTTGTAGATTTTGATAAATGAGGTTCAGTTGGGTTACACTAACCCTTATTGTGCTGGAATCGACTTCATGCTTATGCAAACGGGTTAGATCCAGGTCAGCTGCCAAGAAAATTGGCAGCTGGCCTGACTGTTCTAACCTTTTTGCTACTCTGAGTATATTTCCTCATCAAAGTTAAGGTTATTTACACATATTTAAGGTTTTGGAAAGCATCCAACACAGAAATCCATCTTTAGAGAATTACTCAGCATTCTAAGGATTAATGCACAAAACTGGGACTCTAGAAATACAAAGATGGATACAGTCACAGCTGTATATCTCATAAACTCGAGTAGCTTATCCACATGGATCTAAGTCAAAAGTGTGGGATCAGTAACACAGAATGTTGCCTTCCTGCAGCCTCTGCCATAATTAAATAGGTTTGCAGCAAAGTGCAACATTAAACAAATGCAGGCCTGCTATTGTTTACCCATTACCAAACAATAACGACATTCAACCTGTTTGTTGAAGACGACTCTGAAAAAAACTTGCGAAAAAAGGAAAAATTGCTCATCATGAGCATTTTTTCTTTTTCCCACAATGTTTTCTGCCCTATCAGAAGATTATTTTCCAATTTCATCACACTTTGAAATGTCATCTGCAAACACTTTCAATTTGGGACAGTCAAACATTTGGTGATTGGTAAAGGGTTAATGAATGCCTAAGCCTGAAAATCATTACTCGAAGCCAGAATTCAAAAATCTTCAATAATGAACAAAGAAGGAAAATATAAAATCTCAAAGCCTGAAATCAGGACCAGGTCTGAAAATTAGCAGTCCTGCAAATGATCAAAATGTTGACAAGTACTTCTGAATAAATCTACATATTCTCATGACCTACATTCATTAAGGTAGAATACCCATAACCTGCCATTTTGAAACTCATTCTTTCATCGCAGTACTTCGGTTGTTCACAGGATACATTAATCAGGGCCGGAACTATTCAGTTTAATGCAAATAACAACCTGGTCAATGTGTACTGATGAAAAAATAAAAGAGTTTCAAAATGGCAGATTATAGGTATTCTACCTTAACCCAATTGCAACAAAAGGATAACTTTCTCATAAGATGTACAGTCAAGGGTTCAGGGGTTGACAACAGTTAGTGCTTCACCAACGTAAAACACTTACTATTGTCTTGTGCTGAACTCTCCATGGCATGAGTGTTAATTACTTTGTTCTTTATTTTCTTTAATAAATGTAATTTCAAGCAATCTGCAGTAGACATCCAGTATCCAGGAATTACTATGTTAAGAGAATGACCCTTAGAATCCTTAGTAATTTTCAAAAAATAGATTTTTGTGCTATCTGCTTTTCAAAACCTTAAATATATGCTTAACGTTGCTGAGGAAAGAGGGAAAATACTCAGAGTAGTAAACAGGTTAGATCACAGGCCAGACGCCAAATAACTTACCGGCTGGCCTGTATCCAACCTGTTTGCATAAGCATGGAGTCTGTTGCAGTACTATAAGGGTTAATTTAGGAAGAAAGGTAATCCAAATATATATTGGCACAGAATTCTGTCAGATACATCAAAACCAACTGCAGAAATGCTTTCAACACAGCTTTCTCCCCTGATGATTAGAGTCTATTACAGCCCATCACCATTTTCCACCATATTAAATTTCCAGGCTGTTCCAAGCATTTTGTTGGTTGTAACCCCTTCCGCCATGATACCTAACATTACCCACAACTACTGAAGGACTTAAGAAATCATTGTGGCAATAAGATACATTACTCCTTATAAGACACATTCCCTATTATCACAATGGATTCTACCAAATATCATTAAGACAATGTTTGGATTTGCTGTAACAGTTGTTTTAGTTTAGTTTAAACTTAATCATTTTACATTGATTGCAAAACAAGTTCTTACAATTACTCTCAAGTGTGCTTCCTGGATACATTATCAATACACTCGCTGAACATGGATAAATGAAAGGTCGCAAGGCACATCCCGCTACCCATGTGCCTCAAATCCACGACCCTCGTGTCGAGAAGTGGACGCTTTTCACCTGGACCACTGCCTCCTACGCTGTTGTTTTGAATTTTAACTAATCAAATTCAAATAAGGAGAATTGGTGTATTTCAGATATTGCATAGTAAAAGATCCAACACTTAACAGCCTGTTACAACTGCTTAAAGCTTGGTAGGAGCATTGACATTCCATTAATCAGCCTAAAGAATCATGGCAATTTGCTGCTCCATACCTTACTTTTGGTAGGAAACATTCCTCCTTCTCACAAAAAAACCTCAACATATTACATGATTATCCAAAAAATCCAGCACATTCTTTTTAAACCAGATCCCAAAAAGGAAAGATACATACACAAAAAGTTCATTTCCATAAAAAATACATTCATCTCAAGTGAGCTATTCCAAGATTAACAAAACTAATAGAAATAAATTTTGTTTATTTTGTTTATGCTGATTCTTAAGTTGTCTTTTGAAGGTGTCAAAACGAGCATTTGTGGGGTATTGGCTTAACCCATTACCAAACAATAACGAAATTCAACTACATTGTTGCAGACGACTCTGGGAAAAAATTGTGGGAAAAGGATTTATATAAATTGCTTGTGACAGGCAATTTTTCCTTTTTCCACAATGTTTTCTGCCCTATCAAACGGTTATTTTTCAAATTTCATTACATTTTGATATGTCATCTGCTAACTCTTTCAATTTGGGACTGTCAATTTTTTGTCATTTGGTAATGGGTTAATTAGAACCCCAGATAACCCAAATTTACAAGCAGTTGGTGCCCCTTCAGATATCAAACCCCTTCAGAATTGTAGCTTAGATCTGGGTTAGAGATATGGAAGCATAATTATAACAACTCATTAACGCTTAGAATGTTGGGTAATTTTATAAAAATAGTTTTTTTGTGTTGTCTGCTTTCCTAAACCTTAAATATCTGCTTAATGTTAATGAAGAAATATACTCAGAGTAGCAAACAGGTTAGATCCTTAGGACACATTTTCTTTTGAAGGTACACTTTGGAACTATCTAATTATAATTTAGAGTAATTAAGAGGACCAACAAAAATGGGTTTTAAGAAGCACTTCGGCTTGAAGGAGAAAGCTAGAAGAATATGCCTGTTATATGAATTATCATTGTAGACCTCTGTTAGATTATCTCACAGGGTCATAATGCCTGTTGAAATATTATGTCAGATGTTTCAGCAAGGATCTTGTTAAATAATTAAACTAAGAGTCCTATTTCTGCTTTCCCCTCTTTATAGAGTGGTTGGCTGTTATTTTCAATCACTCTCCACAATATAATGTTTAACACGGACTCAACAACTTTTCAGTTAGAAAGCAGTCACACACGTGGAAATATGATTGTGCAGTACTTATGAGGGTACCAGGATTAAACATGAATATTTACAAGGACAGACACAAAATTACCGGAATAAAGTTAAAATCACTCTTAACCCTTTACCAAACACCAAATTTTTGACTGTCCCAAATTGAAATTGTTCGCAGACGCCTTTCCAAAATGTGATGAAATTGAAAAATATTTTCTGATAGGGTAGAAAACATTGTGGAAAAGGGGAAATGGCTCATTTAGAGCAATTTCTCCTTTTTCAACAAAGTTTACCGGAGTCTTCTGCAACAAACTTCAAGTGTCATTATTGTTTGGTAATGGGTTAAACCCAAAAAACCTGAGAGGTGTTGAAAAGAGTTCTCACATCCAAATTTCCTTATTTATAGGTACCAATTAAGTCTGTTAAATTACACCTTCTCTCTTATTGAATTTCTACTTCACCCCAATTCTTGTGTGAACAGTTATATCTCAACTGTGACCCTTTCCCTGGTCGAAGAAATGCATAACATGGTGTGATTGTCAGGCATGAATTGAAAAAGCTTTGCATGCAAAACTTTATAATGAATAATAAATATTGAAGGCATTAGATGCAATGGGGCTTTCAGGTAATGTATTTCAGAAGGGTAACATTATCTATAATAGCCAAGAGAAATCGAAAATAAAGGTTCTAAACTCAGAGGCGATGAAAGTTAGAAGAAATCAATAAAGCCCATCTATTTGATGTGCACTTGCCGATTAATTTGGAGATTTTTGTCCATGCAGTTAGCCATAGAGATGACCGTGACTGGGGCATTTCATGAAATACTAATCAATAATTTGTCTGGACAAAGCATCAGTCTCCTCTGAACTTGTTCCACGCATTAGTAGCCAACGCCATTTAAAGAAATGACCTAATAATTTCAATTGATACACATAGAACCATTTTAACCGAAAATAAATGATTTACCAAATTGAATGAATGGATGGTGTTTTAAGGCGCATCAACAGCTAAGGTCATTTACCGCTCATTATTATCAAATTGAAATCACTTTGACACAAAGGTAACATGCTTGTGAATATAGATAAATTTTTTAATCTGATTGTCAAAAAGATTTCGAATATTGTCAAACCATACATAGATAAAGTTGTGAGCATTGTCAAGATGTATGATGTATGTTCACACCATTAGGTAGGTATGATCTTGTAAGGGACCAACAAGGTGGGGTTCAGTATAGAACAACACAGGGTTCAGTTATGAATCATTTAAATATTTCCCGTGCTGGGTTTCTACAGAAGGACCCCTTTCCAGTGCCTAGAACATCCCTGACCTTTGTCCAGAAATATTGACCCCAATCTGGTACACTGATCCCCACATGTAAATGAAGTGTTTGACTATAAATGAGCTGTCACAGAGAGATTTGGTCCATGTGAGGTCATCCAGGCAAATACTGACCACTGCCATGTATAAGAATTCTTAAGGCACCTCTATCTATATCTCCAAAACCATTTAGCAAAATGTTAGAATGAGACATTTTTTTGTTTTATATCTGAAATTAAGTGAACTTCAAGTATACATATTATGATTACCTTTAGTGAGAAATCTATTTCCCAATATTTTTGTAAATTTTTGACTAGTTGCAGCTGTTCTAAAGTACATATTACTTCAATTTGCCTGAATGTTGGTCAATTGCCCTTTAGCACCACCTATCATCAAGTTTGAACAGTAAACAAGCATAATATATAACAGCAAACGGAAACATTTTTAAGTTTTGAAACTAAATCATGGTTGTCTCAAAACCTTGAAAGATATTAAACATGTATCATACTATATCAAAAAGTTAAACTGATAAACAATATCAATCACCAATTCACCTTCCTCTAAAGTTGGATTGATCACTTCAATACACCATAATTATGGGGTAATAGAGTAATTGGACAAGTATACCAAAGGGTGAGGAGAATTATAAATTGTAATTATTTACATATAACATGAGGTATTCAATTTTTGAGCAGTAAATAGTAAAGGTATGAATAATCAGACAATCCCTTCTACTTTAGTTTCCCTTAACCCTTTCCCAAACAATAACGACAATTGACCACTATGTTGCAGACGACTCTGGAAAAGACTGTTGGAACAGGAGAAATCGCTCATAACGAGCAATTTCTCCTTTTCCCACAATGTTTTCTGCCCTATCAGGAGATTACTTTCCAATTTCATCACATTCTGAAATGCTGTCTGCACAAACTCTTTCAATTTGGGACAATGGATAATACTGCGTTTATTAAAGGGTTAAACTTATCACCAAACTTGAAACTAGTTTTCAGCAATCAATGATCAATGAAGTACAAAAAGTATCCAAAAAATCTGCATAATTGATATTTGAACATATGAATTATTGAAACAAAAGGAGAGTTTTCTTATCACGATAAAATGTAACTCTTGACAAAGTTTTAAATGACATCTGAAGTACATTGCTGTAAAAAGGTTTTGGTAGTCGGTATTTAAAGGTAAATGGTTAACCCTCTACCTAATCAGCATTCCCTTTACAACTGTGATGTTTAAAAATGAGTTGTCAGACAACAATATAAACATCTTGTTTCATTTGTTCTTAAAAGTTTAATACATGAAATAGTTGATTTCAATGATTTTCCTAAATGACATTGGATGAGACAACGACTCCATGGTTTGAATTGAATAATAATATGTATTCTATCTATCGTAATGTAAAAATATATCTATAGAACAATTCTACAACGAAGCGTCAAATGTGGAATGTCTTTGTATCAGTTTCGGACGAACAGTTCATAACAAAAAACACAATGAAATACCCCTGACAAGATACCATTTTTTATGACCACCTATTTTACTGGTATGTATAATCCCCTTTCTTTCAATATAGCTCTCATTTCACAAATATTTTTCTCATATCAACATTAGAAGCAAAAGAATAATTGTGACTTACATTAAAAAGGAGTGTTTCAAAATTTATCTTAAGACAGAGAATTGTAAAAGAAGGGTAATGTTCTTCTTTTTCCCAATGTTTCATCTAAACATCCTTTAAAAATTAGTTTTCTAACTTACCAATTAAATAACCTGTTCATAAATCTTCACTCTAAAAATCAACAAAAAAGAACAAGTGCCTTTGCAACAGCAATATCTGAGCCATATAACTTCTTTGATTGATATGCTGATAAATACTCAGAAAACGGACAGGGGTCCGTTTCATCAAATATCTCAAGTGCACTTAGCTAAGAGCGATAAAAATCACACTTACGACGGTTCTTACGTGCTTTTCATCAAACAATCGCAACTGCTATTGACAATCATAAGTTAGGAGCGAAATCAAAACGCTCGCAACTATTTCATATTTACCGAAATGGCCGGTATAACGTAAACTTTACCGCATTGTACCGGAATTTAGGCATATCCTGACCGTCCTTTTAAATAGTTTAAACCTTGATTAAAAAATATTTGTCATTTAATGCATTATATTTACTAATGCATTATATTTACGGGTTATCATAAAAATAAGGCATAAAAAGGAACAAAAAAAATAGAAAAAATTTGGTTGAATGATGATTTTCCAATACGGACCTGGCTAAACATATAATGCGTGATACCGGTATACCGTGACTAGACATTTTTTCAGACTCTCGCTTCGCATATTTACAACTTGTTTAAAGGTGAACGAGTACATATTGTCGCGCGTCTCACTTTTTAAAATCGATGATGTACATGTGCGAATGGAATAATACATGTTGTGTAATTCTAGATCATTTTAAACAGCATTTTTATCTTGTTCTGAATGAAATAAAATCTTTCAAAATCTTAGAAAAATGGCTGCCATTCTGTGATGTAAACGCACTTAAGAGAGCCCCAGACCTCTCTTAGAGTTAAGAGCGACTTTCGCTCATATCTTCTAAGAGCGAAAATTGATGAAACGCGCCTGAGAGAGAAAATCTGACTTAAGAGCAAATTCGCACTTAAGATCGTTAATGAAACGGGCCCCAGGATTACATGTTCCATAACAACTTGTTTGATACTTGATTGGTAAGAAAGGAGACTAAAATCATTTTCAACAGTACTTCAGCATTATCTTTATTTCTAAGAATGTTTCCCCTTAGCAAGCCATAGATTTTGTGGTATAATGTCCCTACATGTGTTATAAAGGACTCAGTGGGGCAAATACCTTTTGCTAATGGTCAATGAAGTAATGCATGAAATTGTTCATCCTATCTTGATAGCTTGTAATTCATTCTATCTTGTCAGCCATCAAATTGTTTCAACCCTTCAGGGAGTTTGACAAAAAAAACATAACTAGTCGACTGGTCTGATACAGTTGAGCAAAGAAGGTTTTATAAGGTTTCCTTATCCTTATCTTTCAAAATGACCACTTTCTGATTTATCCTTGAATCTTAATAATCTTTTCCAAATATGTTTACTGAAAAATATCAAGTCTACTGGAAAGAATAAAAAAAGAATCCCTTAGAAAATGAAAGATAAATGCATACCCTCATAGAAGGTTTTGTGGCTAGGCAATCAAATTAAATGCCTCTACAGACATTACACATATCATCACGATCATTGTTAAAATCCTGATCGTTATAAACGATTATCCTGAGCAATTTCTCCTTTTGACAAAATGTTTTCTTTATATGTTGAAGGTATGTAAACTTAATCCTTGGAAGGCTGGGTAATTTTTTATAAATAGCTTTTTTGTCATCTTCTTTCAAAAACCTTAAATATCTGCTTAATTTTGTTCAGGAAAGATACCCAGAGTAGCGAACATGCTAGATTACAGGCAAACCACTAACTTACTTGGCGGCTGGCTTGTATCTAACCTGTTTGCATAAGCATGAAGACGGTTCCAGCACTATACGGGTTAGGTATACAATGAGGGAAGGGGGTTAACATGAGGCATGCAAGCATTCCATTGAGGTTTAGTTTGTAATTCAATACCCCTTGTTAACCCATGCCTTGAAACAGTTGATTGTTTATCAACATGATGTCCCCTCCCACTAAGTCCTTGGTTATTCTTTGCAATATTTGGATTGTTTATAGTTTAAAGAGTGTTTAATAATTCCTAATTTATGAAACAGCTTTTCTGGACTCATCAGAACTTTGCAAGGGCTCTGAAGTGACACTTCCACAAAACCAGAGGTACCATTGGGGCTCAAGCCTGGGACACCTGAGTTATAAGTCCACCACCTCGACCATAGAGCCATTCAGGACCCCTTGCAATAATAGAGCTCAGATGAAAGGTTAACACTCCTTTTACATATAAAATATTCAATTTTTGTACAAAGTCAAACATAATTGAGAAGGGCTGTGGTTGCTCTTTACCGAAAACTTAAAGTTGCTGAGCAGCTCATAGTTAAGAGAAAACATGACTTCATCAGGACATCAAAATGAACAACAAAACAACTCTTGAATTAAGATTAAAACCTATTACCCCTTCCTGTAAGTCACAGATGCTTGTAAATTTTAGTTTAACTCTGCGCCATCAGTATTTTGGGGGTTTAACTATATGCCAACAATTTCTAACTTATGTAATAGCTTTTCTGGATTACCACTACTACGCTAGGGCACTGAAGTGACTTGCCAAAGGTCACTCCCATGAAACTAGATGTGTCAGTGGGGCTGGGACCCAGGATTCCTGGGCTCTAAGTTTGTTACATTACCCACTGGGCCAAGCAGGACCCCTATTGAAAGGAACTTATAAATTTGTTCCCCTTTAATCCTTGACCGATCCCAAGCCAGTTTAGATATGACCATTATAGCCTCGGGTTTATAATATCTCCCACATACCCTATGGTGAGATAGTTTGAGGGTATTATCTGAGAAGTGTTTGATCAGAACACTATTATAAGTGGATTTATCACATCGTCCTCACCTTAACCTGTCAAACTTAGAAAAACACAGATAGTTCATGTTGATTGTTAGGATTTGGGCTTAACACCATTTTCAACCGTATTTCAGTCAAATTGTTGCAGTCAGCAAACTTATCCATGCTCCTGGTATTTCCTTACGAGTACAGCACAATATTCTTTCCAAGCTCCTGACTGCTTTCCCATACCAACATAACTGATCAGGTGTGAGACGTATACACTGTATTGCGTTATCTTTTAGCAATTACTGAGATGAAAAAAGGGTCTTACCTATAAATAACTGTACAGTGACTAAAACTGTCTTAATTATGAATTTAAATCTTGACATAAGCTTTTCATCGTTCAATATCAGTATACAGAGTACAGATGACACCAAGCAGTGTCCTTGTCTGTAACAAATGAATATGCATTTTCACACTAATAAACTGTCACAAATATACCTTATGGTAGTGTATATTACACTCAATGCAATAGAAAAGAATTGTACAAACCACATAGTTTATGTATGCAGGAAGTCCTAACATTTAGTAAACACTATTTACCTATAACCACATTTGAACCAAACAAACAATCCATTCAACACATAACATATAATTATTTCAATGAATCACAAGCAAAAGCGATCAAAGACCTATATCAATATTATGGATTGGTAAGTCTCAATAATACCTTTACAACACAGTACACTCTATATAAATATCCGACACATTTCATGGGTTCAACGCAATACTATAGTAAGTGCTTCACGTTTGTGAAGCACTTGGTATAGTCTTGCGATGAATCCCCGATTTTTGACGAAGCCACAATCAGTTTTCTTCAACTCTCCACGACCAAATTATTACAGACAATTGTGCGCCTGGCAAAGGTCTTGTTTTCTTTTTCCCTTTCCCCAATGCAAAGAGAGAGTATCCCATTCATAATTATAGAATTGTGTGAGTTATAAACAGTGATTAGAGACGGATATAATCATTACTAATAAACATTAATAAACTATTCATCATAAAGCCATTTTTCTGTCTAATTCTAAAACTTTTAGAGAGTCTATTGCTATCATCTTCAGGGTTATGGAAATATAAAGCCCATACAAAGGTGTTGTTTTTCTTTCTCCCTTTTCACATATATATATATAAAGAAATATATTAACAGGCACCAAATTATCAAGAAAGGGGAATAAAGTAGAATTTACTTAATATCAACTACTTATATCCATATACATGTATGTGATTGGATAAATTTAAAAAGTACATGGTTGTAAAGAGTTTTAGGACAATTTTCATTCCTTGTTTGCTCACAATGATTTGAATGTGTGTAAGTGTTTATAATTGAGATATCAGGGAAGGGATTCCATTCTATAGCTGACATTCCCCAGTCACCCTGCAGACCTAAGTCCCCATTCTGTTCCTGGATAATAAACCACATTCCCCTACTCAGGTGGACTTGAGATAAATTGAGTTGCTTTCATATGCTCTCAAACCCAACCCTTTCCATTATTCAAGCTGATATCACTGCAATAAAACAGTATAGTTCCCGTGATAGGCTGTACCAAACTTCTTATAGAGTCCAAAATTGAAAGCATGGACAGAGGACAATTTAGTGAAAGTAAACAATTAGAATGCTGGATTACAATTTTCTAAAAGTATGCTTCTGCGACATCTGCTTTCCAAAACCTTAGAAATCAGCTTAATTTTTATGAAGAAAGTTACCTTGAGTAGCAAACAGTTTAGATCACAGGCCAGCCACCTATTCACTTGGCGGCTGGTCTGGTACAAACCTGTTTGCATGAAGTCGGTTCCAGCACTACAAGGCTTAAATGTCTTTTTATGGTTAATTGTGCCAAATTGTATTAACTGTTACAAAAATGATTCACACAATATATCTAAATGCTTTTAACAAATTTTCTTTCTTCACATAATTAATACTCATGCAAAGACATTGAATGATATTTGGTATGTTTTGTATGACCCCAATCAATAGTTTGCTAGCTCAGATACGCAGAGGGCTAGCCAATATTTACTTCCTACGCATGTCTGTATATATCGGTCCTAAATCTATATGTGTGTCGCCTTTATTTCTCTTGTTTGTTTGCTCAAGATATAATTTATAGTAACCCTTTATACTTGTTTCAAAGAAGATTAATCTCTACTATTTCAAGTGATAAAGATACCCTGGGTAAAAGAAACCTTTTGAAGAGAAAAGAAACACCAAAAGAAGTGCTTTTGATATAATAAAAAGAAAATATTTACTTTTGCATGAAAAAGAAAAATTGTTTATAAATATATGACTCATGCAGGCTAAATTTAAGGGCATATTATATCAATAAAGATGCACAATCATTTTTGACACAACTCTGATATCAATATAGCCTGCAGCAAAATATTCTAAGACTTCTTTCTCTGCATAATGAAAAAGGTTAAGCATTCAGTTCAAGGTTTGTTTCACAATCAACAACCAGGACATGTTAATAAATGAAAAAGATGCACAGAGAGTCATATGATTATCCAATGGACAAAATTGGATTAACCCATTACCAAACAATAACAACATTTGACCAGTTTGTTGCAGATGACTCTAGAAAACACTGTGGGAAAAGGAGAACTTTCTCAATAAGAGCAATTTCTCCTTTTTCCATAATGTTTTCTGCCCTATCCGAAGATCATTTTCCAATTGGATCAAATTTTGAAATGTCGTCTGCAAACTCTTCCAATTAGGGCAGTCGAAAATTTGGCGTTTGGTATAGAGTTAAAATAAAGACACAATGTTGAGGATCAGTAAAAGGACCCAGTATTTACAGAGGAATATACCATGTGAAAAGTAAAATGCCTGTGTGAAAGGCCGATTCAATGTTTATTGTCTCCAATCAGGATTGATACCCCACACTTGAAAGGATTGGGAGAGGAGAGACTCACACCTGGGCTGTATTATTTTACAACTGATCAACCCTTTTACAAACAATGTACTTTAATCCAAACCTATTACCAAACAATAACGACATTTGACCAGTTTGTTGCACACAGCTTAAGAAAATATTGTGAGAAAGGAAGAAATTGCTCATGACGAGCAATTACTCCCTTTACCACAATATCTTCTACTCTATCAGAAGATTATTTACCAATTGCATCAAATTTTGAAATATGGTCTCAAAATGTGGTCTGCAAACTCTTTCAATTTTGGACAGTCGAAAATTTGGTGTTTGGTAAAGGGTTAAAGAAATTTCATCTTTTCCAACAAACGTTTTTATCCTACCAAGGTTTTACTTAGTTTTGATTTCCATGGTCACCTGCCAACACCATCATCTTGTATTAAAAGTGTATGGAATTCTTAATTGCAACTACGACAGATAAAAATGACATCATTACAGCTAATCATTTTTTTAGCAACAAAAGCAAAACCAACATAATCATGATGTTTAAGACAACTAGCAGCTTCATAAGGACACCGGTCATTCAAAAAGCTCCTTTCCAGACATATCTGGAGTAAGAATTTGTTTTGATATTCAGTCACATGTAATTACAAATTGTAATCTATTGAATTCAATAAAAGATACACAGTAGCGGAAAGTGTCATGCATGGTTTATGTGCCCAGTGACTACTTCTTTAAAAACTTACAACATACAGTTTACAGGAGATGGGCTTCTAAGGTGGAAGCATTTACAACAAATGAAATCAACAAATTTCTTTAGATAAGTGGTTGGGTTAAATCTGATTTATGTTAATCTTTTAAAACAAAAATTTCTGTTTTGGGATTTAAAGGATAGTCTTGCTATATATTATATGCAACACTTGGCTTGTTGAGTGTTCAAACTTGATACTGGTATATATGTAAAATTCCCCAAAACTAGCCATATTCCCAGTCTCCGATTACCATGTTTTACTGTCATATAATGTGTCTGCACCCATATGACATCTCAATTAAAGAGAAATTCAAGTGATCGTCACGGATGACCTCAAACAATCGATACAGTTCAAGTTACGATGTCACACAATCACGAGGGGTCAGCGCAATACTATAGCAAGTGCTTCACGTTTGTGAGGCACTTGCTATAGTCTCGCGTTTAACCCTCAATCAGTTAACAACACTTTCATTCATTCTTGTTGGAGAATGGCATATCCAGCGCTACAGATCAAATGTTACCAAACTCATGTCTAACAGTTAAACCCTTTACCAAATACTAAAGTTTCGACTGTCCCAGATTGAAAGAGTTTGCAGACGACATCCCAAAATGAGATGAAATTGAAAAACAATCTTCTGAAAGGACAGAAAACATTGTGGGAAAAGCAGAAATTGCTTGTGTAGAGCAATTTCTCCTTTTCCCACATTGTTTTTCAGAGTAGTCTACAACAAACTGGTTAAATGTCGTTACTGTTTGGTAATGGGTTAACAACACTTTTATTCATTCTTGCTGGCGGATGGCATATCCAGTGCTACGGATCAAATGTTACTCAACTCCTGTCAAACCGTTTGATGAATTCAATTCGAAACCATGTTTTGCAAGACTTAGAAGCGTAAATAAAAAGGTTGATAATTCAAATGTAGTTAAATGTCTTTTTCAACAGTTTACAATAATTCATAATACATTGCAGTGTTCTCTAGATCGAAAGCAATTCGGCCACCAAGCGCATTGGCTAATTAATTCCAGTCTTGATAGTATTACCCAAAGTGCCATTGAATATAACAATTACTACCATTTGAGCCCATGTGGAGAGGGGTCATGTGATTTCAAGTTCTTTATCAATCGTATCTACTCGGCAATCCCCGTCATTAGTCTGTAGATATACCTCGTAAGCAGTTCTTGAATACACCAGAAATCATGGGGTAATTCGGCTGTTTTCCGGCGGAAAACGCAGATGATTACAACATGCATGCAGACACTATACATTTATGTAAATACACACAAATTGGTTATATATCACTATTGAATGGTTTTGTTTTTAATGTTTTCATTAAAGATTATCATATCAACACATCTTTGTTCCATATTTTCTCAATTGTATCTTCTCGGTAATCCCTGGCTTGTGTCGGGGATTGCCGAGTAGATACAATTGCTCACGAACATGCCCTTCGTCAATAGGCCTACTTTCAAAATGGCTCCCCCATTACCTTCGAGGTTATCTTAAGAAATGGCCGAGGTGTTCCGAATGATTCTTTATGCTAACCACTAGTAAAGGATCATCAAAGTTTAGGAAAACATTACATACTCTAGTAAGGTATTTCTATAACAATACCAAGTCAATATAGATAATTTGCCCTTTATTAATTAGTAAGTTGACAGCTATAAAAGTGACAAAAACGACAAGTTTGTAAGACCCCAATCTTTGTCTGTTATTTCTGCACTATGACCTATCACATCCTTGCATAAAACCTTCACACTTTGTATGAAACCTATTGCCTTTGGCATGTTACTAAAACGTTTGTCTAAAAACCTACTTTGGATCATTCTTTTTTCCACAAAACTTCAATTATTACTTTTAGGAAGGGCAATTCCAAATCCCTATTAAATGCTAATATGCCTGTAAAGATTTCTTATCAATTTGGCAACAAAGATATCACCAAAACTTTAAACCTTATAAGACCTAAATCACTCATATGGAGTAAGGTCTTCAACAGATATTCATCAGAAACCAAAGTAATAAAAGCAGAAATTGTTTGATAAAGTGGTTCCTTGAATGTTAAAACATTGGAAAGGGTAAATAAGAAAATAAGGACATGCATACATGCCAGACATAATGAGCTTTCATTAGAGCAATAAAACATTTATCTAACATGTAGGGAGTGTAAAGATCAGGTGTTTCCTCTATATATGTCTACCTTGGTGAAATTCCTTTCTAATTATAAACTTTTGGTGATTAACACTTTAGACTGTACTGAATGTATATGAGTCTTACAAACCTCTAGCATGCAACGAATCAGAATAACAAATACATTTGCTAATATTCAACATTGCTTTCTTTATCAATGATGTTTAACTTTATTACTATCATATAAAGAGATTTTATACCAATCTTTACTTGATATTCTTTCATTTCTATCTTAAGTGTTGACTTTATTATTTGACATTTGACAGCTTTAAACACCTTGCAACAAGGAAATGGTCCATGAGATAGAGTCAGATCTAATATCAGAAGTTACCACAACAGTTTACTCTAAGTATCTGAATGTTAACCTGTATATATCAATTAGCATCTTCAATAGGAAATGTCAGCTGAGTAATGTACCTCACAGGTAACAAACTATGTTATATGGTATCATTTGTATTTATTCATGTAAAGAATTTTTACAAAACACCGTTACAGGTCTCAATTGCAACTCAGAACTAAAAAAATCATTGTGGAAAGATTAAAACTGATTAAGTAACAAATCCTCACTTTAGCCTTCTAATATTCTGCCCATGTAAAAGAAGTATATAATTTTAGGACTCTGGCTTACATGTTGAGCAGATTACATCAATCATGCAATTAAAGACAATCATCAATAGCAAATACCTGCCAATTTCTTAATCAACAGATCTTTTTTTTTTCTTCATTATTCTATAATTAGACTATACTTATGGCAATATTAGCAATGAAGTAAATATAAAAAGAAAACAATGACCCTATAGAGGTCTCATTTTCCCCCTAGTTATAATGGCCTTTATTATCATTTTCCGCTCACTCTCTTTACATTTGCATTGGCAAAGGTCCAGGTAAGGAAAGTAGCAAAGTATTTCACTATTAATCACTAAATCTTATATTGTAGGCACTCTTTGAACTATTAAAAAAAATGGTTTACCCAAGAGAAGGCAACATACGTCACACTTTTGACGATATGGGAAATATCAGATATAACCTCTTATATTTAGTTCGTAGGGTTGGCTAATGGATTTGTCCTTCCCACTCACACGTATACATGACTGATAAAATAAATAACAAAAAACACTATCTCGCTCCTATAGCTATTTAAAGGAGAAAATATGTCATGAGAAACATTTGAAACATAGAAATACACTGTATAACTTATTGATATGCTGTGCAATCCTCCAAAAAATTGGTGCATCCAGGAAAGCCGTTACAGAACTGAAAAATGTTGGGACGGCACTGACAAAGATAACCCATATTGGACCTGTGTCAGTATATAGCTAACTCTAAATATTGACTTATAAGGCAGCGCATCTATGCCGTCAAGCCTATGCACAAGAGAAACCGTATAAAAATTGGAACTTTATGTTCTATAGATCCTTTTTCCACATGGCTGATGAGTATTGGTTATTTAAACCCTTTACCAAAGGCAACATTTTCAGCTGTCCCAAATTGAAAGAGTTTGCAGACGACATCTCAAAATGAGATGGAATTGGGAAATGATCTGATAGGGCAGAAAGCATTGTGGGAAAAGGAGAAATTGCTAATTGCTGGTTAAGAGCAGTTTTTCCTTTTCCCACAATGTTTTTCAGAGTCGTCCAGACTGGTGCAGGCTTAAAACATAGGCAGACAACAAAGACACATAATCTGTAATATTAAATAGAAACTTTTGTCATTATAGGCCAATTACAAAAAAATCTCTTTTTCACAATGATACACTAAATCTAATCTGCCACTGTTGCATTCATTATAGTGAGTCATTATAAAGTATTGTGTTATATCATCACACCAATTTCATGGAAGTGCTCACAAAAGTGGAAATACCACAAAGTGTTCTTGTCAAATTGAAATGCCAATGAAATTCTATAGTTTGTCAACAGAAATCTATGTCACCCTATATATGAGTGAATGCACATTCATACCCATATCTTGTCTTGAGTTCTCACGCACAATGGGCAGATGTCCTCACTCACATTTTCAAAGTAGCAAGAGTTATATGCATGACTATAACGGTGACTTAACCATAGGTATTTTTCTAAATAAAGACTTTTGTGTCCTCTGCTTTTCAAAACCTTAAATAATATCTGCTTAATCTTGCTGAGGAAAGATACGAAGAGTAGTAAACAGGTTAGACCACAGGCCTGCAGTCAATTTACTTGGCAGCTGGCCTGGGCATGGATCTAACCTGTATGCAAAAGCATGAAGTCGGTTACAGCACTATAAGGGTGAAGAAACATGAAGGCTTTGCTATCATCTGTAACTGAAACCATGACATATAAAAGGCTATTATGTGAAAGACTATAGTAAAGATCATGGATGAATTCCAAATAAATCATCAAAAGCCTTGACAGAAGACATAATCAGCCTACAGGAAACTAAGTCCCTCTTTAGAAACTGTTCATCTTACAGATCCATGAAAACTGCAGAATGGTTATGACAAGGTTTAATTTCTACATACATTTCCAACGAATATGGTTTTAATGACCTTCTTTTGTATTATGCCTATTTTTTCAAACGAAGATCTCTATCAACATGTCAAACGTCCCACAAATCAGAAGAACATTTTATTTCATTGCCTCCAATGCATGTTTATTATCGGACAATAGAAATATAATAGCTCTAGAACATGACAAAGTATTACTTTCATTTAACAATTAAATAGCAAGCTAACATTATGATATAAGAAGCAATTCAGAAAATAAGAACTACATATAGTCAAACTTGTGTTAAGCAACCATCCTTTGAAACAGCCAACCTGCCTTAAACAACCACAACAGAAAGTCCCATTGTTGGATTTATAGTGTACATCAATTGGTGTTCAGCAGCCAACCTGTCTTACACAGCCATGTTTCTCAGTTCCGTAGGCTGGCCTCTAAACACAAGTTTAACTGTACTAACTTCCCTTTTTACAAATACAAAATCAATCTCAGGTGTGCCCAGGTAACCATCCTGGAGCATATCAATGCAAAAATAAGAAGAAAAGGGTGAATGCTTTAAGTACCTTTATAGATTCATTTATCAAACTAGGTCATCAACTGTTTACCATGCAGTCTTTATAAATGGCTCATACCTTACACAAATGATTGGTAATTATTTTAAGCTTTGCAAAACTGATCTAAATTTTTCTTCCTGATCAACTGAAACTTTTAGCAATTCATACTTTAGTGTTTCCCTTCCGTGTATGAAATTACTTTCCTGTAGCTCACTATACAGACAACAAATGGGAAAAAAGAAGAATTTCAGTGTTTGAAATGTTTCCCTTTGACAATGAATGTCATTTGAATTTTTTTTAATTCTAGGCATTTGGTGGTTTGGTAATGGGTTGTGAAGGGGTATATATATACCAGACATATTTCCATATGACATCATTCTTAATTTGCCTGAAGCAAGATTTTTAGATCATATTATCATAATGCACCTTGGACCAGCAATAACCTGTCAAGTAAAATTACTACAATTATGTACCATGACCTGAGGATAAAATGATCGACTTTGCATGATTGAGAGGTAAAGTCCCTATCTAGACTGATTTGTTTTTTCGAGAAACTCATCTTTAACAGATTACTATTATTACTATATGTTTTACATTACGACAAAATCATACCACACTCATACCACCGGATGGAGACCCAAAATTTTACTACCCATAAGGGCTGGTCAAATTGAGTAGAACCATGGGCAATCCTAGAAAGTCAGTATGGAGCCTTCATCTCAAGAAAATTCAAAATGCCATCACAGGGATTTGAACCCACACAGAGAGGGGTCATATGTCTGTTATCACTAGGCCATGAAGGCCCATTGAAGTCATAAAGATTATCAAACATCACAATCATTGTGACAATCACATGGACAATTATCATATTTGTCACATTGCATCAAATGTTGTCTGCTACAATGGTTGTTCAAATCAACTATATAAGGGTAAATGATAAGATTTGAAATATCTTTACAAAGAAATGAGACATTACCTACCATTATTTACACATCAATTCAAAATGTTATCTTCCTAAATCCTGGAAAAGTAGGATATATCCACACCCTGCTTCAGATTCATATATATCCGTCCTATTCACAACACTATTTTCCACACAAAGTCCCAGATTTATTGAATTTCTTTCAAAAGCGCACTGTCAAATTTTTCTCACGGCACAAGGATGTGTCAAACACTTGTGAAGGTTTCAGTGTGTTTACATTCGCTGTGCTCTATACTCCACTGACTGGGCCTGAGGTATTGTGGGTATTAACTCAGGTGTAGACAGAAATACTCTATGGTAAAATATCTATCTACATACACCTAAACTGATTAGGCATACCGGCGAAGTGTGTCATGACATATCGGTGTGAAGCATAATTTGTTCAACAAACTGCATATATGATCGCTTTTCAGCCAAAACCTAGCCATTAACCCATTACCAAACAATAAAGACATTTGACAAGTTTGTTGCAGACGACTCTGGTAAACATTGTTGGAAAAGGAGAAATTGCTCTTAAAGAGCTATTTCTCCTTTTCCCACAATGTTTTCTACCCGATCAAAAGATTGTTTTTCAATTCCATCACATTTTGAAATGTCATCTGCAAACTCTTTCAATTTGGGAAAATTGACATTTGGTAAAAGGTTAAAGAGCAGTTTATTCTCTTTTCCACAACTATTGATTGCAACCCACACATTAAACTGAATAATTATTTAAGAAGAGAATCAGAATTTAGAGATAACACAATTTTGTCACATTTTTATAGTATTTCACACATTTCAGATGTTGAAGCTATTTATACAGCAAACTACAGATGTTTTTGTAATAAAGATTAGAGTTGAGTAAATTAACATCATTTTCAAAAGGTATCCAAATCATTTCACTACATTCAGTACACCTATCCACATTTCTTGTATATTTCCTCAACAATGCTGCTTATCCAACAAATGATGAAGTCAAATTGACTCAATCAAATGTTGAAGATAGTTTCTTAGTCAAGGTGTCAAACTCAGTGCTCCTTTAGTACAAGCCAGACATACTATGAAATATATGATATTACAGAAACCAATGAAAATCAGACATGCCATGGTTCAACAAAATGTTAAGAAAATGGACAATATTGGTATGCTTTCTTTTACACATATAAGTTTTAACTTATTCTACATCAACTGTGAAACAAGTTCTTACAACTTTGACTAATCACTCTCGATTCTGCTTCATATCATGGATACCCAACCAGTTCTAACACCAAATATTGGATTAAGGAAAGGTTGCAAGGAAAATCTCCCTACTCACAGAATTCAAACGTAAGACCCTCGAGTCAAGAGGCCTACACTTCATCCCTAGGCCACTGCCTTTAAAGGTATTTAATGTTTTGAAAGAAATATTTGTATTATACCTTTATGTTGTGAAGCATCATACACTGAAACAGCAATATAATTCGAGGGTTCAATGCAAGACTATAGTAAGTGCTTCACATACGTGCAGCACTAACTACAGTCTTGCACTGAACCCTTGAATAAGGGTTGTTCCATAAAGACTCAGATTGAAGACACCAAGGAAAAATAAGCAAACTTTTTCCCACAGTGAATTCAAAAGCAATCCGAGCAGATATTACTGGAAACCAAGAGATCTTTGATAAGGTTTAAAGGTCTTTAATCTAAGACTAAAGTGTAACCTACATAACACATATCTCAATCATAAAATGATAATTAGTAATACAATGAAAAAAAAAACCTAAAAATAATACTAGCAACTAGGTAGGCACAAAAACATGTTGTCAGTTCAACATACAATAGTTCTAAAAGCAACATCATTATTTATAAAACAAACAGCTGGACCTTCATCGATGTTACTGGTCAAAAATGATAGCCACAGTAGACAGCAATTATAAAGCATTTAAAAAGATTTGTTATAGCCTTTTATAAACTATATTGTAAAGAAAAGAGATTCAGTGACAAAAGGCAAAGTTGCTTGAAAGCATGAATTGCTTCTTTTGGCTCAGATATATACAAAAAGACATGCTGAGTAAATCTACAAAGTCATATTGTTATAAAACTAAGAAGAAAATTGTCACAAATTCACAACATAAACGTTAAAACTTAGATCAATGCTTTTGTGAGAGTATGCATGGATTAACAGTCGTAAAAGGCTTCTAGACCTAGACTTTGTAGCAGAGGACATAACATTCCTTAACCCATTACCAAACAATTTTTTTTCTTAATGTTTTCTTGTCTGCTGTTGCTTTATAAGTTAAGTCATAAATTCACATGTGATGCTAAAGGTAAACTTATCATAAAATGAATAGCAGTATGATTCTGCAAAACAATTATTGCTCCATCTGTCCTTGAAACAGATACCAATGGATGGATGAATTGGAGCAAACAACCAATAACATTGTGCTAAAGTTTCTCAAAACATTAAGTTCTTTTAAGCCAATATATTTCCCAACTTGATCATTCTAGTTCATAACTTCAGTAGCTAACTTAATTGAGGTGTTCCCAAATATAATGGAATCCTGAAACATTTGTTCATTAAAATACAAGAAAATAAATAAACAAAAACACATATATGTTAGAATGCAAAATCACATATGTGAGAACAAAGCATGCATGCACAGGTTAATACTGTTATAGACATGGGGGATGCAGGTTTCAAGCCCAATACTCACAGACAAGAGTCCATGAGACCATGTGACTCGTCAGCATAGCAAATGGATTCATCTTGGGGTCCACCCCATTGGAAAGTGTCATCTGTGCTACTGATACTATTCATACTCTCTGTTTCTGAACCTATTCTATACTGCAATATACAAGGGTAACAAGGGCCGTGCAATAAGAAGAACTCAAAAACACTCAGGGTGGAACTGTGATAAATAATAAAGAGATATGGATAAGCAGTGGTTTAAATAATGCAAAAAATAAATGATAAAGGTGAAGAAAAGTTAATAAAAAAAGAACATTGAACAAGCAATACATCATTCTTGAATATATATTTAATTATACTTCATAGTTTCGCTGAAACAGTTCTTTTTAAACATCTGAGCCAGCCTAGCATCTTTTTTGACCTTTCTCAAGAAAGCCATCGATTTTCATCCCAGATCTTTCTTAATTAACATATTCATAGAGCTTCCATTCTCTCATCGCCACAGCACACTTCTTGGCTATAACCACAATGCAAGTTTTAAAATCATTGAATAACAAAACATAAGAAGAATTAGCTCATGGCAACTAAGTTCTCTTACCTCTTATGAACAATTGCATTAAAATTGAAAAGCAGTCAGCAGATAATATCTATTTATTATTTCAATTTAATATGATTTTAACATGGCAACAACATTATTTCAGTTTAATTAAAGCAGATTTGGCAATATAAGGTACAGTAGTGTCTCCTTAATCCCAAATTTTTACCACTCGAAATTTCCGAAATTGTGAATATTCTGGATTAATGAAGTAGGGTTTTGCCATGCATATAAATATACACCTTATGACATAAACTGATGTGTAAGTTGCATGTTGTAAGATGCATGCAGATTAACTAGTCAGAAATACAAGTAAAGTACAGGTTGTACCCTCATATCTAAGTTAAGATCGGCAATGCAAGATGCAGGGCCTAACAGTGCAATTAATATCATTGCACAATAATACCATTCTCTTGCAATGCATTTTGTCTGCATCACAAGAAATCCGGAATATCGGGTTTTTGGATTAACAAGACTTCACTGTTTCAGTTAGAGTAAGTGGTTAAACTCTTCTTCATTAGGTTAACCCTTTACCAGAAATCAAATTTTTGACAGTCCCAAATTGAAAGAGTTTGCAGACGACATTTCAAAATGTGATGAAATTGGAAAAGAATCTTCTGATAGGGCAGAAAACATTGTGGGAACAGGAGAAATTGCTTGATTGGAGCAATTTATCCTTTTCCCACAATGTTTTCCACAGTCGTCTGCAACAGACTGGTCAAAATTGTCGTTATTGTTTGGTAATGGGTTAAGGGTCAAGACTCTCTAATGACTTGATTACCATATATGGTTTTGGGTCACACCTTGAAACTATTCTGTACTTCTCACAATTGAATGTTTATTATGAACATGACTATGCTTTTTTGTCAGATCCATTATGTGACGGAAGTACAGTTTTTGCAAAAGGATATTGAAACACTGTTTGCTTTGCTTAATGAGTGGTTATCCAGTTTCAAAGTGAGTAATTCTACAACCTGATGATCAACACCTTTTCAAAATTGAGAAAATTGCACTTGACCTGTATTTTAACACTTCATACAAGAGCTTAATTCTTTTAAGATCAGGTATGGCAGATGCAACTGTTATCATCTTGGAAGGAGAAATTTCCAATAAAAATGTCTTTCCTTTCTTTTTATATCATTCTATAATGAAGTACTGAAGGTAAGGTACGCCATATTGTATCCCATTACAAATTTTACAACAGTGACAATTCACCTATGTGTCTTTTCTGAAACCTTTTATGGTGGGTACTTATAGGATATGTCTCAATAATACATCCTTATAAGTATACCCACAAAATAAGTCTAGACTAAGTTTAAAAATACTGTATGTAAAAGACCCCCAACAATTATTATCATTTTTTTAATGGAGATTAACACCATATCAACAATTATGCAGATATGTAACGGCTTCCCTCGATCTACCAGTACTATCGACTTCAGCTCTGAATTAACTTGCCAAAGGTCACTCCCACAAAACAAGAGGTGTCTATTGGGCTAGAGTCCTACACACCCAAGTTCTTAGATACCATTTTAACTACTGGGTCATGCAGGACCACCAAATAATTAAGACTTTCTTTCTAAACCTCTGTATAGAAATAAAATGACTAATGGTCTTAATAACCACATGCTTGCATTAATTCCTATGACCCCAGGTAGTGATTAATGTAAAAGAACACAATCATGTTAAGAGTTGACAAACATACCTTGCCACACCCCTAAGACCCTGTGTAAGTCGTTTAGTCATGTAAGTCATTTAGTCAACCAAAATGTTTGTCAGGTTTTAAACCAATGACTCTTTCCTGTATATTCAGCAGAAACTTGAGAAGCAACTTGGACTAAAGAATAAAATAAACATATAAAAAAAAATCTTCTTTTCTGACATTTCTGAATCTATCATTAACTTTAATGAAACTACATGATAATTTTTTTTATGTCACCCAAGGTAGTATTGTTCACTTTCCAATACATATATCTAACTAATGAAATCAACTTTCCACAATCTTTTCTCTATACATAAGATAACCAAGGGCTTGAAATGGCCTGTTTGTTAACAGGTAAACTTGGCCAAAACCACATGGGACATGATTCACAGGTATCTAATCAACCAACCTATTACTTCACTAAAAACTAATTTTGGTGCATATGCTGTAGTTTAATTAATAAGAAACTGTTGTAACAAGAGGAGGAATTGCTTGTTGTTTTTTTTTTAGTTATATCTGTACATTCCATGGATCCATACTATAAGCTGTCTATTGATTTGAAACTAGTTTTATAAAAGTATTTCTGCGAAAGATTTCTAGAATTTGCTCATGAACGTTCATGAATGACAAATGGCTATTAATGAACACAGAGCTTTTTCATGAAATTCCAGTACATGTTCATGAACATCAATAACAGATTTATGAATTGATTCATGAAACCTTTCTTGGTGTTCATGAACATGTTTTTGAAATTCACCAACAAGTTCATGAATAGCTTTGTAATCAGGAATAGCCTTTTGTCAATCAAAAATGTTCACCAAGTTCATGAACAAGTTCTTGACTCTTTGGCAGTGGAAACCGCATAATGCTTTCGCCATCAACCCCAGCTTTAGGGAAGGCAGCCTTTACAACCATTTGTTTTGGAAGGAAAGGGTTATAAGTTTATATAGGATATGACAAACCTTAACTTTCTTTAATTATTGCAAACTAAAGTTAATATACGGGGTAAATCAGAAACAATTATGACACACCATGCTTTTCTATATTAGACACTATAGAATTGATACATTTATCAACTTCATATCAGTTATCTCTGTGTGTTTTGATTTTAAGTTACTTTACCCACCATAGAAACACATCGCAATTAAGCTATGTGATTTATTGAAACTCAAAGAATCATCAGTTTAAGTTTCAGTCAGAAACAGTTTCAGTGTGAAACGGGATCATAAAATCAAAATCATTTTTCTTAGAACTGTGGTCCGACACAAAGCCAATAAATGGTAAATAAACTAAATATAAATATAATAATCTTGAATTAGATGATAGTTCTTGAAAATACATAAGTCCCAACTTATTCGATGTTCACCATTAAGAGAAGTAAACTGTTACTTAAAAAATAATTTTGTTCAATTAGACAACATAAGATTTATCCTCCCTTCTTAGAATATATAATGAAAGTAAAATGTCGATGAAAACAATCTCACAAAATCACATTAAGTATATCTAGACTTAATGGCTAGTGTCCTATCTAACATCATCTCTCTTATTTGCTCAGACCACCATTCTGTCAAACCACATACAGTAACCTTTAGCCATATTCAAAGCACATTCTAAATTCCCTTTGATGGATATGCATCTTAACTCTTTACCACCTGTAGACGACACCTTTTTTTACTTAAAGCAGACAAATTTCCAAAAGCTTTGTAAACATGCGAAAAACCTTCCAGTTTCTGCTGTTGTGATATGTGAATAGATTGAAAAAGCACTGTGGCAAAAGGAGAAATTGCTTGTGACAAGCCATTTCTCCTTTTGCCACAATGCTTTTTGAAAGATGTCTGCTGCAAGACACCATAAAGTGGCATTGGGTGGAAACGTATTGAGAGGTTCCTTATTAAAACAGAAAAACATTAAAAAAAAGTCATCATGATGAGAAGGGGTAAAACCATTTACCCCTTCAGGTAAAAATTTGTTATGCACTATTGACAAACATATATTAACCCTCTCCCTCATTCACACTTGTTTTACCACACATAAAGAAAACAATTCAATTAACCAAGTTCCTAACAGATGATACGCTCATCATGAGCAATTCTTCCTTTCATCAATTAAGATGCACTTTGATTTAAACAATCATACCAGCATTTCTTTTTATCAAAGTGTCTTCACCTTATAGTCCTGTAACCGACTCAATGCTCATGCAAACAGGTAAGATCCAGGCCAGACTTGACGGCTGGCCTATGATCTAACCTGTTTGCTATACTTTGAATATTTTTTCTTAACATAAATCAAGCATATATTAAAGATTTTGGAAAGCAGATGACACAAAAACCTATTTTCAGAAAATTACCCAGCATTCTAAGGGTTAATGTCTCCTGTTGCAGGTGTGTAGCAATGGAGTAATGGATAATATATCCTCCAACAATACAATGTAAACCTCAATCATATTCACCTTTGTAACAAATTACATGTACACAGTCTACAACAAATAAACCACAACAAAGAACCTGAGTTACAAAAGCAATGAGACATGCAGCAAAAAACAACTGCGTTTTTGTTTGACACAAGTAATAGCTCTGAACTTTCACATAGAATGCAGACAATCCTTAACAAAATGAAAAGATTTAATTCAGAGGCAAGATAAACAAAGCTTAAACCAACTAGAACTGTCATTTGTATCTACTACATATATTTGAAAGTTGAATCTACCAAGTAATATACATGTATACTTTTTTGAAGGTGCTCACTCAAATTATTTCAACAAGACAGTTCTTATGAGAAGCCATAACATGTGTTTTAGGGAAGAAACAAAGAAGACTGAATAGCAATAAGGAACAAAGATGTACATCCTCTTACCTTTAACTATATAATTTATTTCAAGCCAATGAAATATTTGTAGACGATGTGCAAAATTGTGAGGTATTCAAAAGTCTTTGTGCACAGTTATCATATTTCCTCTTATGGAATTGAGAAAATGTAACAAAAAACCAGTTACTTTGGCTTCCAATAGTATTGAATACCAATTAAATTATTTATTCATCAATATTGAACCAAGTAAATACAATCAATTTACACATCATGACTAAATGATTTAATGTAGAAGATGATAAAGAATATCATATTAACATCATTGCAAATAACAAGAACAAATATCAGATGGTTCGATATGCATGAAAGAAATATGTGACCTCAGTTCATTGGTTTTCCATTGGGCCAGTAACTTTGTCTTCTTATATTCTTTATGACACATTCCTTCAAATGAATCTAATTTGTATAGGGTTCAACGCAGATCAACAATTTTCAGCCATATAACAGCTTTCCTTTGATTTATCAAAACTAGGCTTGGACTGTGTCTTGCCAAAAGACATTCCCACATGACATTAAGCGGTGTCTGTAATTGGGCTTAAACCGATAATATAAGTCCACCCCTCCTTCATATTGAATTTTGCAACCAGTCTTAAATCAAAGTAAGATTAGACAAAAATTTGAAGGATAAATAAAACCCCTCCTTTGAAATATTGATAAGATTTGGATGTTGCATATGATTCAACTCCTTCCCTCGTAACAGGTGTGTAGAGATATTGTAGTGGTTTCATATCAAGATGGGAAATATAAAATGAGACCAATGAATACCATTTTATGTCCGAACAAGCCGCCCAGTTATTTTCATTTTTTTTACTTATTTTTGCCAATGCTAGGCATTGTGTACTCCGCATGAGCTATCAATTTTCAGGTTCGTAAGTGGTATTTGATAACCCAGACTTGGCAGAGAAGTCACAGTCTGTTGTCGAAAGCAGTCGGTCTTTGACTGCGATTTCTCTGCTGATATTTTTTTTCTTTTGACACAATGATGTCATAGTTTTCCTTCTTCATAAGGGCTTACATTGCCATTGTGATATTGAGTTAAAAACCTTGTGACAGAAATGCTTATTACGAGCAACCACTCCTTTTGGCACAATGGTTTGAACTGTCTCTTGCAAAGGTTTTTTAATGTGTACATATATGAGCAAACTATACAGTAAAAGAACTTGTTCCCTCCCCCCTTCATTAAGTGTCAGTATGATACATTGCAGACTGATAACCTATCAGTGCAGGTATGCAGACAAAGGTTAACAATCACATAAAAAGGTTAAACATGCTTGTTAACACTCATGTTATCTCCTAGTATTATCGGTCTTGGAATGCAATTCCATACCTGTCTTTCATTTCACTTCTAATAGTGAACCAATATTCTTGTGTTAGCCAGTTATACATTTATAAATCATGGCAACTCAACAGTTTTATGCAAGACTGTAGTAATTTCCTCACAAATGTGAATCACTAATATAGAATTCCATTAAGCCCTTGAATTGCTTTGATTTCCATTATTAGATATTAGATTTCTTATCCTTGTTACTTATATTTGGAAAAGAAAAAAGGCATGTCACATGGAAAAATGTTGCTGTTAGGAAACTTTCTTTACAAGCTAGCAAACCATTTATTTTGTCCTTAATCAATCTAATGTTAATACTTAATTAAACTTCCTTTCTTTTTGTTCTCAAGCAAATGATGGCATGTTAATTAGTACATGTAGTTACTCATCTTATTCTAGTCCCCAAATCCATTCATCATTTTGGATTACAACAAGAGTTAAATCTAGATCTAATTGGCACATCATATCAGTTATAGTTCTGAATACCTGTTGGGTTTTGTACAACTGATATTCCTCTTCATACAATCTGGTGGTCAGGTTCTCTATCTTCATATCTATCAAAGATTCCTGAATCTTCTCATGAATGCTGGCAAGACTTGAACTCTTGCTTTCCTTCTTCAACCTGTTATTCATGATGTTTACTTGATCTTTTAATTATCGTTGAGACATATGCTAAATATATATTCTTAACATCCAATCACTTCGAATTACTGAGTCCTCTGTATACTCTGTTCTCTCTTTTTGAAGTTGTGTAGCAAATTTCTGTTCAATCGTAGTCCAGTTCACAATGTATTCCAAAGTGGTCAACACCAAAAGGTTATGTTTCAGAAAACAGTTTGAGCCAGAATATACCATTTACAAATCAAAGGAGTACAAAATGCCATTCCATACAATAAGCCATCATCTTTGATAATATTATCACAAGGGAAAGATAGTTCCATATTCAAAATAAACTATAAAGGGGCACTCTAAACATCTAGTTAGTCCAAAGATGCTTCCAAAACAAATACTCAATCTCAATCTGCAAAGTTGTTATCATTGTTAACCCTTATAATGATAGAACTGACTTCATGCTTATGCAAAAACGTAAGATCAAGGCCAGTCGCCAAGTTAATTGGCGGCTAGCATGTGATCTTACTTTTTTGCTTCTCTAAGTATCTTTCCTCAAGAAAAATAAGCAGATATTTAAGGTTTCTGAAAGCAAACAACACAAAAATCTATTTCTTAGAGAATTATCCAGCATTCTAAGGGTTAACCCTTTTCCTTCATGAATACATGTTTCTACTACACCTGTAACAGGTAACTTCATTAAACAAACAACGAAAGAAAATTTATTGATACATGTATAAGGACCTGTTTGATTTGTCATGACGGTTATACCAAGTGTTGTAAAGAAAGCATTATCAAAAGCAAATTGACTTTTTAATGTTTCTTACAAATTCAAACACCATTTCATACATGAATCTTATATAGGACATGGGTTCTGTCCCACAAAGACTCATACTTACCTATGAATAAAGAGCTAATTGTAATGTAGCTATCTACCTTTAAGCAACAAAAACAAAAGATAACAAACAAATAAAGATGCAAATTACTGATATAGGCACCCAATATTTGCTCCTAATGTTTATCCATTGTGAACCTCGCATACCAATATTACAAGTTGAAATCAACCTGGAAATGCTAATCACATTTGTAGTTTACGTTCCTTATAACCACAGGCACTCTTTTAAGTTACCATTTCCTTTGAAATTTCTCATTGACAGACATGCAAAAAGATACTTCAGAAAGTTAAAACCTCTGTAATAACAGGGGAAACTTCCCATCAAAAGCAAGTTCTCCAGCTTTCACAATGGCTTTTAAATTGTTTTCATTTTTCTCCAACTTCATCCAATTTTAGAAATAAAAATAATGACCTCCTTCAATATGTGATTTTTTGACTGGTTCAATTTGAAAGCAATAGCAGATGACATAAGTGTATACAGATTGATCAAAGCTGCCTGAAGAACCTGTTTGGAATGAAACAAATTTCTCATGTCTAAGTCTTTCTTTTCTGAAGGTCCGGGAGAAATTTTAACCCTTAGAATGCTTGGTATTTTTTCCATATTAGATTTGTGTGCCATCTACTTTCCAACACCTTAAATATCTGCTTAGTTTTGATGATGAAAGATACTCAAAGTAGCAAACAGGTTAGATTCAGGCCAGCCCTCAATTTACTTGGTAGCTGGCCTGGATCAAACCTGTTTGCATAAGCATGTAGTCAGTTCCAGCGCTATAAGGTTTAACATAAATGTAACCAAACAAAGACCTTCCAAGGACAAATATTCCTCTTATCTAATTGTCAGTGAAGTTCCTTTAACAAAAGGAACAAAGAATGTACATAATCATTTCCGACGCCATTTATATACTTGTTACAAAAACAGTCCTCTATTACATGTATAGATCTTATTGTGCCTTCAATACATTATCTAAACAAACTAATTTTTCAGGTAATCACTTAAAAAATAGAGTTATATTATTGCAATAAACCTTTAGTATTTAGTCGGCTGACTTAATCTGTTGCAAGCAACACTTACTTTTCAAACAGAAAAGAATGCTTTTTATGCACCAGACAAAAGTTGAAATGTTGCGATTTAGTGGCACAAAAAAGCAAAATCCATATCCTGCATCAAAATCAAATTAAATAGTTTTTAAAAAATGCACAAAAACAAAACTGTATGTTTTATGTTAAATATAGGAATTTATTTTCATACACCTACAGCAGATGACTTAGGAAACTGTTGTGACAAAAGGAGAAATTGTTTGTGACAAGCAGTCTCCTTTGTTACAATAGTTTCAATCAAATTTCATTATGTTCAATTTTTTCACCAAATTGCGTTGACTAAAGTTTCTTTTTCAATTTGGACCTGCCAAACAATCCATTATAGGGGAAGTCTGTTAATTGATTTTTACCTGTTGGACCTTGTGAGCAACTTGCTGCCTCTCTGCTTCAAGTTCTCGAGTCAGACGATCAAACTGAGCCTCCTGGAAAAAACAAGCAAGTAACATAAATGGTTCCAACCATGACTTTCAACATAATAAGTTTTCAAAGTTATATAATTCATGTTTGTTCCAAACACTTATCTTCCCTTATCTTGTAACATATGGAAAAGGATCATCTTCAGGTACTCCTGAACAACCAAAACTGATTTCAAGTGGTTTTATCACAACATATTTTGATATACAAGAGGTTACTTAAATAAAACTCTTCGACTTTCCAGAGTATTAAGTGGCAGATGACACTGAAAGCAGCCATAAAAATTGCCATGAAAAACTGCATTATTTACAAACATTGCAGGGATATTTTTTGAAATTATAACAATGGGTTTTGAGGATGCATCTGATTTGAAACAATGAGTATTTTTGGAAAACAATGGGTCCTTTAATTTTTTTCAAACTTCATTTGGAAAAAAACATAACTCAATGATTAAAACTTCTCTGACCATTTGGTAAAAATTGCTTGTTTTACTGTTGTTTTGTCTCATATTAGGAAAGAACCTCTCTAAATAGGTAGGTGATTAAAAGCATGAAAGTAAAAGCTTTACAAGTTATTCCAGCCAATGACATGAGTCTATGTTTTCGTTCATTCAATGGGTCCAGGGGATGCATATAGGAATTGAACAATGGGTATTTTGAGAATTCAATGAGTAAAAAATGTAAAACCCATTGCACAAATTATCCCTGCATTGGAAACAGTGTCATCAGATAAGCAGTCTTTTTTTTTCACTTTAGATGTAACTGTTTTCTACTGCAAATTTTTGCATAGATCTACATAGAACATATCATCAGTTTACCTTCTTTATTTCAACACCTGAGCTAACATGATGGCTTGTATCATAACATTTTTTCCTGTAATATTTCAAAATATATTACAAATATCCTTTTATGAATGTTTTCATTAAAATTGTCTCATTGTGACAGTTCTAATTAAGATTAATATTAGACATATGATTAAGGGACATTATTAAGAACTTAGCACATTATAACATTGTTATAACACATCTGCATCTCTAAAATAAATTGACCAAAATTGAAACCATACCTAGGACTTAAAGAAATCGAATGCATATTAGAAAAATATTTATCTCTTAACCCTTTCCCAAACAATAACGACATTTGACCACTTTGTTGCAGATGACTTTAGAAATCATTGTAGGAAAAGGAGAAATTGCTTGTGACGATCAATTTCTCCTTTTCCCACAATGTTTTCTTCCCTATCAGAAGATTATTTTCCAATTTTATCACATTTTGAAATGTCGTCTGCAAACTCTTTCAATTTGGGAAGTCAAAAATTTGTTGTTTGGGAAAGGGTTAACAGGTGATTTCTTCTTTTCCACCAATTTGTTAATTCCTTTTATAATATATCACAAAGCAAAATGTTCTTTGGGGGGTTTCATTTTATACAAAGAAACCAATTCAAAAAAGTTCATAACCTTTTGGAAATAAACATCAAAAATAGTACAATGAATGGTTTCAAAAAGAACAATAGAAGAATTGTTTGGATAATGAACTTTCACATCATAGTTAATTTAAGTTTGATCTGTGAAATGAGGGTGAAACTCAAAAGCAATTAAAACATTATTAAAGTGGGATTCATCAATATTCAATATGAGCACTAGACATGCAATAGATTGTAGATTTTGCTAGAGCTAGTACCTGTACCTTGAATGAGAAATGAGAAACCTCAATCCTAGCATTCTCAAAAGAGAAGATGTGACATAAACTTTTAGTAATAAAAGGAGAGAAACCATATATATAGCTCTGTAGTTGTAGTCAAAAAGTTATAAGAACATTTCACAGGTTTAACCTGCCAATCCAAACAAGTGTGACCCTACCAAAAAGGCTAGGGAATATTAATAGAATAACCCATTACTTTATTTTGAAGCATTTTGAATGAATTGTAGAACACGACATCAAAATCCAGTTCACACACACCCTTCCACCTTTGTGTCCTCAATGGTCTTCCACAAATAATGCAAATAGAATGCATTTTATATTAATTCACAACTGTTTTCTTTTCATTGTTTTACAATTAAGAAGTTGCATTAGCTCAGGTAAGGTGTTGGGTTAAGCCAGAAAACCTTTCAATCATTGGAGAAGAAAATTGTTTTTTCTTAATGACTGATAAGTTTGTTGACCTGTCAAACAAGAGCTTGCAATTTGTTTTGGTGTCAAAATGAATCATCTCACAATGTTCACAATGTGGCCTTTACTTCTTGACATGGCTGAAAAGATATTGTTTTCTTCAACTTAAAGTTAAGAGGAGAAAACTACCTATCACTCATAGGATGCTGAAACCTTTCCATTTTAGAAGCATACATAATTATGTAGATGACAATTACTGGGTTATAATTGGGGTTTTACATTGCATCAACCGTATTTCAATAATATTGTCGTGTCAAGATCAGAGCTGATGGAATGAACCCAAGTTTAAACTACCAATGTTAGCCCATTACCAAACAATACAACATTTGACCAGTTTGTTGCAGACCACTTTAGAAAACATAATGGGAAAAGTAGAAATTACTCTCAACAAGCAATATTTCCTTTTACCACAATGTTTTCTGCCCTATCAGAAGATTATTTCCAACTTCATCGCATTTTGAAATGTCGTCTGCAGGCTCTTTCAAATTGGGACAGTCAAAAATTTGGAGTTTAGTAAAGGGTTAAAGGGCTATTCAAGCTGGGTAGAGTAGTCTGCAGTCAGTCAACTTGGAAACAACTTTTCATCAAAATCCATGATAATGGAATTTGATCCCACAAGGAAAGAGGGATCAAAGTGATTTCAAAGCCTAAATTTGATTAACTACTTGGCGAAGAGGTCACTTAGGCTCTTACCTGGTCCTTCACTGATTGTATAAAGTTGTCCTGGGTGTGCGGAGTGGGTTTGTGTTCATTGTAATGCTGGAAGTCTATAATGCCAGGAGGCATGATCCTATATCCGCATTGCACTCTGTTACATAGGATCCTGGCAGTACCAACAATATGTACCTGAGCACAATATTCCCTCTTTGTAAATGTATTATATAGAGTGGGGGCCAACAGTCAAATCTTCAACCAGCACTGAATATCCCTTTCTGTGTCACAGACCCTTAAATGCCCTCTGAAATGGAAAAATGTCATTGTAAACTACATATACAGGTAGATTAAACTTAGGACTATTTGAAACTAAATGCATTTGCAAAATTTCTCATCAAACTTGATATATCTTTCATTGCACATGTTTGTCAGGGCATGTAAATTTAACTTATGACATGTATTTGAAACGAAATACAACGCAATTTTTTTCATCAAACTTGATATATCCTTCATTGCATATGTTTGTCATAATTGTCAGGACAAAACAACTCTAATGAGTACCACAACATAGGGTTAAGATAAGAAATAAAGAGTAAAAAGATATTCATCCCCTTATCTGAATTCTATAAATTTGGAATTTTATCCACCTCATATGCAGGACACCTTTTCCTTATTTGAACAGAGAACTGAAACAGTTTCAAATGTGAGGCATACTCATCTTACTTCTTTATTGCTTCTCTTTAAAACCATAAATTTTGGGTTCTCTTAAATTAACAAAAATGATTCTTACCAACAAAACAGGATTTGTCTAAAAGTTTTAAAATACTGCATGTAAAATACCCTAAATAGTGCCTTTATCTAACTACTGGAAGAAGCACTAGCTTACTGAGTTTTTGAAGTATTATTGGTTAACCCTTAGATTGCTGGGTAATTTTACAAATACCGATTATTGTGACATCTGCTTTCCAAAATCTTAAATATCTACTTAATTATGATGAGGAAAGATACTCCGAGTAGCAAACAGGTAAGATCACAGGCCAGCCGCCAATTTACTTGGCGGCTGGTCTGGATCAAACCTGTTTGCATAAGCATGAAGTCGGTTCCAGCTTTATAAAGGTTAAATGGCTGACAATGACAGAGATAAAAAGTACAACAGTAAAGGAGTGTACATGAGTAATATTGAACTAGTGAGAACATGTCAATGTTTTCCTCTCTCTGACAGAAGTAATGTACTTAGAATTGATCTATTTTCCCGAGCACTACTACCAATACAGGAAATATTCTTCACTACCAATTCCATTCCCTTCGACTATACCTCATAAGAATGTATAAAAGTTTTTAAGGCAATAACTCCAGACTAAAATAAATTTATTTTTTAAAAAAAATATATTTGTTTGGGTTTTTTTTGGGTTTTTTTATATGGTTTTACATCACATCAACATTATTTCAGTTATGTAGCGATGCCCGACTATTAATGATGGAGGAAGACCCCGTACTCAACTGCCCATAAGGGCTGGTCAAGGAGGGTAGAACCATCGGCATTCCGTAAGTCAGTCGGGAGACTGCCTCTCATGAAAATCCATATCCCTCACAGGAATTGAACCCACGCGGAGAGGGGCCATGTGATTTCAAGTTCTGTACTCTAACCACTAGGCCACGGAGGCCCCGCTATATTTGTTTGGTTAACAAGATAAATAAATGTTTCAAAAAGACATCATTAGGTCCTTTTCCAGGCTCATCATTGAGAATTCTGGAAAACCATTTTCCACCTACCGGTACTCAAGTCTACAGAGAAAGTCTAACAGCAGCCTTTTTATAATCAGAGCCTCCCCTGGAATTTTTTTTCTTGTCGCAACCATTTTCGCAAATTGGATTTTTTTGGAGCCAAATCTGAGAAAGTGGAGCCAAAAGTTGAGCGAATTTAAAATTGGAGGCTTGACGGTAATTATCAGAAATGAGTAGTAAGAAGCTATTTGTTCATTATAATGTTTTAAATCTATGTACAGCAGCTCATTACTTTATTTATCTTATCATAAACTACTATTTAATGGGGAAGTCTTTGGCTCTTCCCATGTGGTAATTAAATAGTTTTACAAAAGAAACAATTTGATGTCAATAAAGAGTTGATGTCAAACTGTATAACACCTGATAACAGGCAAGCAAGAATGGTCCCCCATGCTTCATTATTTTGCGTTTAATATAAATGTATTTTAAAGATACCATAAGGGTTGTCTGAAAATACCTCTAAATTATACAAAAAAAACATGAAACACATAACTCATATGAATTGAGCTGAGCGGATTTATAA
Organism: Cerastoderma edule; assembly: GCA_947846245.1. Classification (NCBI taxonomy): domain Eukaryota; kingdom Metazoa; phylum Mollusca; class Bivalvia; order Cardiida; family Cardiidae; genus Cerastoderma; species Cerastoderma edule. The sequence continues at coordinate 12,557,909 of OX401416.1, read as the reverse complement.
AAGAAAATGAAACAAGCTTTGGAATTGACAGAAACCAATGTTAAAATAAAAGGTCTATTTTTTTCTATTTTTTTTTTTTTCAATTGGCAATAAATTGCAAAATCAGTCAGTTTATAAAGAGAATGCATCTCTCCAACTTTGTAGTAAATGCTTCATTGTGATGAACGAGCAACATACCTAAAATAGGTACGTTATTCACCGTCTTTAATTTTCAACACCCGACAGTGTTTGATAATTGTCATCTAATTTTCACATTGTCTCCGATCATGCGTTCGCGTCAAACTGTTTTTTTTTTACACACCAATTTCAGGGATAGGTGTCAGGGCAATTTCACACACGCGGCGCAAACATAACTGTTGCCGCACGAGTCATATGAAGTGATTAAACTTTAATCCGATAAGTGACGGTCATTTGTGTACGAACTCCGTTGCATGCAAACTGCGAAAGATAAGGGTCATTACCGGGCTGGTTCCTGTGTTCATACACGCAGAATGCCTCGATAACTCCAGTACGGTAACTGGCTATTACTCCGGGTCGCTTATGCCATGCATGATTGGTAAATACCGTTTGTCGCAAACACTTTCGCAAAACTGTTATTTATGTCGCAATTTGACGAGACTTTTCGCATTTGGAGACATTGGCGATCGGCAGCGGAGGCCCTGATAATACAGCTCTGTGACTACAATTCAATTTGGGATTGCATGACAGCAAAATGATATATGTCTTGAGGTGACTTGAAGAAAAGGAAACACTCTGTAGAGAAAAATTGGATACAGCTTCAGACCCAGGAACTCATATCAGATGCAAGCAGTATCGTTACAGTTTGAGGTTTTAGTTCTGGATGATTATAGGTCTTTCACTCTTCTAAAGGACTTGTTTTAGTCTTGCATTGGAGCATTGGTATTTTATGTTTGTTATCATACATGTGAAGACTGTGTCCTTAACCCTTTACATACACCAAATTTTCGACTGTCCAAACTTTAATGAGTTTGCAGACAACATTTCAATGTGATGAAATTGGAAAATCTTCTGATAGGGTAGAAAACATTGCGAAAAAAGGAGAAAATGCTTCTTACAAGCAATTTCTTCCTTTCCAACAATATTTTCCAGAATGGTCTGAGACAAACTGGCCAAATGTCTTTATTGTTTGGTAAAGGATTAATATATTGAATTTCTACAGTAAATTGTGAGTTACAGTCCAATCAGTACTAATTGAAAGCAGCTGTCACTGCAGCTTACAAAGAATACACAAAATTGTACCATCCTAAAGAAATAAGAAAGAAACCATTGTGATTTTCCATTATGTAGATCTGCTGATGAAATCAAGTTTGGTAACTGTTGCATTTCATAAAGAGCAATCATTGAACTTCTTACTCCATGAATCACTATTGACAGGATGACATTATACAATAATAGCACTTTTTGTTGTTACATTTGTAAAGAAATCTTGAACACACATAATGGTCAAAACCTAATGAAAGCAACTGACATATCAAATACATACATTATGAATTGATTGGGAGAATGAAGTATGATTTCAATCAAAAAGAAATGTGTGTGAACATCAAATGATTATATTTCAAATTTGATCAGTTAGAAAAGTTTGATCGCTTTGGCGGCCATTTTGGGTCAATTTCACAGGTGTGTAGATTTCCCACAGGTAAATAAACATTAGGGGTAGCATTCATGTGTGGCCTATGAGACCCAAGGGAAGAAACACAAATAAAACGAGAAAAGGCATGAAAGAACACACGACTTCGTTAAGGAGAATCAAATATACAACATATCCATGCAGTTTACAAATATTCTTTCAATTTAAATCAAGATTTTGAATTGACATGAGAAGCAAACCCAATGTCATTTCAATAAAGCAGTATGTTTATGAAGATTTTGGCATTTAAACATAAAATACAAAGGAAGATGTCATAGACATAGAACAAATAGTTATTGAATAATTGTCTTACCAATTCAAATGAGACAAAAGCCCTAAGAATGATCCTGATAAGTATCGCGAAAACAGGAAATCCTATTTTGAAACACAACATAGACTGCAACCAGTTTTTGATTGGCTCTTCCATCAGTCGGAACTTCTCCCTTCGGCAAATGATTTTATCTTTTACGAATTTTGTTAATGATCGGAGCCTGAAAGGTGAAAAACGGCTTCTATTTCGCAAAATAACTTAAAACATCTTCATTTTATTGTTGTTTGTAATGACTTTCAATATATCTCCAAAAGGATGGGCAGAATTCGGTATGTTGTAAGGAATTTATAGAATGCACCACCTGCGGGAAAACCGGAAGTTAGTATCACAGGTAAATCAAGGGAAGCTACCAAATGTTTCTACCCGATTAGTCTAAGGAGTTATGTCCCTTTTCAATGTAAATAAGTTCAAACTGTTCATAAAAGGGTGTCAATGTGATTGATGTGGGATAAACTTCTTTGAAGGACTTTTGCGCCCACGAGTATGAAGTAAATGCGCCATTCTGCGCTTCCAAAAGCATGATTATTTCTCCCAAATTGTAAAAGATATCAGACGGAAACCAGTATTAGATTCGAAGGTCACTCATTGGTAAGACAAAAATGTTTGTAAAAAACAAAGATAGGAACAGCTTTTATGTTAACCTTTTCTCTCCCAACACATTAAATGTAGTTTCGAAAAACATCCCTAATGTATAGTGCATGTTATTTGAATTGTCGTGAAAAGTTAACTAAGTTTGAATCCCATTTCCTAACACAATATCTCCTTAGTGTCTAAACTAGAAATACTGGGAACGCATATTGGGTTTTAGCTGCTCTGGGCTGAAAGCCGCTCCTATCAATATTAAAAGCGTTTGGTTAGTATATAAGGAAAATCGTTACACAACCGCTGTGGCAAAAGGAGAATGGTATACATTCTAGACAAATAGTCGTAATGGCACAATCATTTCTAACTGTAATGAAATAATCGTGTAGTTATTGCTGCGCACTGGGTCTACTTCTAGATCCTTCATTTTGAACAATGACTGCACGAAAACCTCACCCCTCGCCACAGTAGTGTAAATGCAATATGATGACCAAATATTATTCTTCCTGCTTAACCATTGTAGTGCTTGGACGGACTTCATGCTTATTCAAACAGGTTGGATTCAGGCCAGTCGCCAAGTTATTTGGCGATTGGCCTGTGATCTAACCAGTTTTCTACTCTGAGTATCTTTTCTCATTAAAAATAAGCAAATATTTAAGGTTTTGGCAAGCAGACGACAAAAAAATATATTTTTAGAAAACTACTCAACATTCTAAGGGTTAATCTTTTGTCGTATGTGGACGCTTTCAATACTGAAAAGCCGTAAAATCCAATAAGGAAAGACGAGTTAAAATTACCTAAATACAGTCGACTTGTAACGCAACGGCTTTCAAACATCTATGACACCAATAGCGCACCAAAATGTGCTCATCATCAGAACATTGTCCGTTTTGAGAGTTGTAACAAATATTGCATTTTTTTGCAAATTCGCAACACATTTTTGCTTCGCTTTATTTGGTCATTTCGATAATAATCTGTATTGTCTTCTGCATTACAATCATTCAGAACAGTAACTTGCTTGCGGGTTTTCACTAATGACGCGCTTCAAATTACAAATAGTTGTGGTAATAATACCATGAACCCTTTTCTTCATACATGTTCTGTTTAACACAAACACAAACAGGAGAGCAAGGAAACAACTTCAACAATAGGGAGAATGACACTTTACGAGCAATTTTTCCCTCTTCGCTACGATGGTTTCTTCCGAACGGTACAAAGAAGGTGTTCTTTAATCATTACTCCTAATTGTCGTCAGCAGTTGTCCCCCAATTGGTCAGAAGGTCTGGACGAAGAAAAGGCTAACATTAGGTCTCATAACCGATATGGAGATATAGTTTATGGTTACAGACCGCAGCTGTGATATAGCGTAATATCATATCATATCGCTGTTACATCTATAACTGCATATTCTAATTATCCCTATCCTTCATATGATATGTTTAAGTTGATCGAAGTTGAACTCAAAAGCAGGCGAAAATTTAAAAGCCTTAACTAGAGACATAGATAACATAGCTATCTATGTCTCTGCCTAATCCAAAGACCTAATGAACCAATCTCCCATGCAGAGTTATCGTCCCCCGGATAAATGTGGGAGCGTAGCGGGAACCAATTTACTCTGGTAGAGATTGCTAATGAACAGCTAAATAATAGATAACAATAATACTCTTAATAAAGTTTAGTTGGTCTTTGACTGCATCTACATTCTTGATAATAAGAAACCATTGTGACAATAGGTGAATTAGCTCTGATTAGTAATTTCGTCTGCTGTCACTGTCATTATATAGGTGCTGTGCAGTAGGTACTATTAACCCTAAGAATGCTGTTTTATTTTCTCAAACTAGATGTTTGGGTCGTCTGCTTTCCAAAGTTTTAAATGTCTGCTTAATTCTGACGAGGAAAGATACTCAGATCAGAAAATTGGCTGCTGGCATGGATCTTACCTGTTTGCATAAGCATGACGTCGGTTTCAGCACTGTAAGGGTTTAGTGTGGTATTGTGGAGTCTTTTGTTCATATATCAGGACAACGTTAGACACACATCCTGTGATCTTCGTTACATAACAGGAAATACTATAGCTTTTATTGTTAATAGGGACTTGGATATTCATTGCTCATTGTCCACTGTGTTACGGTATGATAACAATACTTGTAACAAACACGTTACAATAGCGTATTACATGTGCTATTAGATGTGTTGTCATGTATACAGAATCTCGTAAATCTGATATGTGCGTTTGTGTCTTTGTGTATGTGTAATCATGCCCATTTGGACGATTGGCTTCCAAAATACCTTAGTGCCTGTTTTAGACAAGTTGAGGCTGTGACATCTTGAAACCCAACCGACGAATTTAGGGTACGATTAGAGGGTAATGACTATATATAAATGCAGCCATTAACCCCCACCACCCCCCCACCCCCCCATAACAGAACCATAACTTCGAATCCATGTGGGTGTCACCACTATTTGGGTTAACACAATCACTAGTCTGTTGAACCAAACGAATATATTCCATAATAAGCAATTTACAGCTTGGATCAGTCGAGTCACACATTCACCGTAACAAAGGCATAGAATCATACAAAGATGTTAGATAATGAATTCCACAATCAGGAAAGAACGTCGACTTACCCCTTAACCCATTCCATAATGCTTTATTTCTACAAGAGATATGTACTATTTTAATGCACTTGCGTGAAACAGTTTAATAAGAAATGCGTATTTCTACTGTTTCACTGTCCCTTCACTATGACGGTGAGGGCCAATAGAGATCCTTCAGCGTACGATATGTGAAACGATTGGTTCAAACAAAGAAGTCAGGCAATTCAGCATGAAGTTGATTTCTCTTGGTAATTGCAATTTTGGTTTATAGTGTTTTCGTTTTATTTTCTATTTACTATTCAACTTGAGATTTGATTGTTCAGGAATGCACGTGCACGTTTTACAGTAATTGAAACAGATTTCGTAATTGAAACTTTCCCTTGTTGCACGTGCTTGTCTCGAAGTTGGTCAATAAGTATTTAACGGTAAAGTGAGACTTTAATCCTGTTGCATGCATAATAACACAAGACCTAGAGTGCTAATCAATCAAGCATTTTGTTATGTTAACGCCAAAATGGTATATCGTGCAATGGCGGATTAACGGTCAAATTGATGCCTTCTACCTGTTATATTTTATTGACGGACAAAAGCGATCTATCTGCGTATTACCCCGTTAAAAACCAAATGGTCGCTGGAACCCCGAGAACGTGCGAATTGGCACACAAAAACAGTTACCTGTATTGAAACACAGACACGCTTTCTAACAAGTCTAACGCACGCTGTGAGAAAACCCATTGTAGATCGATCTTATTAAAAAACTGACTCATCAATAGAAAGCACTCCCCCCATCAGTTGGTGTTTTCCATAACAGTTGGTGAATTTTATTGTTGCGATTGATCATAGATTTAAATTAGAATGATTTCATGATCGGTTTTCGATCAGGTGAATAAATGATACATGGCGCAAGAAGAACTCCAAAACGTTTTTTTTTCTAGTTCAACTGCTGCATATATGTACGTTTCTGCTTTGGATATTTATTTATAGTCTCAATTGAACTATGAACGAAGCTTTTTTCAACATTTGGACATTTATTTTGTCAGTCAATAAAACATTCGAGACCAGAAATCTGGACTAAGTGCTTAGTCAAACCAATTTGACGAATATCATTTAAAGACCAAATTAGGACTTTGCGATTATTAAGAATTTTTGTATTGGTCATCGTTCCGTCAGGAAATAAAGGGCAATCTTTGAATCACTTCCATTTATTTTGACTGATTACGTGTTTTTAATTACATAGAAAAAGAGCAAAGGGTTAGAATTCCTTTGAAATAACTCCAAAGTGACCCACCATAAGAAACGGTTATCACCTTGCGAAACAGACTATAAACAGTCGGCGTGCGCGGCGACACAGGTAAAACACCGTATACGGTACTATTTGTATACAGACTATAGGTGTACGCAGTGTGACAGTTAGACATTTCCACCTGTAAAATTTCGTGTTTGAACAACCGTAACCGGTGATTTAAGTTTACAGTTAATGGTTATTTTTAGAACGGCGACTTAAACAAGGAAAAAAGTGAAGGAATAAGTGGAGTTTTGTTTGTCTTTGGAGACTCTGGTGTGAGATTCTATCGAAGTGTATAAGCCATGGTTGGGATTCCGAAATAGGACACCAGAGTAACGCACAAGAAGGACATTGTAAATTGACAGTTGAAACATGGCGGCCAAACTAATTGGGGAGCGTCTACCCCCGAATTGGAGTTACGGCGTCTCGCAAGACGGGCGCATATTCTTTATAAAGTAGGTATTTTCATTATTTTAAACCAGCGTATTGATAGATGATCGCTAAATTTCGGTTTTGAAATCTTTGTTTTGTTTTCCGATGAAATGGTTCATCCGAAAACTTGTAAAAGTTGGGCAAAAGTTATTTTGGGAAGTGTTCCGGTATGGAGAAATCGGCAGTTCTGGCGTTTGAATCACTTTGAAACGACATATATATTTAAGACTGCACACATCCTTGATAGCAAAATTAAATGTCCATGGCATGACCAATTAATAATATAGAGAAGGAATAGCACCAGTTAGGCGATGAACTAAATCATAACCAACACAGGATTTCTTAAAGAGTTATTTGTTCAGTTTTCATGGGTAAAACCTTGTTTTGTCACACTGTATCAAGAATGTACCTTTCCATCATATAACCTCATTAACCCATTACCAAACAATAACGACAGTTGACCCGTTTATTGCAGATAACTTTAAAAACTGTGGGAAAAGGAGAAATCGCTATTAATGAGCCATTTCTCCTTTTTCCACAATGTTTTCTGTACTGTCGAAAGGTTATTTTTCAATTTCATCACATTTTGAAATGTCGTCTGCAAACACTTTCTATTTGGGACAGTAGAAAATTTGGCGTTTGGGAAAGGGTTAATACCCACATTCAAGATTTTTGGAGAGAAGCAATTGTGCCAAAATAAGAAATTACTGATAATGTCTCCTTTTTTTCGCATCTTTTTTCCAAAATATCATTTATTAAGAACAGGGGCATAATCAATATGGGTTTACAAGTTGCGACAAATAGTACACTGTGGAGGTCTGTGTTTGCCACAATGTTTTTGAGTTTCCCACAGAACTTGAAGCAAAAGTACACAGGTTAGTGCAGATGTGCACCTGTCGAACACAATGGCACCTTCCTAATTGTTAAATTCTTTAAGATCACACAGTTTTCCAAAACATCTGAAGTCATATTTATATCATATAAGCATTTGGGTTTCCTAATTCAGCAACTCCATCGATACAATTTCCCAAAATCAACAAGCCAAGCCCTCTTCCTAATCTAAGGAACAAAAAGCCCTGAGAATTATACCTTTCATCTGATCCTCTGGTTTTTTTTTCTAAAGATCTTTCAGGCCAGTTTACCAGTTGAATAGACTGAGAACATCCGACAAACATATGTTTATTCGTGTCTTCTATCTGCGCTTAAATTCGAAAACTTCTGAAAATGCATTTTGATGGATTCTGATCTGTGTCAGAAGACAGTTCTATACTGTTTAACTATTTTCTTTAAAAAGATTTATGCATGTTAAAGTGAATCTAAAAAAAAAGAAACAAAATACCCTACCTACCCAACCTACTGATTTTGAAGATGTTACCCCCAAACAAACAATTTATTTTTTAGGCCTGATGTGCTTCTGTATCTTGACAATTCTATTATTCTTCAGGGGAAGGCCTGTCAGTTAAATCCCAAGTTTTGATATCTAGAAATTACTTTGAACATGTAAAGGGTAAACATTACAACTTGTTATGTTGCCAAAAAGGTTCAATTATAATAATTGGCTTAAATATATTTTACAATGTCTGATGTTTTAAGAACCTTTTTCATTTAGCAAATATATGAATTTTGTATCTAATTGTTATCTTTTTTAAAGTAGATGCTTTTAACAGTTATTTAGCAGATTTTAGGGCTTTTTTTTTTTCATTTTTGGAAGAGGCCTAGGCCTGTTTATCTTAGGAAGATGTAACAGTGAAATGGGTGAACTTGGAAACCCAAAAGCTGATTTGACTCTGAAATTTGACAAAACTGCATGATTTCAAAGAAATTATGTAATTTACAATTGCCTTTTATGGGCCCCTGTTAAATTAACAGAAAAAGGCTTGCCATGGATGGTTAGAATAGAATTTCCAATCATAAGAACATCTTGAACCAAGGCATTTTAGGTACTTGCTTTGAAAACGAAATGGCTAGCAAAAACTGTGTCAAATGGGTAAATTTCCTCATGTTGAGATGATTGTTTTGTTCCATGTTTTATTCAGTACTCCCCTAGATTAACGAAGATGATTGTTTTGTTCCATGTTTTATTCAGTACTTCCCCTAGATTAACGATGATGATTGTTTTGTTCCATGGTTTATTCAGTACTCCCCTAGATTAACGATGATGATTGTTTTGTTCCATGGTTTATGCAGTACTTCCCCTAGATTAACGAAGATGATTGTTTTGTTCCATGGTTTATTCAGTACTCCCCTAGATTAACGATGATTATTGTTTTGTTCCATGGTTTATTCAGTACTCCCCTAGTTTAACGAAGATGATTGTTTTGTTCCATGTTTTATTCAGTACTCCCCTAGATTAACGAAGATGATTGTTTTGTTCCATGTTTTATTCAGTACTCCCCTAGATTAACGAAGATGATTGTTTTGTTCCATGTTTTATTCAGTACTTCCCCTAGATTAACGAAGATGATTGTTTTGTTCCATTTTTTTAGTACTCCCCTAGATTAACGAAGATGATTGTTTTGTTCCATGTTTTATTCAGTACTCCCCCTAGATTAACGAAGATGATTGTTTTGTTCCATGGTTTATTCAGTACTCCCCTAGATTAACGATGATGATTGTTTTGTTCCATGGTTTATTCAGAACTCCCCTAGATTAACGAAGATGATTGTTTTGTTCCATGTTTTATTCAGTACTCCCCTAGATTAATGAAGATGATTGTTTTGTTCCATGGTTTATTCAGTACTTCCCCTAGATTAACGAAGATGATTATTTTGTTCCATGGTTTATTCAGTACTCCCCTAGATTAACGAAGATGATTGTTTTGTTCCATGTTTTATTCAGTACTTCCCCTAGATTAACGATGATGATTGTTTTGTTCCATGGTTTATTCAGTACTCCCCTAGATTAACGATGATGATTGTTTTGTTCCATGGTTTATGCAGTACTTCCCCTAGATTAACGAAGATGATTGTTTTGTTCCATGGTTTATTCAGTACTCCCCTAGATTAACGATGATGATTGTTTTGTTCCATGGTTTATTCAGTACTTCCCCTAGATTAACGAAGATGATTATTTTGTTCCATGGTTTATTCAGTACTCCCCTAGATTAACGAAGATGATTGTTTTGTTCCATGTTTTATTCAGTACTTCCCCTAGATTAACGAAGATGATTGTTTTGTTCCATGTTTTATTCAGTACTTCCCCTAGATTAACGAAGATGATTGTTTTGTTCCATGTTTTATTCAGTACTTCCCCTAGATTAACGAAGAAGATTGTTTTGTTCCATGTTTTATTCAGTACTCCCCCTAGATTAAAGAAGATGATTGTTTCGTTCCATGGTTTATCCAGTACTCCCCTAGATTAACGATGATGATTGTTTTGTTCCATGGTTTATTCAGAACTCCCCTAGATTAACGAAGATGATTGTTTTGTTCCATGTTTTATTCAGTCCTCCCCTAGATTAATAAAGATGATTGTTTTGTTCCATGGTTTATTCAGTACTTCCCCTAGATTAACGAAGATGATTGTTTTGTTCCATGGTTTATTCAGTACTCCCCTAGATTAACGAAGATGATTGTTTTGTTCCATGTTTTATTCAGTACTTTCCCTAGATTAACGAAGATGATTGTTTTGTTCCATGTTTTATTCAGTACTTCCCCTAGATTAACGAAGATGATTGTTTTGTTCCATGTTTTATTCAGTACTCCCCTAGATTAACGAAGATGATTGTTTTGTTCCATGTTTTATTCAGTACTTCCCCTAGATTAACGAAGATGATTGTTTTGTTCCATGTTTTATTCAGTACTTCCCCTAGATTAACGAAGATGATTGTTTTGTTCCATGTTTTATTCAGTACTTCCTCTAGATTAACGAAGATGATTGTTTTGTTCCATGTTTTATTCAGTTCCCCTAGATTAATGAAAAGGCAGACTATGACCATAGCCCATGACCCTCATGTCCTGAGATTGACTCTACAGTCACCAGCTCTCTTGTACCAAGGGGCCCGGGTTCGAATCCCCCAAACCGACACAATTACTGGTTTAGTATCCAGGAAGCAATCATCGAGAGAGGCTTTGAACTTGTAAGCTTTAAGCTTCCTTCACAATCAATGTAAAATAAATATGGTGAATACTGAAGAATCAATGACCTATGCTTAGATGCAATGAGATGTATTTTTATTTGATACATTTTTCTTGTATGAAGGATTTAACATTTTGTTACACCAGTGTACATAGCATTAGCTGTATAAGAGGATGATGGTTATAAAACCCTTTATGTTGCTTTCCTCAAGTTGTAGCCGGCTATATAAAGGTAATTTGTTGGTTGGTTTAACTCTTATAGTACTGGAACCGACTTCATGCAAACAGGTAAGATCCAGGCCAGCCGCCAAGTAAATTGTGTAATTTTCTAAAAGTAGATTTTGTGTGTTTGCTTTCAAAAACCTTAGATGTGTGCTTAATTTTGATCAGGAAAGATACTCTGAGTTGCAAACAGGTTAGATCACAGGCCAACCGCCAATTTACTTGGCAGCTGGCCTGGATCTAACCTTTTGCATAAGCATTTAGTTGGTTCAAGCACTATACGGGTTAACCAATTACCAAACAATAATGACATTTAACCACTCTGTTTCAGAGGACCCTGGAAAACATTGTGGGAAAAAGAGAAATTGCTCGTAACAAGCATTTTTTTTCCTTTCCCCACAATGTTTTCTGCCCTATTAGAAGATTATTTTCCAACTTCATCACATGTTGAAATTTTGTCTGCAAACTCTTTCAATTTGGGACAGTTGAACATTTGGCGTTTGGCAAAGGATTAAACCCCTGGCTGTATACATGTTGTAGAATAAGATGGTGTTTAGGAGACAATAAAACAATGTGACAGATGTATCATCAGTCATAACTCAATTTATGCTGAATCTACCAAACTACATATGGAGGGTTCAGGGCAATACTATGGTAAGTGCTTCATGTTTATGAAGCACTTACTAGTCTTGCACTGAACCCTTGATATATTATATCGCCCATGTTTAATGTAATTTAACACATTACCAATGAATAACGACTTTTGACCACTTTGTTGCAGACGGTTTAAGAAAACATTGTAGGTAAAGGAAAAATTGCTTGTGACGAGCAATTTTTCCTTTTCCCACAATATTTTCTGCCCTATCAGAAGATTGTTATTCAATTTCATCAGATTTTGAAATGTCGTCTGCAAACTCTTTCAATTTTGGAGAGTCGAAAAACTATCCCTTCATGGACAAACCTACAGCACAACAGTGAATGAAAGAAAACAAAACGAATTATGTCACAAGGCATAGTTGTTTGTTACAAGCGATTTCAATTCATATCACAATGGTTTCAAATCATGTAAATTGCCTTTATGGGTGATTTCTCTTGCTAGGTTTTTCTAAAGAGTAATAAAAAAAAGGTTAACTTGGTTTGAAAACTTATGTATCAAACAACAGGATTGAAAACAACAGCAAACCGAAAAAAAAAAAAGCAAGAAAGATGAAATATTCACTTGATGCTGGTTAGAACCAATTTGTATCAAAAAGGGTAAATTTATAACATAAAGCAATTGTAATCCTTTTGTCACATTGGTTTCTAAAGTATTTTGCAGCTGGTCGTCAAAGTGAAGGTGATAATGGTATGAGTATAAATATTGAACGGTTCCCTGTCTGTTTTCAGTGACAATGCCTGTGAGACAACATGGCTGCATCCTGTTACAGGAGAACCAGTCCAGACTGGACACATGCCTGCTGAAGGTAAGTGTGCCGATTAACATATTCACTAAAAATCATTTGACCAGTTTGTTGCAGACGAATTGGAAAACATTGTGGAAAAAGGAGAAATTGCTCATCACAAACAATTTCTCCTTTTCCCGCAATGTTTTCTGTCCTATCGGAACGTTATTTTTCAATTTCATCACATTTTGTAATGTCGTCTCCAAACTCTTTCAATTCGAGACAGTCAAAAATTTGGAGTTATGTAAAGGGTTAACATATCTGTCAATAGGGAAACTTGCGACAAGCCAAACTTAAAGCAACAATTAACAACAATTATGAAATATTTGAACAAAATATTTTTCTTGCATTTATGTTTATATGGAAATGTTGTTTCAAGATTAGAAATGCAGACAATACTTACTAAGTCACATGAAAGAAGCATTTACGTTATATTGCATATTTGTCAATTTCTTCATTCAAATTATCTGTTGTATTTATAGAAGTTAATCATTTCTTTCTTCCATTTGCACATTAACATACCTGCAGCAAAAAAAACCTTTTAGCAGACACTGTAAGAAAAGAAATAACTCAGAACATTGAATTTCTCATTAGTAATTGTGGGTTTCTTACCAAGGTCACAAAGGGTGTGGTTGTACTTTACTATTGATATCTTGGGCTGTCTTTTTGGACTAGTCGCAAAACAGCAAAGGAGGCAATGAAAATAAATGCTTATCAACCTTACTTTCCCTGCTATTAAATGGCTTAACCCTTGTAGTGCTGTGACCAACATCATGTAAATTGGCAGCTGGTCTGAGATCTAACCTATTTGCTACTCTGAGTATCTTTCAAAATTAAGCAGATATTAAAGGTTTTAGAAAGCAGAAGATACAAAAATCTATTTTTAGAAGATTACCCAGCATTCAAGGGGGTTAGATGGTTATATAATGGAATCATTGTCAGTATAAGAACTGGAAAGTTGATACACTTACACAAACAGGTGGGCCCACATTATGAAAGGAGGGTGGAGACTCGCTGATAAGCCACTTTCTGGCTGGGCACTGATTACAAGTGATATGAAGAACTTTATGGTCGTTATTTAATGTTATATAGCTAGTGTGCTTTGTTTCATTACCCTTTTGTTATACATAATTCCTTGATGTAGGGCACCAGCAGTATAAGAGGCTTAACTCGGAAAAAAGTTAAAATTTTTCATGATGAGTAATTTATCCGTTTTTGCAATAGCTCATGACAAATATCACAACAGTGACAGTGATGCAGTGGTAGAGCCCAGGCCTCTTTTACCAAGGGTCACGGGTTCGAATCCCTGTTAAGCGAGTTGAGAATTGCCAGGAATTACCCACAGATTGGAGCAATTCAGTACTGGTGTAGTATCCAGGAAACATATTGAGAGTGAATTGAATATGCTTCAAGCTTCTGTCACAATCGATGTTTAAAAATAAGTTTAAACTAAATATTACAAAGATAGTTTGCATTTTCATAATTCATAATGCGTTGCCTGCTGTTGCTTTCAATTGAAACCAGTCATTAAATTCTATTTGAAAAGAAGTCAAATAACTTCATATGTCATAACTTCACAGCCCAAGATAAGATTGTTCCCACTATCATTTTCGTGAATAGATCAGAGAAGGCTTTACTTAATGACTTTAAGGAAAGATGTGCACTAAGTCTTGTAAAACCAATATGCATAGATATCATTTTAAAGGAAATGTTTTTTTAGATTGTAATGTCAACCATCATTTGAGGGATTTTGCAAGAATGATGAGTTATCTTGCAATATTACATTTCTCAATATTCAAATGAAAGGCAATTTTGTTTTTAACAGCCTCAAGTTGTTATCATAAGATGTTTATTAAAAACACTATCCTGACAGAACTCTGTGTAGAAATATACATTATTTGTCTTCAATTCACCCTTTACCAAATGCCAAATATTAGACTGTCCCAATTGAAAGAGTTTGCAGACAACATTTCAAAATGTGATGAAATTAAAAAACGATCGTCTGATAAGATAGAAAACACTGTTGGAAAAGGATAAATTGATCGATTTGAGCAATTTCTCCTTTTCCAACAATGTTTTCTAGAGTCGTCTGCAACAAACTGGTCAAATGTTTTATTGTTTGGTAACGGGTTAATCAATCAGTTCTTCAATTCCACACTTTTGTGGTTAAGTCATCTGTAGATCACTTTCTGTCTAGTATTATAGCTATGGGTATTAGTTGTAATGTTCCTCTCCACATTCACTGCCTTGATGATTGAAAATGTGCCAAGACAAATTGTTTTTATGATAATGACTGAAGCAGTTGAAGCCATTGTATGCAGCTTGATGAAAGTTAAAGGCACATTAAAGGAGATTAATGCTTTATCAAACTATATCATTTGGTAAACCTTTGGTCAGATTCAAATAGTTTTCACCAAAAACAACCATCAGCACAAATTAAACGTGAAAGCCAACAAGAAATAACCAAGATAAACCAGTTTAATTGTGTGATTTTTCTCCCCTGACCTTGACAGTTGATACACAAATGTTTGAACCGACCAATCAGAATTCGTTATTTTGAATATGTAAACAAACAGGTTGTTGATAAACATGATTTAATTGGAGACTACTATATTTCAAGCACAAAATTACTTATGTTTAAGGAGTCTATTTAATAGGGTCTCAATGCATCCGTAAATTAATTCTCATGACTTTTATGAACATAATAAAAGAATTCCATATATTTTCTATTTATTTATTTGTACTTTTCTCCTTTTATGTGCCTTTAAGTGAGTTATGTGTGTAGAGTCTAATAAGTTCCACCTAGAATCCCATGCAACACTAAAATAGTGCTTGTGGTTTCTCTTAGTTCATTGCATGGCTCCTTACAACTTAAGTTATTTTATTCTTTTTGCACCAATAGTAGAAAAGTTTAGGAACAATTGTGACAAAAAGGAAAGAAAATAAAGATAATCTTCTTTTGTTGCAATAAATGTCTGACAGAGTCTGTTGTTACTTGCAATTGTTACCGGTCACAGATCCTGTATGGGGAAATGTGGTAAGATTTAGGAACAAGGTTAATTAGATTTGTTCCTTTTCAAATGAAATTATGTATCGTTCATTGCTTTGACAAAGCAACACATGCTATAAACATTTCAATAAAAGGAAAGCTTGCTTGTGAATATTTTTATGTCTCTTTGTCATATTTTATTCATCTGTCCTCTGCTGCAAATAATGCAACAGCAATTAATATCTTAAGAGTCTCACACAAATATTTTCTAGAATGTATAGCAGTATAAATGCATTATCAGCCATTAAGTATTAGGGATAGAATTCTCACTCTTAAGAAAGAAGGATATCTTGGCTCCTACTTCCAGGAACATAATATACCAGTTTACCTGTACTAGCGCTTTTGTAAACACACTTAGCTACAAGCACAGGCAGTAAGTGTTAGGAAGCTGGATTATCAAGTTCTTTCCTTGTGCAAAATATGTGATGGGAGACTTCAGGGATTAGTTTGTTTAAATGTTTGTGCCAATATAAACTTTGGATGGTTACTTTAAACTCATTCCTCACACCTGACAGCAGACAGAAACTTATGAAGTTGAAACATAATATTTGCTTTGCCATCCCTTGCGAAAGATTTAAGAACTTATTTATGAACTTGCCCTTGATGTTTATTAACATATTCTTGAATTTTACAAGTTAAGAACAGCTTTGTGTTCATGATTGGCTGATTAGGTTCATGAATGTTAAGAAGTTCTTGAATCTGTTGCATGTTATATGGCAGAAATTGTAACAAAAAGAGAAGTTGTTCAGCAAGAAAGCAACAAATTCTATGAATCAAGTGATGTTGTACACAAATTGATAGTATCCTGTAAAAACATACGATTGTTTCATCTTGGTGCACTATTGATTTAGATCAGCAAGTTCAATGTTGAGTTGTGCAGGTGACGCTTTATGACAATAGTTAACTCTGGCTCGTAATACCTTTTACAACTCAACATACTTTTCATGGAGAAAATATTTGTTCAGGATATGTTTGCGCAAGTTACGCACTACAAACTTGAATATAATGAACGCAATTGATTTTGGGTTGTAATAAAGGACTTTTGCCAGTGTGGTAGTTATGATAATATATATATACAGTGGACCCGCGATAATCCGAACGTCGTTTATCCGGAATATTCACCATCCGAACAAAATTTTGAGGGAACGGATCTTACCTTCATCAATTTAACTGTTTAATGCGGAAAATCCGCGTTCCGGAACCGGACAAAAATATTCGGGAACCAACAGTCACTTTTCATAGTATATGCGTATGGCTAGTCCGGAAACCAGTAAAATCGTTTATTTTGCGGTTACAGTTGCGAATGAAGGGATCGGTCTTCTGTTGTAAACGACATTCACACGTTTTGCAAACTGTCACGTATGCTTGACCATAACATGTCACCTAGTGTAGTGTACTGGAAGGTGTTGATTGTTTGTTAATCGGTCATTCTGTCAGTTGATTGGTCTTACATTATTGTAATTACGGTCGCATGTCGATAGTTGAGTTTGTAAAAGGTGTTGATTGGCTGATTGGCTGCTTAGACAGCGATCGGGAGACAATGTCTGGCAATCATTTTCAATTATTACTCAATCGATATGCTCCTTTTCCCTATAAATAAACTCTCGACAATCCCTACCTATCTCATTTCTCGATATTGAAATAAGAAGATACAACTTGAAGATGTCTACACCCACAGCCAAACGAAGACAGTTCTTTTCAGAGCTATCTTAAGGAATTTTAACTTCTCGAAAGACATTGCTTCAAATTGTCATTTTTTTTTTAAAAAAATCCGTTTTGACCAAATAAACACTTCCTTAACACACTTTGTATTTCCCTTCAAAAAAGAATAATTTTGTATTTCTTACTTCATAGTAATGATCATGATACACCGACACCGTGTAAAGGTAAACATTTCGCCGTAACTCGCATATTCTTTAATCCGGAAAATTCGTTAATACGAACATTTCTCCTGGGAACGAAAGTGTTCGGATAAACGAGGGTCCACTGTATATATATATAAACTATACCTGAACTTACTAAAAACATTTTACATCCCTTACCAACCTATGCCAGGAGGAGAATTATATGTAGGCAGAAGGCCTATTTTGCCATGACTGCTATGATATTGCTGGAAGTGGAGAAATTGATCTTACAACTTTTTTTTAATCCAATCAGAAGCATATATATCATACTTTAAGTTCTTAGCTGCAAATACTTTCTTTTAGAGTCTGAATGTGTTGTTGGACAAAATGCTTAACTTGGCTAATGAACAAGGCATTTGATTGTGAACTGTTTCTTTTGATGAAATGTCAATGAAATTGTTTCCACTTATCAGTTTTATTAGCATGAGAGCAGCTTTATTGCAACCCTTAGAATGCTGGGTAATTTTCTAAAAGTAGATTTTTATGTTGTTTGCTTCCCAAAACCTTAAATATATGCTTAACTTTGTCAAGGAAAGATCCTCAGAGTACCAAATAGGTTAGATCACAGGCCAGCCACCAATTTACTTGGCAATAGGCCAGGATCTAACCTGTTTGCATTTATAAGCATGAAGCCAGTTCCAGCAATATAAGGGTTTATGTACGAAAGCAATAGGTCCTTTATAAAGTGTATGACTTCCTAAGCTTTTGCTTTGTTCCTCAAGCTTTGTTTCATGATTGGTTCAAAAGTCATAATGTCTCCAAGATAATTCTCCATTAAATGGATAAATAGACATTCTCTTAACAATCCCATGTAGAAATTAAAAACTGTCTAAAAATGGGGATTAAACAATCTGCGCCAATTAGGCCCTATTATGACATTCAACCTAAGGATATTTTATTTCCCGAAGATGAGTCAGATGACAGTGACCTTGATGACATGCCCCATGACCTTGACCCTGTTAAGGTCACACCAAAAGGTGAGTATCAAAGATTATACAAGAGACAGATTGATATATGCCCCTGTAGCAGGCAGCTTACTACATCTACCCAAGATCTTAAAAAAACGCTGTATTTTTGTTATTTCTATTTTTGTTGTCTAAAGTTGCTTTTGATTTTGAACAGTTTAATCAATTTAAGCATCTGCTGCAAATTTCACATTTAACCTTTCATCTCCAAAGCAAATTCAAGCAAATAAATGTAAATACAAGTAATAAAGTGAATATTTGAATTTGGACGAGCCAATTTGAATTAGACTTGAGATATGGCTTGCGGTTTTGATTATACATCATGTTTTATTCATTGTAGCAAAGAACACATAATACACATAATAATGTAATTTATGCATTAATTTGATAGGCAATGGTATTTGATGAGTTTCCTTTCTTTTTTACTTGGGGTGTTATTTCAATCCTCATATCATCATCCCATTACTTCATGTAAGCTTTTATGACTTGTCTTCATTGAAAGCAAAAAGCAAATTGTAACAACACTTTTGAGCTTAAACATTGCCTTAGTGAGATAGGGTGGAGGTTATTGTGACAAAGGGAGATATTGCTTGTCACATAATTAGCTTTACATTTATCCCATTGGATTCTTACATTGAATTATGCAGCAGGTGCAGTGAAATGTTTACAAATAGAAGGGTCACTAGAAACTGCTGATTTAGATTTAAAAGTAAATGCTTTAAGAAAATACTGCTGAGGAAATTTACGTATTTGCCTTATTCAGAGATATATTACCAGCTTAAATTGGAAATATTAATTTTGCTGACAACTGTATAATATCATGACCCTTGGCTAAAAATGAAAAATAAACCAAATTTGGTGTTCGATATATAGGCATGCCAAACATTTTGTCCAACTCAGCATGCTTTCATTTACAATGTTCCCAATACATAAAGGTCCACATTGTTTTTATGTGCCAATTAATGTCCTTATCTATATACCAGTGTATATTCAATTCAAAAAGAGCAGACGACAATTTTAAAGCGTAAGAGTAAAGAACTCACTTTACTCTTGCAATTTATTCTCAAATTGCCCTGTTGAGACATGTTCAAAAGGTGCCATTCTGCTGCTCTCAGGATTAGAAATTCTAACCACACTGGAGAAGTTTGTGTCAATTACCAATCTCCTACATGTTTAATGATGCCTTTCTCTAATTAGACCCTTGGGACCTAGTCGACCATGAATACCATATAAATCAACAGTTTAATGTTACAATAAAATTATGACTCCGACCAGTAAATCACCAATACCATTCAAATATTAGTTTGATCCTTTTCTATTACATTTTTTTCTTATTCAAATAACTTCCGACAGAATAAGCTAAAATCAGCTATCAAAGTGCCAAAGAATATCCACTATTGATTCATGCATTGGAGGACGTACATTTAGACTTACACCTGATAAATATGGAAATGATTTTGACACAATATTTTTTTTGTGCTCCGCTTTAAATATTGTCTGTTGTAAAGATGTTTGGACCTGTCTGTATTAGGAAAATTGCTGAAAGCTTTTGAATTTCAGCATTTGGGCAACCTAGTACCAGTCAATATTGAGCGGCACAAATGAAGAAAGCATCTATGATAAGTTAATGATTGTTCCTATTTTACCATTGTACATGGTAAAACATGTTTGCTATAGGAATCATTATTTGGCTTTCAACAAAGGTTGCATGCATACACATATTTAACATGCTTTTTTTGGCCGAAAGATGACTGATGACAAATGACTGTTGATAGACTTTACCCATTCCCTCAAGGACCAAGATACATGTATTTTGACTGGCCCTAATTGAACGCAATAAAGTGGTATTTAAGTAAAAGCAGAGTGTAAATATCATTTAATTTTCAAGAATGATTGCTATGCCTCATTAAACTGTTTCCCCCATTAGGGACTTTATGATTGGTTGAAAATGATGTTTGAGAAATTATTCTTTGCAGCTTTGTTATTATTGTATCCAGGAAAGCCGTAACTTGACTGAAAACATTATGCCACAGTGTTAAATCCCATATTGTTAAATGCATATTAAAGGTTATTAAAGCTAAAAGACATTAACTATGAAAGTGTGCCGTTCCTATCGGGAGGCGTGTCGAACACTGTGATATGTGATATCAGTGACAGGAGGCTTTGTAGACAGAGTAAATCCTGCAGACCATTGATATCACCTCTGTGTGATGTAACTGGGAGATTATCACAAAATAGGTGTAATAACCTCAACAACAAACCAATGATATGGGGGGACAACATTGTAGCCCAGGGCACTCGGTTATGCACTAAACTCTTATCTTCATAGCATAGTTTAACCCTTAGAATGCTAGGTAATTTTTTAAAAATTAGATTTTTGTGATGTCTGCTTTTCAAAACGGTAAAAATATTTGCTTAATTTTGTTAAGGCTTAAATATCTGCTTAATTTTGTTCAGGCTTAAATATCTGCTTAATTTTGTTGAGG
This sequence comes from Cerastoderma edule, assembly GCA_947846245.1. Lineage (NCBI taxonomy): Eukaryota > Metazoa > Mollusca > Bivalvia > Cardiida > Cardiidae > Cerastoderma > Cerastoderma edule. The sequence goes on along the minus strand of OX401416.1, from coordinate 12,536,886 downwards.
CTTAAATATCTGCTTAATTTCGTTGAGGAAAGATACCAAGAGTAGCAAACAGGTTAGATCACAGGCCAGTCGCCAATTTACGCGGTGGCTGGCCTGGATCTAACCTGTTTGCATAAGTATGAAGTCAGTTCCAGCCATTTCTAAGGGTCATGAGGTCTTGGTAAGATGAAATAAATGAGGTAGATAGAAGGTTGGCCTATCTTGAAAAGCTTTATTCTGAGATTTATTAATCCTTTCCTTGACAGGGTGGAAGATGGATTGACATTATCTGATAATGACAAGTGTCTTTGATAGTAGTTGATATCTTAACCATTTTGAAGTCTCATTTGTTAATTTGACTAACAAATACTTACGTTGTTGGTATCTCTTTTTGATGAGCCTCTACGCCTTAGAATGTTAAGTTTAAAGGTATATGTAGCAATCTTTCTTCTTTTCTTTCGCTCTACATAGTCAAGCCAGTCTCCCCAATGAACTTGGTGGTCTTCTTCAGGTCCTCTCCGTGTAGCTTGTGGTTCAGTGGGACAGCTGATAGCTATGTTGATGTTCTCTCATGGTTGCATCTCTTGGTGGTCTTCTTCAGGTCCTCTCCGTGTAGCTTGTGGTTCAGTGGGACAGCTGATAGCTATGTTGATGTTCTCTCATGGTTCAGTGGGACAGCTGATAGCTATGTTGATGTTCTCTCATGGTTCAGTGGGACAGCTGATAGCTATGTTGATGTTCTCTCATGGTTCAGTTGGACAGCTGATAGCTATGTTGATGTTCTCTCATGGTTCAGTTGGACAGCTGATAGCTATGTTGATGTTCTCTCATGGTTGCATCTCTTGGTGGTCTTCTTCAGGTCCTCTCCGTGTAGCTTGTGGTTCAGTGGGACAGCTGATAGCTATGTTGATGTTCTCTCATGGTTCAGTGGGACAGCTGATAGCTATGTTGATGTTCTCTCATGGTTCAGTGGGACAGCTGATAGCTATGTTGATGTTCTCTCATGGTTCAGTTGGACAGCTGATAGCTATGTTGATGTTCTCTCATGGTTGTGGTTCAGTGGGACAGCTGATAGCTATGTTGATGTTCTCTCATGGTTCAGTTGGACAGTTGATAGCTATGTTGATGTTCTCTCATGGTTCAGTGGGACAGCTGATAGCTATGTTGATGCTCTCATGGTTCAGTGGGACAGCTGATAGCTATGTTGATGTTCCCTCATGGTTGCATCTCTTGCAGCACTCATCAGTTACATTTGAAGGATTTCAACTGTTGTCTCATATTGAACTTTATAAAAATGAAAGCAAATACAGATGACCATTTAAGTTCAATAAAGGTCTGTACTTTGTAAAATTTAGAAGAAAAAAATTCAAACAGAACAGAATTGTTCATTAGGACTTTTCCTCTTGTCAAAATAATTGTTTCTCTAGGAGCGTTTATTCAGATGCATATGCAGGCAAAGATCACATAATATAGGTAATGGAGTAGTGTTTAATGATATTTGCAGCAAAACGGGAACAATCAAAATCCAGCATAGTAATGGAATGCTGATGGTTTTACCTGTCAATACTGGCACACTATAAATGGCACACTATAAATGAATAAGGTAACTGTTGACTTATTTATCCCAAATAAATTTGTGACTGAAGGCAAAATAACATATAAACATATTCACTTTTCTTCAAAATTTTATTTTTTACTAAGTATGTCATCTGTTACTGTTAAAATCAATATTTAGGAAGTGAAGAAATTTTGAAATTTACTATTTTATGTTGTCTGTAGCCTGGTGCAAACTAACAACACTGCTAAAACCGACTACAGGCATTTAATCAGTTTATCAAGTTTACCGTGTCCAATGGAAGAAAGCTGACGATCAATGAACAATTGATGACCACTCGTACCTGACCGGTCAAGGAGATCAGAAGGTATTGTTGTTGACCAGCGGGAGAGACTGCACCTCACATTATCCCTGACATCTAATGTCTGCCTTTCCATAGACTGCCTTTCTTTATAGCCCTTTCCCAAACAATGACAACATTTGACCACTTTGTTGTAGACGACTTTTAGAAAACATTGTGGGAAAAGGAGAAATTGCTCATAAAGAGCAATTTATCCTTTTCCCACAATGCTTTCTGCCCTAGCAGAAGAATATTTTACAGTTTCATCATATTTTGAAATGTCTTCTGCAAACTCCTTGCATTTGGGACAGTTGAAAATGTGTTGTTTGGGAAAGGGATAGCACACCCTTCATTTATCTGGGTGTTGCTGTTTTTCCAAATTGAACCCAACTGCAGAGAGCAATTTATGGAAAAATGCTGCGTGGAAAACATCCCCTTCCAACAATTTTGCAGATGCAGGAAAAAATCCTGAAATGTCACAAATGCTTCATGATGCACAATATGAAAGGAAGATTAGATTCTCTGATACTATGACTGAAATAAAGAAATTGCCCATATTAGCTGTATCACATTTTTAAATCAATGTTGAATTGATGTTGCTTTCATGAAAAGTCTTTTTTAATTGTTCTTTAAGTTTTTAATCATTGCAACAAAAGGAAATTTCTTTGTTTAACTTATTTTTAGTTTAAACTTATTTATTTTACATTGATTGTGAAACAAGTTCTTAAAACTTAGATGAATCACTGTCGAGTCTGCTCCCTGGAAACATAACCAGTACTCATGCCAAATATGGATTAATGAAAGGTTGCAAGGCAGATCCTTCTACTCACAGGATTCAAACCTATGGCCCTCGTGTACAGAAGCCAACGCTCCACCCCTGGACCACTGTCCTCCACTTATATTTTTTTATTTTTCACAGTGACTTCAAATGCTGCTACTGAAAGAGGATTTGTTTCATTTTTATTGAAGAAATTTTGAGATACTAAATCGATCACCTTTGCTCATAAAATAGCTAAAGTCAATATAATGGCTTTTGATCTTGAGCCATTGATTTCTGGTCCAAGGTCTTCATGAACAACTCTGGAAATGTCTTTGGACCTTTTCCTTCATTTATATACACATTTTACTCCTGCCTTTGGTAGATGGCTTAACCCTTTACCAAACGTCAAAGTTTGACTGTCCCAAATTGAAAGAGTTCGCTGACGACATTTTCAAAATATGCTGAAATTAGAAAATAATCTTCTGATTGGGCAGAAAACATTGTGGGAAAAGGAAAAATTACTCGTAACAAGCAATTTCACCTTTTCCCACAATGTTTTCCAGAGTCGTTTGCAACAAAGTGGTTCAATGCTGTAACTGTTTGGTAATTCACCAGGTTAAGAAATGAATTTGACAAAAGAACAAGTTTGCTTGTGCCAAGGAATTTTTCCTTTTATCTATTAAAATGCAGTAGTTTTTCAAATTTTTTATTTGTAGTCTGCTGTTGTTTTCAAGTAAGTTTATTAAAATAATCCTATATGCAGAAATGGGTTAACTTTTTGATGGAGTTAGACTTTTAAAAGCAATCTACAGGGGGTATTGATATAGTGTTTTTTTATGCTTGAGTGTGGCCTTGTGGCAATTAGTTCATTATAACTTTATTGCGGTCAACAGGGTTGACATGTGATGCTTCAATAGTTTTCATTTTAACTTTTCACTAAATCATAAATTTGTTTTGGCCCATTACCAAACAATAACAACATTTGACCAGTTTGTTGCCGACACTTCTGGAAAACATTGTGGGAAAAAGAAGAAATTGCTCTTAACAATGTTTTCTGCCCTATCAAAAAAATGTTTTTCAATTTCATCACATTTTGAAATTTCATTTGCAAACGTTTCAATTTGGGCCAGTCCAAAATTTTCTGTTTGGTAAAGGATTAAACAACATTTTCATGGTCCAAATTTAAAGAGTTGCATTTTGGTCATCAAAACAGAACTTCATGATAATGTCTATATATATAATAAGAGAGAGATAACTGTTTGAAAAGCAGAAATTGCTGAGAATTTGTGACTTTTCAATATGGAAAGCACCAGCAAACAAGTTAATGGCATGGACATGGTGCATCACATTTGGAGATTAGGTAGAAGCTGTTGATACAAAACTATAGAGGGCCCACCTCTTTTACCAGGGTTGGATCCCCATTATCAGTGAGGTGAAAAATTGCCGGGACTAGCCCACAAATCAACGTGGGTACTGGTTTAGTTTCCAGGAATCGTTCAGCGAGAGTGAACTAAATAAGCTTCAAACTTTGGTCACTTTCAAGATAAGAGAAAAAGGTTTAGAGATTCTACAGCAGATGGGGACTGTGAGTATTGGTAAAAAAACACAGATTCTCGGAAAGAGTTAAATTTCATGACTTAATTAATTACTAACTTGGTCTCCAATCACTTACTGTAAGGATAAGTCTAAAAATTCCATATGAAGGAATGGTTTCTGCAAAAGAATAGGATCAAATTCATTTTTTGTTTCCGAAACTTTTTCAAAATAGTAACAGCTTTGCGGTGCAAATTAGTGTTAATATAGGCCATAAAGGGTTAATTCACAAAAACATGAAAGCAAAAGAATGACCCCTTTTGTTTGAGGTTGCAAAATATTTTTAACACTTCTTATGTTTTTAGTTCTGCCTTGTACTGTTGTATGTGACATTTTATTGAAGTTTGATAGTTTTTTAAGTAAACCATGGAGGTCAGTGCTCCTTTCCCTGCTTGGACTTATTATTAACAAGTCACACATTCAAGTAGATTGTCGGCTTTCCAAGTTTAAATCTCTATTGTTCAGCCCTGAAAGATGAAGAATTCACAATAAGTTTGTGTAAAATACTTGAAGTTCAAGAAGGGAATTGGAAAGCACATGTTTGTTTACATTATTTGCAAATTCCTTTTTGGTGTATAATTTGCATTCCATTTCGCCCTTAGCCCGTTTCAGTAACATGATACTTGTAAAAATGCACCAGCAGCAGGATACATAATAGTAATGGGAAACAAAATTAGAGAAAAAATAATCTCCTAATATGGTAGAAAACATTGTGGGAAAAGGAGAAATTGCTCTTAACGAGCAATTTCTCCTTTTCCCACAATGTGTTCCAAAGTGAGCATTTTCCCCTTATGTCAGATTGGTTGATTTCTTTTTACACTTGTTACATCAAATTTATACGGTTCTGTAGTCACAAAGCTACAGATGAAGGAGTGGGTTAACCCTTTACTAAATGCCAAATTTTAGACTGTCCCAAATTGAAAGAGTTTGCAGATGACATTTCAAAATGTGATGAAATTGGAAAGTTACCTTATGATAGGGTATAGGTATAAATCATTGTGGGAAAAGGAGAAATTTTGTTTGATTTAGTAACTGGTCAAATGACAAGCTACATGACATGTCACAGTAATTAAAGAATTACCGGTAAACATGAACAAACATATTTTTATTTTATGTTAATTTGTTGAATCCATAAAAACAAAAGGATAATTTGCTCAATTTGAGCATTTTCTCCTTTTTGTCCAAGTGGTCTCTAAAGCTATAAATGGGACAGGTTAACCATTTACCAAACGGCAAATTTTCAGCTGTCCGAAATTGATAGTGTTTGCAGACAAATTTCATAATGTGATGGAATTGGAAAATAATCTCCTAATAGGGTAGAAAACATTGTGGGAAAAGAAGAAATTGCTTGCAATTTCACCTTTTCCCACAAAGTTTTCAAAAGTCGTCTGCAACAAAGTGGTTAAAATTTAATGTCAGTATTGTTTGGTAATGGGTTAATCAAAGAGAGCCAATACAAAGTAAGGGGTTATTGGAAGTGCTTCACTCTGGTATTTAAGGAGATATGGATAGGCACTTGAATAGTTTTCATCGTAAAACAGTTCTACTTGAGTGAAGTTGAAGAATTTTTAATTGACAATGAAAGAATTTTTAATTGATAATACTATAAATTGTACAACATCACTGATTTGTGGCGCAGAGACAATGGAAGGGCCAATAAATAATGTTTAACTAGGTCTCCAATAGTGCTCAAGTAGATCTATTCATATTTTCACAACTAGTACTCATTCATGTCCAGATAGCTCTTGCCATTAACCCTTTACCAAACAAAAATGACATTTGCCCAGTTTGTTGCAGACGGCTGTAGGAAAAATTGTTGGAAAAGGAGAAATTGCTCTTATTGATTTCTGCCCTATCTGAAGATTATTTTTCAAGTTCATCACATTTTGAAATGTCGTCTGCAAACTCTTTCAATTCGGGATGGTAGAGAATTTGGTTGGTAAAGGATTAAAGAAATTTTTATTATCTTGTTGAGACGATTCTCATGAGTTTCGACAATATATGGTTTAGTGAGGTAATTAAGAAAGATTAAGCTAGGGAAAACACATATTATCTCGACCTCTGCTAAAAGTTGTAATCTATGGTTTAGCCCATTACCAAACAATAATGACATTTGACCAGTTTGTTGCAGAAAACTCTGGAAAACATTGTGGGAAAAGGAGAAATTACTCTTAAAGAGCAATTTCTATTTCCCACAATGTTTTCTGCCCTATAAGAAGATTATTTTTCAATTAAATCACATTTTGAATTGTCATCTGCAAACTCGTTCAATTTGGGACAGTAGAAAATTTGTCATTTGGTAAAGGGTTAATGAGTACCAGCAATTAAGGATTTGGTAAAGGAGTATGGCTTATGTTAAGGTTATCATCATTATTATTCTATGAGTGATTCCTTTATTTGAGATTGCCTTTTTATAAGTTTTATAGTACACAAATATTTAGACTAAATATTTTTGCAAAAAGGGTTAATTCTGGCTGGTTATTATGTTTTATTTTTGTATTTCAATTTTAGAACCAATTTATTATGGTTAACTAGTTCTTTAATTGACTTAAAATTTATATGGTAACCAATCAAAGGGAGATAATAAGATATTCTAGATCGGTTAACTATTATCATATATGAAAATCCTATAACCAAATCTACACAGAAAAGTGCTTTTGAAAAAAGAAAATTATCCTTTTCAAAATAAAGTTATTTTGATCTTATCAATTGGATAGTTTTCAGATGTGATATTTTGATATGATTTATATTTCACATAAACATAGTTAAGTTTGTGAAAGTATTAAATTGGTCATGTGAATTGAAGGATTTTTATTTGCAAGATGATCACCCTTCAGTTGGACCAAGCTATGAAATTACATAAATGAGTTTAGAATGTAATGTATCTTACACTTGTTCAATATGGGGTGAAATATGTAACCTTATTACACCATACTAGAGTGACCAATTTGACAGATATGTCCATAAATTATCCTTCCTTAACCCCCAAGGGGACAGACTTGTCATTAGGTCCATATTAACCCTTATAGTGCTGGAACCGACTTCATGCCTATGCAAACAGGTTAGATCCAGGCCAGCCGCCAAGTATATTGGCGGCTCGCCTGTGATCTAACCTGTTTGCTACTCTCAGTGTCTTGCTTCATCAAAATTTAAAGCAGATATTTAAGGTTTAGGAAAGCAGACGACACATTTCGTTTTGTATTGAATAGTCATCTGTTATTGCATGCCTATAATGTGGTATGATCAGCACTTTTTTAGGTTACAATAATTATTGTAAATTTCTTTAAAGTCAAGAAGTTTTCCACAAGGTCCCATCAGCTTTTTAGTTTCCCAATTCAACAACTTCAGGGATATAACTTCCCTAAAATCAACAGACGTATGCCCCTTCCCAATGCAAGAAATAAAATCCCTGATGATGACTTATGAAGTCGTTTATACATGAGGGAATGGGTACTAATTAACTGTGTGACATCATCTTGCACATATTCAGACACACCATACCTTGGTGATTACATCTCCATAATGACCATTAGTCTGTAACTGAGAGGCAATTGACCTTGTTATTACTCACAAGGTCGTCTCCATGACACTTTGGTCACCTAATTTTTGTAATATTAGTTCTTAACCATCATGTGGGCCAATTTAGCATGTCTAATAGTTGAGATTCTGAACTTATACTACTGATGGGAAAATACCTGAAGGTACACTGGTCCCAGTGATTAATCAGAACTGTTGTTGAAAGGGGCATAAACTTTTACCAAACAACACATTTTTGACTGTCCCAAATTGAAAGAGTTTGCAGACGACAATTCAGGGAACATTGTGGGAAAAGGAGAAATATCTTCTTTTTCCACAATGTTTTCTGTCGTTTGCAACAAACTAGTCAAGTATGGTTATTGTTTGGTAATGGGTTAAAAAGCCCCCCCCCCCCACCCACCCACCCACCAACACACCAAATCCAGTTACTTCCCATTATCTGGCCTTGAAAAAAAAAGATATCACACCAAATTGCTGTGTTGTATACCTGGGTAAATTGTTAGCACCTGTGGCCAATTTGATGTGTTTATTCTAGATAAAGTGATTTGATTTGAATATAAAGTGTGACATAATTATCGCACCACCTACCAATCACTGTTTATACAAGATTACAATCAGCCTAAACATCAGTTGGATGTTGGTCCAGGATGCCCACTGTGTTGCACAATGTCTCCCAACTATTACATGATTTATGTTATTTTTCGGCTTAGATTTCGTCTTTGTAGCCCATACAAATTATGATAACATTGTTAGATATTTTGATAAATTATTATGTCACTGTCCCATGCGTGGTTTGATATGATGTCTTCACCCATCAGTGTTCAAAGTTTGGATAGTTGATCTTAGTCAGACAAAGTTTAACCCTTTAAAAACACCAAATTTTGAATTGTCACGATTGAAAGAGTTTGCAGACGACATTTCAAAAATGGATGAAATTGGAAAGTAATCTTCTGATAGAGTAGAAAACATAGTGGGAAAAGGAGAAATTGCTGGATAAGAGCAATTTCTCCTTTTCCCACAGAGTTTTTCAGAGTCATCCGAAACAAAGTGGTGAAATGTCGTTATTGTTTGTTAATGGGTTAAAACCCCCTTTTTTTGCATAAGATTTATTGCCAGCTCAGCACTCTTTTAGTTATAAAACATTTTTTTTATACACTAAGGCTCTGAAAGTATCCTTACAGTGCTGGAACTGACTTCATGCTTATACAAACAGGTTAGATTCAGGACAGCCACCAATTTACTCGGCAGCTGGCCTGTGATCTAACATGTTTGCTACTCTGAGTATCTTTCCTAAACAAAATAAAGCTGATATTTAAGGTTTTTTTAAAGCAGATGTAACAAAAATCTATTTTCAGAAAATTACCCAGCATTCTAAGGGTTAATGCACCTATACCAAAAGCCTTTTAATTGAAACTGCTGCAACAGAAAATATACCTTATAGTTTTGGCGCATTATGACAAGATCTCTCTTGTGTGAATGGATTAAGTATTTGTTCATGGCGGAATGGATGACAGTGAAATAAGAAATATAATGGTTGATTAAAAGTATTATTTTATTCTGTCAATATAGTGTGAATAAGTCGCCCTTGTTTATGAGATTATTGGTTAGAAATTATAAGGGTTTGGCTAAGCAAATAATTGAAGCCGATTAAGTGAATTGGGTCAATTTTATATTATTGGCAATTTAAAATACTTGAAATAATTACCCCTGTGTATTTTTGTTTAATTTAATCTGACTATGTGACCTTTCCTCAGATCCTTTGAAAAAAGGAAAAATTGGCTGAAATGTCCTCATGTGTCTTTTTGTTTATGGCAGTATAGCAAGCAATCATTGAGAAAAAAATGGTGACAATATAATATTATCAACAGTAGGGGTTAATGGATTCATGGTTGTGTGGTAGTGATCAGGAGGAATTCCGGGCCAGTGGTCCTGGGTACAATCAGGAGGAATTCCGGGCCAGTGGTCCTGGGTACAATCAGGAGGAATTCCGGGCCAGTGGTCCTGGGTACAATCATAAGGAATTCTGGGCCAGCGGTCCTGGGTACAATCCTTTTCCATGGTTATCATATTGTTGTGAAATGTGCGTGAGCAATAAATTATTATGACCCCTTGTTTTGATCTGGTAGATTGCCTTTCTTTATGAGGTATAACAAAAAAATTGGATACTTGGAGTGAAACTAAACTTTAACCAGTGAAGACTAACCATTTAGCCATTGAATAAATAAACGTATTAACTCTATATCCATTCCTAACTGTCCTTGAGTGAATTAATAGAATGCAAACTGAAATAAGAATATAATTCGAGGATTTTCTTTAGGTTATATAAAAACTTGAAAGTAAAAAGAAACTGCTCAATTGACCAATATACTATCAATCTGCTGGGTTTTTTTCCCACAGGGTCTTTCTTAGCTGCAGAGATCAAGGTATTTTGGAAGGGGTTGTTGAATGTTTTCTAGCATGGTTTTTTACCTTGAATTGAGAAGAGGCCTAAGCATTTGATATTGAATGCATCGAGACTTAGGGTGAAAAATCTACATCTGGATCATTTGGACTAGTCTAAAATAAGTGTAGAACCAGGTTGGATTCTTTGGTGTGGTTCTTGCCTTCGGAGATGATAATTATGTCCTGTGGCTGCTTAATGACAAGGCATTGCTCTCTAGAGCTATCATTGTATTACATGACCAATGAACCTTTGTCCCCACTCAGAAAGCTTTTGCTCTGACCTTTATTTATATATGGATTAATACTCAAAGCAATGAAATGAAAAAGACTAAAATCATATTAAAATATGAGCTCATAAAAAACATTGTGAGAGAACAATTCCCGAAATAAAAGCAAAAAATGTCATCTTTTGGAAATTCCCACCTTCTGAACTTTGTAAATTGACTGCCATGGAACTCTGTCTTAAATAATGGCGGTAATAATATCATGTACACCCGCCCACCCACTCTTGAATGGGGATATAGAAAAGCCATTATTCGGCTAATTGTCCCTTTATTACATGAATTCTCTACATACCTGTGGTGGATAAAACAAACCCCAACCCTTTTTACACATATGTACATGTTTTAACACACTACCGAACGATAGTGACAATTTATAGCTTTGATGCAGATGACTCTGGAAAACACTGTGGGAAAAGGAGACTTTGCTTGTAACGAGCAATGTCTCCTTTTCCCACAGTGTTTTATACACTATCAGAAGATAACTTTTCAATTTTATCAAATTTCGACAGTTGAAATTGTGGCTTTTGGTAAAGGGTTATACATGCTCATTCCCTATCAGAAGATTATTTTTCAGTTTCATCACTTTTAGAAATGTCGTCGGCAAACTCTGTCAATTTGGGACAGTTGAAAACTTGGCGTTTGGTAAAGGGTTAACAGAATTGCAGCACAACATTGTATTCTGCTAATGGTTTGAAATTGTCCTCCCATTGTGTGATATAGTGAGTTGTAGCCCTATGGTGACTGGTTATATCCTTTAGAATGCTGGGTAATTTTCTAAAAATAGATTTTTATGTCGTCTGCTTTCCATAAACCATCAACATTGCCTTAATTTTGACGAATGATACTCAGAGTAGCAAACAGCTTACATCACAGGCCAGCTGCCAATTCACTAGGTTGAGTCCCCAAAAGAACTATGCATGTTTAATGGGCGTTTAAAACAAAGGTTACATGTAAACATGATTCACTCATACATGCATAGGAATGTAATAACACCTTGCATTTTAATTAATGTAAATTGATTTCATACAAACTTTATGGATATGAACTTCCTTATATATATTGTTAGAATTGAACTATACATCCATTCACTGCTTGTCATAACGGTTTATTAACCTATTGTAACTTTATTCATGCTTATTTAAGGCACCTATGGTAGACAATACAGAAACCTCACAGATAAAAGTAGTAATTGTGGCGTAATGACCAATAACCCCTTTTGCCACAATGGTATCTACTCAATTTTTCAATATCATTTGCAATTTCCATACTAATTAGTAATTAGGGGGGTTCATTGCAAGACTATACAACGATGAAAGACTTTTATAACTTAATATGTTTTTTGCATTGAAGCCTTGTAAATTTGTTTAATTCTCATGATTTGAACAACATTTTACGTTTAAGGGAATAGGCTATCTCATGATTGGACCATAATAAGAGCAGACGGCGATCATTAAGTATGAAAAATGACACAGTTCAATAGCGATCTTTCAGATCTTTAATTGTCTTATGAAAACAAGCTTTATTCAAATGATAATATCTAAGGGTTCAATGCATATCACTGTCTTTTACATATAACTATTCTTTATAATTATAATTGAATAACAATTCAATGTAATTGAGTCCAAAATTGTTCATCCAAGGAAACTGCATGGGTCCTATGTTGCTCGGTGGTTAAGGCGGTGGGCTCAGAACTCAAGGGTCCTGGTTTCAAGACTCCAGTTCCTCTGGTTTTATAGAATTGTCCATGCCATAGCATAGTACTGGTGAAGCCATGAAGGCCGTACCATAACTGGAATTTGTTGACAAATGGTTAAACACCATAAAAACAAACATCCAAAAACATTCTAATAAAAACTTAAAACTGAAATAATTTGGAGACATAACTTATGTAGGTCATTAGTTCAGGCGGGGTGATTATGTGACCAATGTTTACGAAAAATGTCCGAACAAGATGGCCGTGCCAAAAGTATATTAGCTTTTTTCAGCAGATTACTTTTGTTTTCAACTATTTTCATGTTCAGACCATCAACTTTCCGTTTCTGGTGGTATGTGATTACACATAGTTTATAACGGCATTTAATAATGTCTAACACTCGGTAGAGAAATCGCAGTCGATGGGTGATGTTATTAGGTCATTCACATCACTTGACTCAAAATTCTCTGCAGGGTCTTGGATGGAACGGCAGGCCAAAATGGAAACAACATATGGCACCAGTTTAGGAAAATTGATCGTCGGAACATGGCGTATTTGAAATAGTTAAAAACAAAAGTAATCTGCTGAAAAAATGCATAAATACCTGCTCCTTCATGGGCCATTTGCAATCTGTTTTATATCGTAAACATTGATCAAATGATCACCCTGCCTGTAGTTATGGTTTCTAAAGTGGGCTATAACTGATTCATTTGATTCCGGAAATAGAATGACGTAATAGAACTGACCTGTAGCATTAACAAATTGTTTGTTAAAGGATTAGTTGTCCCTTTTTTGTCTGTCAATAGTATAAGATGACAGGCCATCATGATTTGCCTACCTGGTCGCTGGCTTGTTGTGGTGAGGCTATTGGGTTATCTACAGATGGGATCATCGATACACAAATTTATAGGTTTACACCCACTGACAAGTCCATCCATGGGCTAGAGAGAATCGTCACATACTGCTAACAGGATTTAAATGTGACAAGTCGGATACAATTACCTATATATTTATGTAGATGTGTTTTTGTTTTATAATTAACTGTTTTGTTTGTGACCGATTTTTAAAGGGTTGGAGTCTTTTGTTTCTCAATTAAACGTTATAGAAGAGCAAGTTGACTCAACTGTTTATAATTCTACAAGAATATAATGGTTTAAATATTCAAAATATTGTATGTAAATATGAGGATTTTGTAACTTCTTAGATGTTACAAGGTAAGAATTGATCAATTCAAATCATTCATTATGTTTATAACGCTACAAGAAAATAATGGCTTAAATATTCAAAGTATTGTATGTTAATGTGAGGACATTGTAAGTTCTTAGAGGTTATAAGGTAAGATACATCATTTCAAATCATTCATTACGTACATCGCGTGCCCCCCTTTCTCTGAATATTCTGTATTAAATGTTACTGAAGTCGGTTTCAGCACTATAAAGGTTAAATAAATTGTATGTGTTGTTAATCATCCTTTAGAATTTTAGCATGATCCAATTTCCATATGAAGTAATGGAAGAATAAGGTCTATCTATTATATCAGAAAACTGCAGTCAACCATAATTAATTAATAATGATATCATGGGGCTAATCTAATGCTACTCAAAGATGTACTTAGGCTGTAATATGATATGATAAACTGACCAACTATAAATCTATGTTGATTAACCCAGTATATGATTTACCCCTTATATGCATTTGTTACTTGTCCAAAATGGAAAAGTGACATAAATAAAAGGATTTTCTTGGTGTTGGACGGAAATATTTTTCTCATAAAAGAATAATTTGCTAGTTAGACGCAAATTATCCTATTGTCTGAGTGTTTTTTTGGAAATTTAACTGCAGCAGATGCAGGAAAGTTAGCTGTTATGGAGTAATGTCAAATGCTTCCAAGGCAATAAGATAGTATATTTCATTTCACAAATTTATTGAATTGAACTAATTGAAACAATTTTGTAAGTTTCAAACATGAAGCAATATTGCTCAGCCGATTCAATGTTTCATTAATCAGAATGTGTTGGGAAGGGACATATGAAATCAGCAATTCAATGTTTCATTAATCAGAATGTGTTGGGAAGGGACATGAAATCAGCAATTCATGTTTCATTAATCAGAATGTGTTGGGAAGGGACATATGAAATCAGCAATTCAATGTTTCATTAATCAGAATGTGTTGGGAAGGGACATGAAATCAGCAATTCAATGTTTCATTAATCAGAATGTGTTGGGAAGGGACATATGAAATCAGCAATTCAATGTTTCATTTATCAGAATGTGTTGGGAAGGGACATATGAAATCAGCAATACAATGTTTCATTAATCAGAATGTGTTGGGAAGGGACATATGAAATCAGCAATTCAATGTTTCATTAATCAGAATGTGTTGGGAAGGGACATATGAAATCAGCAATTCAATGTTTCATTAATCAGAATGTGTTGGGAAGGGACATATGAAATCAGCAATACAATGTTTCATTAATCAGAATGTGTTGGGAAGGGACCTATGAAATCAGCAATACAATGTTTCATTAATCAGAATGTGTTGGGAAGGGACATATGAAATCAGCAATAATGTTTCATTAATCCATGAAATCAGCAATTCAATGTTTCATTAATCAGAATGTGTTGGGAAGGGACATATGAAATCAGCAATCAATGTTTCATTAATCAGAATGTGTTGGGAAGGGACATGAAATCAGCAATTCAATGTTTCATTAATTAGAATGTGTTGGAAGGGACATATGAAATCAGCAATGTTTCATTAATCAGAATGTGTTGGGAAGGGGAAATCAGCAATACAATGTTTCATGAATCAGAATGTTGGGAAGGGACATATGAAATCAGCAATACAATGTTTCATTAATCAGAATGTGTTGGGAAGGGACATGAAATCAGCAATTCAATGTTTCATTAATTAGAATGTGTTGGAAAGGGACATGAAATCAGCAATTCAATGTTTCATTAATTAGAATGTGTTGGAAGGGACATATGAAATCAGCAATACAATGTTTCATTAATCAGAATGTGTTGGGAAGGGACATGAAATCAGCAATACAATGTTTCATTAATCAGAATGTGTTGGGAAGGGACATGAAATCAGCAATCAATGTTTCATTAATCAGAATGTGTTGGGAAGGGACATGAAATCAGCAATACAATGTTTCATTAATCAGAATGTGTTGGGAAGGGACATATGAAATCAGCAATTCAATGTTTCATTAATCAGAATGTGTTGGGAAGGGACATGAAATCAGCAATTCAATGTTTCATTAATCAGAATGTGTTGGGAAGGGACATGAAATCAGCAATCAATGTTTCATTAATCAGAATGTGTTGGGAAGGGACATATGAATCAGCAATCAATGTTTCATTAATCAGAATGTGTTGGGAAGGGACATATGAAATCAGCAATACAATGTTTCATTAATCAGAATGTGTTGGGAAGGGACATATGAAATCAGCTGATTCAATGTTTCATTAATCAGAATGTGTTGGGAAGGGACATGAAATCAGCAATTCAATGTTTCATTAATCAGAATGTGTTGGGAAGGGACATATGAAATCAGCAATACAATGTTTCATTAATCAGAATGTGTTGGGAAGGGACATATGAAATCAGCAATTCAATGTTTCATTAATCAGAATGTGTTGGGAAGGGACATATGAAATCAGCAATACAAATGATCTAAATATCCTTATATCTAGGTACTGGTCGGTCTTCTGTGACAAAGTTGTATTTATACATATGACTATATCTTTTGTCTTTCATGGATATGGTTATCCCTTTACCAACCAATAACGACATTTTACCATCCTGTTGCAGACGACTCTGGACAACATTGTGGGAAAGGAGAAATTGCTCGTAAAGAGCAATTTCTCCTTTTCCCACAATGTTTTCTACCCTATCAGAAGAGAATTTTCCAATTTCATCACATTTTGAAATGTAGTCTGCTAACTCTTCCAATTTGGGACAGTTTAGAATATAGTGTTTGGTAATTAAAGGGGCTATACATTGTTGTCCTTTGGTTATAATGAGTAAGCCATGCTGGTGGTCTGACTTTATGCCAAGTTTATCGAATACAAATATTTTATTGAGATGTTAACTTACAAAGTTTCTTGTCATTACAATAATATTCAAAATATACAAACAAATCAACATCACATAGAAAAAGGAAGTGGAATGCAGATCTGGAGGTAACATTAACATTTAGATAAATGGCTATAATTTTATAACATTGATATGGTTCCAAACGGACACATCCTCCGCTTGTAACAAGCTGAAGTTGTGTCCTATCAGAACCAAACCACTGACTTTAGAAATTTGTGTAGGGTAATGGACACAAGTTCATATTTACTAAGATTCCTCTCAATAAAGCCACTTTGGTAATCCATTAATAAAAAAGGGAACATAGATTGATTTGTACTATCTAGCATTACTTTGGTCAGATTCCAGAATCATGCCACCCCATTTTGTAATAAACTGCAGTAACGCACCTATCAAACAACCTCATGAGATCATTTCTTTGCAGAAATTGTGCAATTTCTTCTCTGTAATGGTGTTTGCTTTTTTTTAGTTGTATAAAAGTGATCATTTGTCCAAGAAATTGGTAAGCTATTTTTTTTGGAATAATTTAATGTCCCCACAACAGTTTCTTTTATAAAGGTCAGAATTGATTTGACATAACACAATTTTTATTCACTGTTTTGTATGTTTCAGATCTGCCGCCCGGATGGGAACAAGCCTTGACGATAGATGGTACAGTCTTCTTTATAGAGTGAGTACTTTTGTTCTACTGTTCGAGTGTTCAGGGCAATACCTTATTAACCCTTAAAGTGCTGGAACCAACTTCATGCTTATGCAAACAGGTTTGATCCCTTATAGTGTTGGGATCGACTTCATGCTTATGCAAACAGGTTAGATTACAGGCCAGCCGCCAAGTAAATGTTTCCTACTCTGAGTATCTTTCCTGATCAAAATTAAGCAGATACTTAAGGTTTTGGAAAGCAGGCAATGCACAAGTTTGTTTGTAGAAAATTACCCAGCATTCTAAGGACTAGTATTATTGTTTCTGTTATTAATTGACACTTCAAGACTATAAAAGTTATCCGCGGCTTTGGCTTTGGACCAGTCACAAAATTCCAAAGGGAGGAATCGGTAAAATAAAAAATAATAAAAAAATAAGCCCCTATACATTTTGTTGTTGATCAATCTGGGTACTTTACAAGAGGGTAATAAATAATGGCTCAGGTTTGATAAAAGGTGTGTGTATTGTTTACATTTATCAACATATGTAAAGTTTTTTATGGTGGGAAAGTTGAAGTGGTCCTATCCAGTTTAACCATATCCAATTTACAATCTCCTCAGTGATGTGTCATACATGTTTGCTTGTAAGCTTGCCTTATATTGTTTTAACCCATTACCAAACAATAACGACATTTGACCAGTTTGTTGCAGATGACTCTAGAAAACATAGTGGAAAAAGGAGCAATTCCTCCTTTTCTCACAATGTTTTCTGCCCTATTAGAAGATTGTTTTTCAATTTCATCACATTTTGAAATGTCATCTGCAAACTCATTCAATTTGGGACAGTTGAAATTATGGCGTTTGGTAATGGGTTAAAACATTTCCAGATCCAGTACAAGACCTATATATAGTGGTTAAATTGGTCCCTGGTTAGATCCCCACCAGCACCACTGGTTCAATGGGGTGTCGTTTTACTAGACACTTCAGAGCCTAAGTACTGGTTAACTTTAGAATGCTGGGTAATTTTCTAAAAATAGATGAAATCTGCTTTCCAAAACCTTAGATATGCGCTCAATTTTGATGAGGAATGATGATCAGAGTAGCTGGCCTGGATCTACCCTATTTGCATAAGCATGAAGTCAATTCCAGCACTATAAGGGTTTAATCCAAGGGAAGGTGTGATATGAAAGTATAACTGTGACTAAAGTAAGCAGTGATAGGCTTAAGGTCATGAGTTCCTAATAGGAACTTCCTATTACATGTACTATTTTACAAATCCTCCTTTTCACTTTTGTCTATGTTAACAATAATTTGAAACAGGATAACAGTTTTAAACTTTGACAAGTCTTGAATTCCAAATGGAAGTATAATACTAGGAAAACATGTGAATCAAAGTGACAGAAATAAGTATATACAGCGATTTCTAAGAGGAGTTTTTGTTAGTTTATTAGTTGGTTGGTCATTACTAGGAAAACTCAAGAGAAGCCACCATCTATATTTCATTGATTTTCTAAGAAAGTTTAAATGAATCAACATCCTTATGTCACAATTGTCATTAAGGCTTTCTTTGAATCATATTCAGGGAAAGTAACTATTATCGTTTTAGAATTGTGAAGGAAGCTAAGCGAATAAAAAGATGTTGATTTAATGCATAAGGAAAAACAATGGAATTCCGAGAATTCATTTCCTCATAAAACTGTTTGGAAAACCCTTGTCATGCCATTTGTATGAGTCGAATCATGGTATGAATGGTACTCTAGATTAGCATTGTCAGGTTTACCGAGTAGATTGAGCCTTGCTGCAACTTCTTGATTGTCTATATATGGACTGAATCAAGCATACATTACATAGGGGATTTTGATGGGTTCCCACCATACAGATAGGTTTAAGAAAAGTAAATAAGTACATGTATATAAAAACATTTATATGGGGATTTCCTTTTATTTGGACCTTATCTGGTGAAATGTTGTCGTTACATGTACCAGACAAAAGGGTTATTGCTCTTCTTTTCACAACCCACCTGAATAATTAAATGCCTTATCTAATGAAAGAAGTGAGTCTAGAGATATTTAGGCACATGTACAGTGTACATGTATGTCCTTGTATCTAATCTAAATGGTCACCACAAGACGTAGTAAGTAAATGCCAATGTTATTTGCTGTAGAAGTTAATTATTATAAGCAATGATCAAAGTGATGAGACCATCGCAATGTTCGATATGTACATAGGAAGAGTGTATGCTGATTGAGTAAGGTTTCCTTGAATAACACTCTGAGAAATGGGCATTGCCTGGACCTTTTGTCACTATGTTTGGTGGCAGTTTTTGCTACAAATTATACCTAGGTACTTAACCTTTAGAATGCTGGGTAATTTAAAAAAAAAATGATTTTTGTGTGGGCTACTTTCCAAAACCTTAAATATCTGCTAAATTTTTATGAGGAAATGTGCTCAGAGTAACAAACAGGTAAGATCACAGGCCAGCTGCCAATTTACTTAGCGGCTGGCCTGGATCTTACCTGTTTGCATAAGCTGGTTCCAGGACTGTTAATATTCATGCATCATTGTTTTGTAGCTTAGTGCCATTTTCAACAATTATTGAGTTACATCATGGCAAACTTTTGATCCAACCAAACCAGTCCTTCACTTTTCTATTATGGAACTCATTTTTCCATCCATGATACTATTCCCATATGAGTCAAGAAATGCTAAATGGGCCATGGTAAGGGTTGAAACAGAAACATTCTTTTCACACTGTTGTTTGTTGTTTTATCTGATTGTATTTGGTTGCATTCTTTCAAAAACCAAGGTGATATATGGTTTGTGCCCATACAATGGAATAGTTTTGCTAGCTGTCCTTTTGTTTTTACTTTAAAAGGGGACAGGCCACTTCTGTGTTTTTACCCCTATCACTACATTTAATCATATACCAGTAAACTTGTATTACACATTCTTTGCAACAGATGATCTATGAAACCTTTGTTGATAACCAAGAAATTGTTTGTGATTGGCAATTTTACATATTGTCACAACAATTAATACCAAAAGTTATAACAGAAATCAACCAATTGCCTTTTAATGAAAGACCTCCTACAGTCTTCCATTTAGAATTCTAAGTTGCTTGTTAAATCTTAATTTATCTGAAAACTGCACAACAGCAGCTGTACTGTTGCTTAAAACGTCCTAGAGAATGGCCATTGAAATAAAATTTATTCTTAAAGCCTGTAGCAGTGACTATAGTTAAGATTATAGTGGTGCTTGATGTTTGTGAACCCTTGATTTGTTGTTGTGAAACAATTTTCTTAATGCCATATAAAAAATATTTTCGTTATCCTGTTGACATTGACAAAACATTTCATGCTGAGAGTAATTACTCTTCTTTAGATTGCTATGGCCGATAGAGCTTTCTCATGGGGGTGGTGGCAGCCTAGCATCTTTAAATTTAAAATATGCTTGTTGTACCATTCCTCTTTTTGAATAAAGTTACATTTTTTTCTTGTACACTTAAATTTAAGTTAGTGGCCAAAAATATCCCAGTGATGAGCCTTCGGAATTTAAACCACAAATCTAGTCTTTGAGTGGGTTTATTTTCGGAAGCAGTAGATATGAACTGCAATACATGAGATTTATTGTTTCCTGGCTGATTAAAAGAAAGCAGGTCAAAAGAGAGCTAATGGTTCTACCTTCACTTTTTGGCACTTAGACAAGCAATTAGGCTTTATTCCTGCATCTTTGATGAGGCGGTCATTGCAATAAAATTTAACCCTTAGAATGCTGGGTAATTTTCTTAAAATAGATTTTTGTGTCATCTGCTTTCCAAAATATTAGATATCTTCTTAATTTTGATGAGGAATGATAATCAGAGTTGCAAACAGGTTAGATCACAGGCCAGCTGCCAATATACTTCGCGTCTGGCCTTTGATCTAACCTGTTTGCATAAGCATGAAGTCGGTTCCAGCACTGTTAGGGTTAAAATTTGTTGATGTGCTATGAAAACCCAATTTTTGAAAACAGACAAACAAAATCAAACACCTTCAACTCTTGAATTTTGATAAGTGATAATAAATAATATAAGAATAGTTTGTTTTCTGTGATTAATCTTGTCCCATTTCTCTCGTTCTCATATCATAATACATTGATTTTTATGGCATGGGACATTTTAAACAGTCCCTCGAATTATCTAGCTATCTTCTGTGTATAAACATGAGTTTGAGTGTGGGAACAAAATTGATTTTAAAGGGTTATCAACATGCCAAAGTGAAATTTTAATGAGGTCAAATTGTACCTCATTTCCTTTCATAAAGATTTACAGTGTTTGCTGTATTTATACATGAATATTTTAAAAATACTTCTTTTCCCTCCCCCTCCACAATTAAATAGTAATAAAGGACAGAAAAAGTTTCTTTTTAACCCATCATCCAATACTAGTATTAGTTATTTGTTAAGATTTCTTCAAATTTGATGTTTTGTTATTTCAAATATATTGATTTCACATTGACTGTGAAACGAGACCTTAAAACTTAAATTAGCAGCAAGTTAGTCCCCTCAGAAGATGGAATTTGAACACATGAACCTCATGCCCAGAATGCTGATGATCTACCTCAGGACCAATGATTTCTTCTTTAACCCTTTACCAAACAATAACGACATTTGACCAGTCTGTTACAGACAACTCTGGAAAACATTGTTGGAAAAGGAGAAATTGCTCTTAACGAGCAATTTCTCCTTTTCTCACAATGTTTTTTGCCCTTACAGAAGATTATGTTTCAATTTCATCACTGTCTGAAACATAGTTTGAAAATTCTTTCAATTTGGGACAGTGGAAAATTTTGCATTTGGTAAAGGGTTAAGCTTGTTGGCACCAGTAAAAATGTTAAACGAGAATTTAAAATCCAAGTAAAGAGTATCCAAACCTGAGTAACCTTTATAAGGAAACATCAAAACATTGATAATCTTTTGGAGGGCTAAGGGCTAATACTATCACATTCATCAAGTTTTTTATGGGCCAGTAAATAAGTATAAAGTCGTAAAACATGTTTACTATATTGATACATTGATTGGTAGAAAACCCATTAATGTCCCATCTGATAAGCTCTTGATGGATTTTTCATGATCTTAGATTGAAAAAGTAAGGAGACATCCATTTGAATCAAAACAAATTTTGAAAATTTGATAATTTCTCTCGTAGTATAATTACTATATTATACATTATTTGAAAAGGAGAAATTTCTCATATTATATCAGTGGCTTTTAACCTATTATCAAACATTATTAACATTTGACAAGTTTGTTGCAGACGACTTTTAAAAAAAAACATGTGAAAAGGAGAAATTGCTTGTGACGATGTTTTCACAATGTTTTCTGCCCTATCAGAAGATTATTTATCAATTTCATCACATTTTGATATGACGTCTCCAAACTTTTTCAATTTGGATCAGTCGAAAATTTAGCATTTGGTAAAGGGTTAAAGGCATCACCTGCAAAGTATGCTCTAGAAAGACGATATTTTATGAGAAAATGAACTGTCCGAAATGAATTTCCTTAAATTGTGTGGACCAATAAAGTATCCAATCAGAACCATAAACCCTGACAAATAACTCTGGTTGGCTGAAAAATTAGAGGCATTACTTACAGGATTATACTGGGAAAACAAACTTTATTTGTATCCCAGAGAAAGTAAAACAGATTGTCTCAAGACAACAATCTAAGAAAATCATAATCTTTCACATGTCACCTCAACCCTTTCATTGTTCCATTGCAGGTAACTGTTTAACCCTTTACCAAACGCCAAATTTTCGGCTGTCCCAACGAAGAGTTTGCAGATGATATTTCAAAATGTGATGAAATTGGAAAGTAATTTTCTGATAGAATAGAAAACATTGTGGGAAAAGGAGACATTGCTTGTTACAAGCAATTTCTCATTTTCCCACAAGGTTTTCCAGAGTCGTCTGCAACAAAGTGGTCAAATGTCGTCATAATGTGTTAAATTGCATTGTAGATTTTGTTGGGTTAGGCACCATTTTCTCAAAGAAAAACTCATACATTTTAAAATTAAAAAGAAACTGTTTGAATAGGATTTCTATAAAATATGCAAATCAATCTAACTTTCTCACATATTCATCCGGTCATTGAAAAACATTTTTAGGCGAAGGCATTAAGGTAGAATTTGAAATATTTCATTGTTTGGCATAGGCTTTGGAATTATCAATATAAGATGCCCTTTGGACGAACATTATGTATCAGTGTGATGATGGGAATTTTAAGATTAAATGGAATCAGCAGCAAAATTCTGAATTTTCTTATGGATATTGAATTGAAACCTTTGAAATGCTTTATGTTGATGCAAGAAATTGAAATGATGAATGTGTCAAAGCGCTAAAGGACTTATAATAAGCAAGTTCCTTTTTCAACACATTATTTGATGTTTTAACCAAGTTTCACAATGAGATTAACCCATTACCAAACAAAAACGACTTTTTACCACGTTTTGCAGATTGAGACTCTGGAAAATATTGTGGAAAAAAAGAAATTGCTCGTAATGAGCAACTCTCCTTTTCCCACAATGTTTTCAACCCTATCAGAGAATTATTTCCAATTTCATCATATTTTGAAATGTCGTCTGCAAACTCGTTTAATTTGGGACAGTTGAAAATTTGGCTTTTGCTAAAGGGTTACAATAAATTTCTTGCATAAATGTTTTAGTCTGCTAACATTATCATATAAGGAGACTCCTAAAACTCTATTCAAGGGAGTAATATGATTTCCATTTTCAAGAGATACAGATTAAAGGATGTATCATAACTCAATGTCTTTCTTTTTTGAAAAAAGTAATCCTAGATTGAAGGTACCCATAAGAATCATCCTGATAAAACAATTCTGAAAAGTACCCTTAACCCTTATAGTGCTTGAACCGAGTTCAAGCTAATGCAAACAGTTTAGATCCAGGCCAGCCGCTAAGTGAATTGGTGGCTGACCTGTGATCTAATTTGTTTGCTACTCTGAGTATCTTTCCTCAACAAAATTAAGCAAATATTTAAGGTTTTAGAAAGCAGACGACACAAGAACCCATTTTTAGAAAATTACCCAGCATTCTAAGGGTTAAGAAGGTGTTGACGTAAGAAGCAAACAAGTTTGCAATTAAATAAGCCTGATATTGAAATTTGATTTTCGTATTCTCCATTTTCAGTCACAACAATAGAATAACCACATTTGACGTGCCAGGGACAGGACGTGGGAATATGATGGAACCACCACTACGCTCTCCACCTCAAACCCCAAACAACAACCGAAACAGCATCAACAACAACAACAACAGGAAGAGCATGAAGGGAAGTAAGCTGAAAGCACCTTCTGCATCAAGAGAGGAGAACTCTAAAGTTATCATGCGGGGCTGGTTACAGAAACAGGTAATTATGTCAGGCTAATGAATTAGATCTTTCATATTGATTTACATTAATGCATTTGCTGCAGAGTGTTTATCTAACCATTCAATTTGATTAATTACTCAAAACAATCCTTCAATATCTTCATTTCTTCACCAATTTCTTTTTTTCTGCTTTATATTTAGTCCCAGTCCACTTTTTCTTTCAATTTTTCTGTCCCATTTCATGAGGAGTGTGTGTGTGTGTGTGTGGGGGAGAGAGAGCATTTTACCATTATTTTTATTGTTGCTGCCAATAAACTCTTTAAAATGTACAATCATCAATTGATAATAAAAATATGAATGGTCTTGCTTGAATTAACAAAGCTCAAACAACACAATTTAACATCCCTTTTTATATCATGGAAACAGATTAACTCATTAAGATAGCTCAAAATCAAAGCAACTGCCTTTGAGAATTGCGAGTAATGGAAACATATTTATAATTTTTAAATAAAATTGATCGAGTGACAAGATGCCTAAATATGAATATGCATAATGGTGTAACCATTGAAATATTATACAAACCTCTGACATACACATCCATGTAAGGATCGCTTTAACCCTTTCCCAAACGCCAAATCTTTGACTGTCCAAATTTGAAAGAGTTTGCAGACGACATTTCAAAATGTGATGAAATTGTAAAATATTCTTCTGATAGGGCAGAAAACATTGTGGGAAAAGGAAAAATTGCTCGTTACGAGCAATTTCTCCTTTTCCCACAATGTTTTCTAAAGTCGTCTGCAACAAAGTGGTCATTGTTTGGGAAAGGGTTGAATAGCACTAATTGGGAAAACTCATCCGGTAAACTTTTGGGGCATTTGGATGATGTAGATGAAATCATTATAACAAAAGAAGAAAACTGCTTACAAGGATAATTTTACAGGAAAGTAGCGGACTCAAGTTATGGAAGAAAAAGTGGGCGGTGGTTGCCGATTATGGGCTGTTCTTTTACAAGGACGACAGCGAGCAGTCTTGTATAGGGTCTATCCTGTTGCCGAGCTACAACATAAACCAATGTCGACCATCAGATGTGAACAAAAAATATGCATTTAAAGCGGAGCATGAAAATATGAAGACCTTCTACTTTGCCACAGACAACCAGTATGATATGGAGAAATGGTTGGAAGCCCTGAAAATGGCATCCCTTGTACAGAAGGCACCTGGGTAAGTTTATTGAATTTGGATTTGACCCATTATCAAACAATAATGACATTTGACCAGTTTGTTGCAGATGACTCTGGAAAACATTGTTGGAAAAGGAGAAATTACTCTTACTTAGCAATTTTCCTTTTCCTACAATGTTTTCTGCCCTTTCATAAGATTGTTTTTCAATTTCATCACATTTTGAAATGTCGTCTGCAAACTCTCTTAATATGGGAAAGACAAAAATTTGGCGTTTGGTAAAAGGTTAACTATCTGTATTTTTGTTTACATATATAGGATGTGATTGAAAAGAGGGTGTGACCTAGGCTTTGTGTTGCAGATATAATCTATTGAACATTTCTTCAAATATGCAGATACCTGACTTTTTTCATTACTATTAATGGGATAAGACTCATTAATTATCAACTGTCTGTGAGGAAAATTTAAAAAGAACATGGTAGTCTAGTTGTGCCAACCTTTCCTTAGCTGCCAGTTTCATAAGAATCATGTCTGGTTATCATTAAATCAGATCCAATTTTGTTGATCTCCTAATGCCCTCACCCTCCCCAAAAAGTCGTCTATTGCCATAACAGATGTAAATACATGTACATCAATTTGTGACTTTTAACTGTAAAAACTGTGTTGGCAAAGTGTGAAATTGCTTGTTACTTTGTAACAGTGATAGCCAAAATAGTTGTGCTTAAGTCATTTTGCAACTATTACCTGTAGAAATTGTGTTGGCAAAGGGAGTAATTGCTCGTTACTTTGAAACAGCTTTTACTTATGGCTTCTGCTACAAAGAAGTCAAAATGAAATTATAGTTATGCTAAACTAAATCAATCCAAATTATTAAATCTGTTTTATAGGTCAGGACAAATGCAAAAGTTGATCCCGAAATCTCCCATAATGCAATGGACAGATGATGCCAATGATCCAGGCTTGTCACCCCCGGACATGCGGAATTACCCGTTCTCTGGTGGGGAGACACATCGCTCTGATATGGATGGAAGCTTCAGGGACAGACCACCATTACAGTCAAGGGAGAATACTCAGGAGTTTAGCAGAAACCAAGATCCAAGGGTATACAACCAGGATCCTAATGAGTCGTACAATATGGGACATCTCAACCCTAACAGGTCCTCATATCAGGACTCGGAACGATCTTTTAACCAGGATCCAAATAGGTCATATAGAGATTCCGAAAGAGGGTCCCAAAGGGGATCTAGATCCAATATTCCAGTAGACCAGTATGGTTCCCTTCCCAGAGGACCTTCAGGGGCCCCTAAGGGTCAGCACTACAGGTCACATGACCCAAATTCTATTGGACAGTATGATCCAAGACTTCAGGGTGACAGTAATAGAGGCTCAGTTAGGTCCACTCAGAGTCATGGCCGATTGCCTACTAATCAAAGGTCAAGGCCACAGGACCCAAGGTCATCACACCCAGGACCTTTTACATCCAGCACCTTGCCAAGGGACATGAGGTATGGTAACCAAGACAACAGGGGTCAAGGTCAAGGAGACCCAAGGGGTCAGCAATATAATTCCTTACCGAGAGATCCCAGGGACCCCAAGTCCAAGTTGTCCCCTACAGAAAGGCATGAGGGACCATACAGCCAATCGTCTCCAAGGCAACCAGCTGACAGTAGAGGTCACAGGAGGGAAGACAATCCATATATGATGATGTCATCTCCCCAGAGTCAATTCAATGACAGGTATGCAAAATAAATTACTAGATGTCTAATCTTTAATTGTCAATTGTTCATTTGTTTTCTTCATTAGAGTTTAAAGTATCATTTACTCATTACAAGTTATAAGTTTAATACATACATTCATATTACAAGTTATAAGTTTAATAC
Source organism: Cerastoderma edule (assembly GCA_947846245.1). Lineage (NCBI taxonomy): Eukaryota > Metazoa > Mollusca > Bivalvia > Cardiida > Cardiidae > Cerastoderma > Cerastoderma edule. Next base: position 12,509,540 of record OX401416.1, on the reverse strand, counting down.
ATACATTCATATTACAAGTTATAAGTGTAACACATACATTCATATTACAAGTTATAAGTTTAACACATACATTCATATTACAAGTTATAAGTTTAACACATACATACATATTACAAGTTATAAGTTTAACACATACATTCATATTACAAATTATAAGTTTAATACATACATTCATATTACAAGTTATAAGTTTAATACATACATTCATATTACAAGTTATAAGTTTAACACATACATTCATATTACAAGTTATAAGTTTAACACATACATTCATATTACAAGTTATAAGTTTAATACATACATTCATATTACAAGTTATAAGTTTAATACATACATTCATATTACAAGTTATAAGTTTAATACATACATTCATATTACAAGTAATAAGTTTAATACATACATTCATATTACAAGTTATAAGTTTAACACATACATTCATATTACAAGTAATAAGTTTAATACATACATTCATATTACAAGTAATAAGTTTAATACATACATTCATATTACAAGTTATAAGTTTAACACATACATACATACTACCAATAACTCTCCATTTACCATCATTCATTGATTACAAATTCTTAGTTATTTCTTTTAAAACAAATGCATTTTACCCTGTAAATAATTCAGATCCATATCATAATGCACGCTAAATAACCTTAGCTGTCGATGCGCCTTTGAACACCATTCATGCTTTCATTTAGAGTTTAGAGTTTAGAATTTAAGTTTAGAGTTTAAAATTATTTTAAAATATATGTGATGGTTATGTCTGTTTGTAGGAAATAACTCTCATGTCTAACCGTTATGGTTGCAGAAAAATGGATCCCACAAGGCACAGCAATAGGCCACTCCCCCAAGAACCTCCTCCTGAGCCAATCCATGATCGGAATCCATCAGGAGGCGGGGACTATGCAAGTCTTACCAGGATCAGAGATAGATGGCCAAGTATGTTTGATTTATTTAATTTAACCCTTAACCAAACACCAAATTCTCAACTGTCCCAAATTGAAAGAGTTGGCAGACGACATTTCAAAATGTGATGGAATTGAAAAGTAATCTTCTGATAGGGCAGAAAATATTAATGAGCAATTACTCCTTTTCCCACAATGGCCTCCTTTTTAATCTTTAATATTGAAAAGGACTTTCTTAAGGTTCAAAATTGAAGACAATTGATTTATATTGGAGAAATGGTACTTTTTCACTTTGAGAAGAACACAATGTCACAAAAGGAAAAAACAATAAAGAATGGTGGCCTCACAGGAGAAATGTCTGGTTCTATAACAAAATATTTTATTGCCTTTAAAGTAGCAATGCAGTGTTCAGATGAAAATTTGCATGCACTCTAATTTGTTTTAATTGCAAAAATACAAAAATATCTTTTTTCTTTCAGATCAAAATCTGTCCAAACCAGTGAATGAAGAGATAGTAGCCGAATCCAACCATGGAGGATCTTTACAAGCAAAGAGGCCGGACCTTTATGTAGATATCCCGCCCACTTATGTAAATGTGTTTGACCAATCTCAAATTAGAGGTAAAACAATTGTACCCTTAGAATGTACATCAGGGGTTCAGCGCAATACTATAGCAAGTGCTTCACGTTTGTGAAGCACTTGTTATAGTCTTGCTTTGAACCCTCGACATGATGTTTGTGGTTTGTAAATTAAACCTAGACCATTTATAATTTCACCAATGGTTGTATATTTTTGAAGAGTTATTTGGCAGCATCAATTATAGTAATGATAAAATAGGATACTTTTCTTGTAGTATAGAAATTATTATTGCAAATGGAGAAAATATATATATAAAAAATTTTTGGATTTACATTGACACTTACAAGTCTTTTTTGAAGAATACAAGGGAAAGTTTAAGAATTGTTTGTGATGATTTAACACTATTCCTTCTTCAAATAAACACATTTGAATAAATATACCTAAAACAAATGATTCAATTTTCCTTTAACCTAAATTATTTTGCATATAAAGTTGCTTTCTTGTATTAACCCTTTACCATGCGATAATAACATTTGGCGACTCTGGAAAACATTGTGAGAAAAGGAGAAATTGCTCGTAACAAGCAATTTCTCTTTTTCCCACAATGTTTTCTGCCCTATCAGAAGATAATGTTTCAATTTCATCACTGTTTGAAACATAGTTTGAAAACTCTTTCAATTGTGGACAGTGGTGAAAAATTTGGCTTTGGTAAAGGGTTAAAGACATTGAAAGGAGCAATTATTATTTCCCTCACGACAGATGATCCTCCAGAACTCCCCTCCAGACCCCCACTTCCTGTTGAGATGCGGCCAAAGCTTGTTGCCGACCTTGCTATGGGTCATTCCCCAACCACTCAGAAAAACATGCTGGAGGCGGAGCGTAATTTAGAACAGCGAATGAAACAGCCTGCTTTCTTTAACTATCCCACCCCTACAAGGGAGACAATCCCGCCTCTACCACAGGTTTGTTGTTATTATTACTTAATTATTACTTGGGTCATTTTGTGCCTGGTTCAAGGTGAGCGCAAACAGCAATAGAAAAGAAATGTAGTTTTTGGTAAAGTTCATTGGGACAAAAGGAGGAATTGCTTGTTACAAGCTTATTCAACCTTTGGTCCTACTATTTGCATAACTTTTTTGCTGTACAAGTTTTAAAACAATATAAAATAAGAGTTAATGGATAGAATAATGGAAAATAACTTTTAATTGACATACTTTATTAATGCTTTGCAGGATTAAAACAGTTTATTATATATTTAGCTTTAATTGGGCTATTAAACAAGCTTTTTGAAACTTGAATAAAGAATTAATCAAAATCATTTATTGAATCCATTGTGGCTTTAAGGAAAATGATCTTTTGATTATTTTATTTTCTCCCAGGAAAGCCCAAGATCGCAATACTCTCAAAGGTCACAGAGGTCAAACGATCCAAGGTCAAGAATGCCTAATGACAATCAAGGTCGTAACCATCGACGACCAGGTATGTATGTTGGGCTGATTAGTTTGGATTTGCAGTTTTGGTATGACTTAATATAAATGTTTAATGCACCTCATGCCATTACCATACACATGTTTACAAGGAGATTCCTGCAATAACACCTTAAAGCAAATATTAGTATTTTATTCAGATAAACTTGTTTTGAAGCACATACAGTGTGAAATTTAGAAGATGAAAACTAATCTGTTGTCTGATACAATAACTCCTTTAAATCCTTAGAATGCAAACAGGTTATATCACAGTCCAGCCGCCAAGTAATTTGGCGGCTGGCCTGTGATCTGACCTGTTTACTACTCTGGGTATCTTTCCTCATCAAAATTAAGCAGATATTTAAGGTTTTGGAAAGCAGACGACACAAATAAATTATACCCAGCATTCTAAGGGTTAAAGCACCTCTAACAAAAGATTAATTCTCATAAAAGTTACGTAGAAATATGCTATTAAAATATATGGTAGAATGTCAGCTAGGCACCACTTATTAGGTAGCAACACATCTACATATTCAGACATATCTATTATATGGAAGCACCAATTTATGATGCCCTGTCTTAAAATGTCTTATGAGCAAAAATATATTGAACATATTTTCCGTATCTGACTCCTTCGTGAATTACAATACTCTACCAATAACCAGAATGAAACAGCATTTTGTTGCAGTCTCTATTATTTTTCCATTTTTTTTACACTTGTGCAGAATAGTTTTAAAAAGTATGACCCTGAAAGGGAAATGATAATAGTTCTAAAAATGAAAAGTGTCTATACCTGATATATCTCCTTTTTTTTATCATCTGCGGCTCATATTTTAAATAATTTAGGGTCCTGCGTGGCTAAGTGGTTAAGGTGGCAGACTTAGAAATCAAGGGTCCCTGGTTTGAGCCCCGTCAACAACTCTGGTTTTGAGGGAGTGACCTCCAGAGCCCTAGCCTTGTACTGGTGAATCCAGGAAAGCTGTTACTTAACTGAGAAATTGTTGATACGCCATTAAACACCAAACACCCAAACTTAAATCCTTGAACCATTTCATAAATATCATTTTTAACCACGGGAACTAAGCAAACATTTGCACTTTTGCTGTGTTCTGAAATCATTGGTCTATGTCTGTATCACATTTTGCTTATTGAAGTGTCAGATTGATGTGGGGTTTTTCCTTCTGTTATGTTGTGTTTTATGTCAGGCTTGAATTCACTTCCCTTGTCACAATGTTTGTCAATCATACTGGTTTAACCAATCCTTCCACTGACATTCATGAAACTCCTACAATGGGTAGGAAGTTTTTTTTATCACATTTTTTAGAAAAAGAGGAAACAGTTTACTGTCATATGTGCATTTTCTCCTCTATCCATAATAATGTCAAGTGTCATATTGAACAAAAGAAAAAATCCTCTTCTTGTTTTAACCCTATATCAAACTCCACATTTTGACTGTCCCAAATTGAAAGAGTTTGCAGACGACATTTCAAAATGTGATGAAATTGGAAAATGATTGTTTGATACGGCAGAAGAAATTGTGGGAAAAGGAGAAATTGCTCATTAAGAGCAATTTCTCTTTTTCTCACAATGGTTTCTAGAGTCTGATGCAACAACCTGGTCAAATGTCTATTGTTTGGTAAAGGGTTAAGTTATTCATGTTTGCATTTCTATTTTGCTCTTCATAGTTGCTACGGTGTATAACTGTCCATGTCCTTTAGTTTCTGTGTTGCCATGGCAGTTTGCAGGCCGCATGTAACATTGCGTGGTGTGTATTTCTCTTGTAGACCAGAATGCTCCAATGTCAAATTATGTCGACGCCCCAGTAATTAGGACAGATACAGGCCACGGTAGTTATTCCATCCACAATACATATGACCCAGATAACTCTGACACCACCGACAACCTGAATGGAAGTGATAACACTCTGACCAACGAGGACAGAAATGACAGAATTAGCGAGTTTTATGGCCTCGGGAAATACAACGAGAAAAACGGACAAGGAAACAAAAATAGGATCATGTCCGACCTCGATGTACGGGCAAATACTCTCCCAGTGAAGAAACCATTTGTTGGAGTGACTGGGGAGAAGGACTTTCGAATGAGGAGTTTACCAGATCATGCACAATCCATGCCTGCCATTTATCATGAACAGCAGCCTTTGTCTATCGAAGTTCCAGAGAAGCCTATGGTGAACAGTTATCTAAACATGGCCCCATTTGACTCTGGTCGGGAGCAGCCGGATGACAGTCAAAGGAAATCGGCTTTCAGACCGACCTCGGCAGCCAGCAACAATTCCCTGCAACGATTGTCCAGCACGGATAACTCTGTGCAACCTCAGGGTCACCAAGCTGATTATGGCAAGCTTCCAGGGCACCATCAAGCTGATTATGGCAAGCTTCCAGGGCACCATCAAGCGGATTATGGCAAGCTTCCAGTGCACCATCAAACTGATTATGGCAAGCTTCCAGGGCACCATCAAACTGATTATGGCAAGCTTCCAGGTCACACTGATCCTTATGCAGACCCTAAGAGATTCTCTTCTACAAGTTCACAAATGTCACAACCTAGAGTGCCATGGAAACAAGGTATTTTTTTGTGGTTGATCTTAGATTCAGTTTGGTGAAGGGGAAAATAATTTGGTGAATGATTTTCAGGTGTTTATATTGATTAATGCTTTGATTTTTTTTTTATTAATAACAAGTATTCAGTTTCTAGTTCATTGGGACAAAACTACTATGAAATTATCGTTATCTGGAATACTTCACAATTGAAATTATGAAACCAAAATTGTACATTTATAAAGTAGAATATTATTTGTTTTGATTACTTAGATATGTCATAATGCAGCTGTCAGATATAGTTAAATTTCAAACAGCTTATATATTTCCTCGAGTCATGTTGCAGGTACCCTATCAATCAATCATAAACTAAATGGGAACATAACTGGTACATCCATAAATGGACAAAGATAAGGACAATCAACTATTTCATGTGTCATATACTTCATAATTGATGAAATCTCTTTTCGATCTAACTCTCTTTCTGTTGTGTCAATTGTAAAGGCATAGGATTGCAAGACATTGTTTGATTGGTCTGATGTAATAGAATTTACCTCTTTTGTTACAACTGAGTCAAAAACTGCCAAAATCGACACTTTGTTTGAGGAAAGTTGTTTGGCTCTGCAGCATGATAGCATTTTGGACTTATGAGAACATTTTATTTAATTCTTTGTTATATGTTTATATGTTATTGTTAATGTCACAAGAAAATAAATATTTCTTTTGCTCGGACAATAATGCTATCATTTGAATATTTGCCTTTTCTGCTTTATTTTTAACCCTTATAGTAGTGCAACCAACTTCATGCTATGCAAACAGATTAGATCTAGGCCAGCCACCTAGTAAATTGGCGGTTGGCCTGTGATCTAACCTATGTGTGACTCTGAGTATCTTTCTTCATCAAAATAAAGCAGATATATAAGCTTTTAAAAAGCACACGACACAAAAATCTATTTTTTAGAAAATTACCTAGCACTCTAAGGGTTTAAGTCACAAGCTGTGGATCATATTTTTATGAAAAATAAATGTCTTTTGTAGTTAAGACAAAACTTATTTAAATCTTAAGAATGTATACTAGTTTTATTATAGAAAATAGGCCATTTTAGAATTTATTGAAGACAAAAAGAAGTTTAGTTACGAAAAACCCCACTGTAGATTAACCAATATGTAAGTATTTAACATGTTTTAAACAAAAATAAAAAATAGATGATGAACAACCACAAGTTTCTATTAAAACATTAAAAATAATTTATTCATTATAATTATACATTTATGGGCCTATAATATGGCCTTGTAGTTGATTCACTAAATATGTTATAAATAATTTCGTTTGATCATACGGTTAAAAAAACAAAAACATATTTCAAAAACCAAATGAATTATTTTTTCTTTTGCAGATAGTTTACCTGGTCAACTTTATCAAGGTCAAGGTCATTTTAATCCCGACAGCCAAGGTCAAAGAAAGGTTCAAAGGTCAGCCCCAACAGCAATAGACACAGTAAAGGAAGAACCCGACATGCCTGACTCACAAGTGATTGTAAGCTATCTCATTTACTCATTTGGGATTTTTGATCGGTCAATATTGAAAGCGACAGCAGATTTTATCAAAGTTGCCCTATAAAAGCCATACTAGCACTCATGTGCACTAAAGTTTTGTTAGTTTTAGAATAATAAACAAGTATTTTATAAAAGTACTTTAAATTCCTTTTTACAGAGGAACTGAGACGAAACATGTTCTTATGATGTTTTTAAAATTGGGAATATGATAAGGTTTGTTAACAATTAGCGATAAAACAAGGTCAACCAAGAAAGGTCGCGAACTAAAGAAAACAGAGAAATTCTCCATTTTGAATATTCCTGTTGTTGGTGTTGAATAAATGGCAATATATTTATGTGAATCACGGGTCTTTTCTAACCAGGTGACTGCCACTTGGTCATTGCTATTTAAGAGGTAACTTGAATGTTAACAATGAAGTCAAATTGTAGGGACAACAATTTGTGAAATAACAATTTGTGAAATAGGGTTTTGAAACATTGATAATGAATAGTGAAGGAGTTATATTGTCATGATTGTGTGGTGTTTTATTATGTTTAAATATATTCTTTCATAATGTATAACTCATTTAACCCATTTTTTCAGTTTTGTGCTAGTATGATTTTAATGATTTCATCTATATTTATTGACCAAGATGTTATCCTAGTAAATGATGTTTTCATCCTAGCAACAACAGTTTGAACAAATACTAAATTTGCTCCTATTAACATAAATGTTTATTTTTAGGCCACAGATTTACCAAAGCGAAACTTCTTGCTGAATGGACCTAGATTAAGGATGAGTATCTCAGCTACAGATTTATTAGGAAAAACTGTAAGTTTTGGTGTAACTTAAGCATCCTGTTCAGGGGTCTCTGTCATTAGTAATAACAGACCCCTGTACTACGCCGCATCGCAGCGCAATATGGCTTTTTGTGTACCTATGCACTGCATCACATTATAAACATATGCAAAGGGATAGATTTTTAAGTATAACCCCAGGAAGTAATTGTGACAAGTAATAACTACAATATTTTAATCAATATCAAGCTAGCAAATAGAAAAATGTACAGGAGTTTTTTGTAGAAAAACAATATCTGTGCAAATGTGCACCTGTTGGTTTGAGTGCTAGCTTGTGACGTCACGACTCCGCAAAATTTTCAAATGAGGGGATAAGTGAAGGTGATAATGCCACATGAAAAGACATTGAAAGGTCTTTGGAATAGTAACATCTTGTTTCACAATGTTTTCTTTTCAACCATACAATGAAATTAGGAGTTTGCAGATGTTTTATTATATTATGCAGATTTATTCTTTTTTTTTTTGGGATGAAATATGTTTTTAATTTGTTATTCGTCTTTTAAAAATATCAACCGATGAATAAGGATAAACCTATCAACTAATTTTAGTTCAAACTTAATTATTTTACATCAGTTGAGAAAGAAGTTCGTACAACTTGGATAAATCAATCTTGATTCTGCTTCCTAGATACATAACCACTACTTGCTTTGTATGTGGATTAGTGAAAGGTTGCAAGGCAGATCCCGCTACTCACAGGATTCAAACCCAAGACCCTTGTGTCCAGAGGCTGATGCTCTACCCCTGGATCACTGTCCTCAACCTATCAACTCATGGGCTCAGTGCAATGCTATAGTAAGTGCTTCATGTTTATGAAGCAATTACTATAGTCTTGCATTGAACCCTCGAACTGTTCTCTTAACAATCTTGTAATAAGGTGTTTGTGTTTTTTCGGTATTTAGATCTATGTATCCATGTTTTCAGCATGGTGAGCTAGTTTTGCTGTACTCTCTGAACAATCTTATAAGTTGTTTGTGTTTTCCAAACTCTTTCCCCAAACAATAATGACATTTGACCACTATGTTGCAGACGACTTGTGAAAACATTGCGGGAGTAGGAGAAATTGCTCATTACGAGCAATTTTTCCTTTTCCCACAAGGTTTTTTGCTCTATCTGAAAAACATTTTTCAATTACATCACATTTTGAAATGTTGTCTGCAAACTCTTTCAATTTGGAACAGTTGTAAATTGAGCGATTGGTGTGAAGATTGACGTTTTGTTAGGTATAAAGATTTATGTATCTATGTTTACAGCATGATGAGCTAGTACTGCTATTGATACAGCTACGCAGGGACAAGGCTGACTTGTCCACACAACGAGACAGCTTACGGAAAGCCATAGAACAAACAAGGCCTGGGGAGTTCTACTACAGAAAACTGTGAGTCGCATGAATCGTCATCATTTTGTTGAACCCTTAGAATGCTGGGTAATTTTCTAAAAATAGATTCTTGTGTCGTCTGAAAAGTAAAAAAAGATGACATTTTCTTTGCAAATTTAGGTAGAAACCATTGTAATGAAAGAAAATATTGGTTTTTACCAGTAAAATCTCATTTTGTCACAATGGTTTCTTCACTGTATTGCTGCAGGTCTGTCAAGGGTATTAATCCTTAGAATGCTGGGAAATTTTCTAAAAATAGATTCTTGTGTTGTCTGAAAAGTAAAAAAAGATGACATTTTCTTTGCAAATTTAGGTAGAAACCATTGTAATGAAAGAAAATATTGGTTTTTACCAGTAAAATCTCATTTTGTCACAATGGTTTCTTCACTGTATTGCTGCAGGTCTGTCAAGGGTATTAATCCTTAGAATGCTGGGTAATTTTCTAAAAATAGATTCTTGTGTCGTCTGAAAAGTAAAAAAAGGTGACATTTTCTTTGCAAATTTAAGTAGAAACCATTGTAATGAAAGAAAATATTGGTTTTTACCAGTAAAATCTCATTTTGTCACAATGGTTTCTTCACTGTATTGCTGCAGGTCTGTCAAGGGTATTAATCCTTAAAATGCTGGTTTATTTTCTAAAAATAGATTATTGTGTCATCTGCTTTCCAACCCTTTAAATATCTGCTTAATTCTGTTGAGGAAAGATACTCAGAGTAGCAAACAGGTTAGATCACAGACCAGCCGCCAATTTACTTAACGGCTGGCCTGGATCTAACCTGTTTGTATTTATTTTTCATGAAGCCTTTTCAACAACTATCAGGGTTAATTCATGTTTTATGCTTGCAGGCAAAATGAGGGTAGGCCAATTGATCAGGACAAGGAACAACAGCACAGAAAATATGGTGAAATGAAACGAAAATTAGAAGATATAGAAAAAAGGGTATGTTAAGTAATGAAATTATTGATCCCATTCTTTACTATGTTGCTATTTGGCTAGTTCAAATTGAAAGCAACATTTGATTACAATTATTAAGTATATATTATAATATAACATATTCTGAAAGAATAAGATCGAGAAATAGAAAATAACAACTATAAATCAAAGCAGAAGTTAAATATATTTCTCATGAAATGATTTTTTTTAAACAATTTTTTTTTTCCTTACACCAAGTATTTTTATTTTATAGAAATTTCCATACATATGTAGTTTGTTGGTGTGTTAAGCGAAGTGTAAGACTGTTAAGTAGATCTGTAATACATTGAGTTGTTACTTGCAGTTGGAAGTGTACAAGCCTCTGGTGAACTTGGTGTGTAACATGGTAACCATGGGCAGTTTATATGGAGGAGATAATCTCATGCTGGCTACAGAATACAGGAAGGTAGGGCCAGAAAGTTTTAACAACAATAAACTGTTCTTTCTTGAACCACAGGCACTTACGGCAATTTGAAATTGTAGCAATTTAGATAATTTTGAAACATGGTAATCATGGGCAGTTTATAGGGAGGAAATAGTTTTATTCTTTGGCCACATTATACAGAATGGCAGGATGAGATAGTATAACAACCCGTTTGCTACTCTGAGTATCTTTCCTCATCAGAGTTAAGCAGATATACAAGGTTCTTGGAAAGCAGACGACACAAAAATCTTTTTTTAGAAAATTACCCAGCATTCTAAGGGTTAAATAAAAACATATACATTATTTGTGTTTCAGCATTTACTGTCGCCAGAGCAGTATTCACCACCGAAGAAGATGTTGGAATTTTCCCGTAAGCACCAGGAGGATGTTGTTGTACAAGAGATTGAGGACGATGTAAAACAACTCACTAAAGAACAGGCCGATCTAGAGGTATGGCACAGGGAAGGTCCATTCCTTTAACCCTTTGCGTAACGCCAAGTTTTAGACTGTACCAAATTGGAAGAGTTTGCAGACGACATTTCAAATGTGATGAAATTGAAAAATTATCTTCAGATAGGGCAGAAAACATTGTGGGAAAAGGAGAGAATGCTCTTTAAGAGCAATTTCTCCTTTTCACACAATGTTTCCAAAAGTTTCCAAACTGGTCAAATGTCGATTTTGTTTGGTAATGGGTTATATAGGGGTTATATGACCAGTGTAAACTGAAAGTGAAAGCAGACGTTAGTTGTAAAAAGCAGACATATTTACGACTGGAGTTTGGCTAAAGTTTTCAAATCTTTTGATAAATATGCTGCATATTAAAACTTATTCCATCAAATTTGATTAGGACTTGACAAATTATACAGTATGAAAAGGCAAAATTAATGAAGAATAAAGAAAAACCATAATGTCTCTGAATTAGGGTAGAAATGCAGATTAAAACTTATTCCCTAACATTTGTTTAGTACTAGTCTATTTATACAGTATGAGAAGGCAACCTTTTAAAAAATAAAGGAAAAAGCATAATGTTTCTGAGTTAGGGTAGAAACTAATGGTCGTTAACAAGGAATTTCCTCTGTTTGTCACATTGTTATTTTTAATCCTCTTCTGAGGGTGCATCAAATTTAAGTTTATATGAGTTCAAGTATTAAACATTGTTTTCAAACTTCTGTTTATAACCCCTTTATATTTTAAATGCTTTTGTTGATAAAGATATTTGAAATTATTCATGATAAAGGGAATAATTCATGACTAAATCTGTCATATTGACATTTTTGTTTGGGGTTTAAGATTAGGAAATAATTGAAATTTCATATTTTGCTACATGACCCACTTAAATTTTCAAAAAAAATCAAATCCTTTTTAATTAGCTGTTTAGATAATTGCTTGAAATTCACTTAAATTTTCAAAAAAAAATCAAATCCTTTTTAATTAGCTGTTTAGATAATTGCTTGAAATTAGATACAGTCATATCTTCATTCATTTGATATATCAGGGTGTGAAATCTTCAAGATTTGTAAAACCTCTAATCCCACTTTCCTCTCTGGCCCTACAGAATAGTGTGAGTAACTATGGAATAACTAATATCCAAAGGACCTGAGTATTGTATTTGATTCAAGGTTTTTATTTTCATAAATAACAATTCTTAGTTTCAGACAAGGGAGTTTGAGGTATAATTTACTTTGTAGCTTTCAAATTCTTAGATGTTTTATTAAACACTTTGTAAGCCCTCTGTAGACAACATTCTTTTTTAAAACCTTTTAAGAGCAACAAAAGAAATTACTTCATAAAAAGAATTTCTAGTACTATAAAGCTGCTTGTTCAAAGATGTGATGAAATTTGAATGTTGAAATTTAGATAATTTGAAACTTTACAAAAGCTGAACTCTTTAATAATTTGCACCGCAGAATAGCCATTGGACATTAACTTGGTTTAAGTTTAAGTACAGTGGACCCGCGATAATCCGAACGTCGTTTATCCGGAATATTCACCATCCGAACAGAATTTTGAGGGAACGGATCTTACCTTCATCAATTTAACTGTTTAATGCGGAAAATCCGCTTTCCGGAACCGGACAAAAATATTTGGGAACCAACTGTCACTTTTCATAGTAAATGCGTATGGCTAGTCCGGAAACCAGTAAAATCGTTTGCGGTTACAGTTGCGAATGAAGGGATCGGTCTTCTGTTGTAAACGGCATTCACACGTTTTGCAAACTATCACGTATGCTTGACCATAACATGTCACATAGTGTAGTGTACTGGAAGGTGTTGATTGTTTGTTAATCGGTCATTCTGTCAGTTGATAGGTCTTACATTATTGTAATTACGGTCGCATGTCGATAGTTGGGTTTGTAAAAGGTGTTGATTGGCTGATTGGCTGCTTAGACAGCGATCGGGAGACAGTGTCTGGCAATCATTTTCAATTATTACTCAATCGATATGCTCCTTTTCCCTATAAACAAACTCTCGACAATCCCTCCCTATCTCATTTCTTGATATTGAAATAAAAAGATACAACTTGAAGATGTCTACACCCACAGCCAAACGAAGACAGTTCTTTTCAGAGCTATCTTAAGGAATTTTAACTTCTCGAAAGACATTGCTTCAAATTGTCATTTTTTAAAAATCCGTTTTGACCAAATAAACACTTCCTTAACACACTTTATATTTCCCTTCAAAAAAAAAATAATTGTGTATTTGTTACTTCATAGTAATGATCATAATACACCAACACCGTGTAGAGGTAAACATTTCGCTGTAACTCGCATATTCTTTATTCCGGAAAATTCGTTAATACGAACATTTCTCCTGGGAACGAAAGTGTTCGGATAAACGAGGGTCCACTGTATTTAGAGCCTGTATGCAGTCAATAAATGTAAATAAGGAACCAAAAGCTCCGAAAGTGTTTTGATCCAACGCTTACTTTGATTTATTACCATCAAATTAATTTTGTGTTAAGGAGACTTTTTTCATTTAATATTATGCAAAAAACCCCAAAAACTGTGTCGTTTCAATGGCATTTTATTCTGACTTCAACATTTATCATGTGTGAACAAGCAGCTTTAACCCTTTCCCAAACAACAAATTTTCGACTGTCCCAAATTGAAAGAGATTGCAGACGACATTTCAAAATGTGATGGAATTGGAAAATAATCTGATAGGGCAGAAAACATTGTGGGAAAAGGAATAATTGCTCGTTAAGAGCAATTTCTCCTTTTTCCACAATTTTTTCTTAAGTCGTCTGCAACAAATTGGTCAATTGTTGTTATTGACTGGGAAAGGGTTAATTAATTCATTTGATATGATACTGCTTAGATAAATCATTTGTGAATAAGGTAAATTATAAGTTTTCATTCAACCAAAGAGTATAGATAGTGTTTGTTGCAATAGATATCCATTATGTTGTCTGTAGGGGGTTGCTGAAAAATTTACAATTGTTTCTTCTCGCTATTACAATGTGTTGTTCATTTTACTTGCAATGTTCTTTCTTGTTACAAAGTTGTTGATCATAAGAGGTTTTTCTTGATCTAACACTGTTTTTCTGCCATTTACATTGTTTTTCCATGCTTTTGGTTTCTTACCCTTTTGAAAAACAACTTTTTTATAAGCAGTTTTTCTTTTTCAACATCTTATTTCTAAGTTTTATCACAATTTCTTTAACTGGGTACATGTCTTAACTACCTTTTTAATAACAATATGTTTGATGAATTTTGGTATATTGCTACAGTTGATGCATATGCTGCTGTCATGTTTTGATTTTCTCCATGGTGGTTCAAATCCAAATAAATTATCTTTTTAGTTGTGGTTGATAGTACTCAGAACAGGTTAGCTTTTCAAAATCTCTTGAATACAATCAGTCCTTTTTACTTGAGATATTTCTACACTTTACTATAAAAACAGGCTTCTTAACCCATTACCAAACAATAATGACATTTGACCAGTTTGTTGCAGACGACTTTGGAAAAAGTGGTGGGAAAGGGAGAAGTTGCTCATAATGAACAATTTCTTCTTTTCCCATAATGTTTTCTACCCTTTCAGAAAATTTATTTTTCAATTTCATCACATTTTGAAATGTCTGCAAACTTTCAGTTTGGGACAGTCGAAAATTCGGTGTTTGGTAAAGGGTTAAAAGGTTTGACAGTTATGTTTTGTTACAGTACATTGTGTATATTGTTCAGATTCTTTATTATGAATATGCTTTCCAGTTTTGCATAGGGTTGTTTTCAGATGCAATTATTTCTTTAACATTTAACAGTTTTCTTGTTTCAATTAATCTTTTGGCGACTACATTAAAATCGTTATCAAAATGAAAAAGAATTGTAAAAGAATACCCTTGAATAATGTGTAAGTGATTGACAATCAAATGAAAGTGGTATTGATTAGAGATGCTCATTTGGATATTTATTAAATAAATGATATAATAGTATGTAAATTAATGTTGTAACATGTCTTTGGTAAAAGATTTATAGTGTCTCCTGTTATTGTAGAAAAGCAGACAACAATAACTATCATAGTACTTATCTTATAATCACACTTATACAGTGCAGGATTAATTTTTGTTTGCTGTCAACTTGGACATAAAAATACAAATGAGGGAATGTGTTAAAAAAGTGTTCTAAAGTTTGTTTAAGCTGTTTGCAGGAACTCTGATAATGTCTGGCCCAATTTTAAAGTAACTGCTGTCAGCAAGCATTAAACGTAAAAGATAACTATTTGTTGTGATTATGGTAAGAAACCACTCTGACATATGAAGAAACTGCAAATTTTCTTTCTTTAAAATCTTCTGCTACTGTATGATACAGTATAAGAAATATGTACAAGGGCAGGGGCCTCCGTGGCCTAGTGGTTAGAGTACAGAACTTGAAATCACATGGCCCCTCTCCGCGTGGGTTCAATTCCTGAGAGGGATATGGATTTTCATGAGAGGCAGTCTCCCGACTGACTTACGGAATGCCGATGGTTCTACCTGCCTTGACCAGCCCTTGCGGGCAGTTGAGTATGGGGTGTTCCTCCATCATTAAGAGTCGGGCAATGCTACATAACTGAAATAATGTTGATGTGATGTAAAACCCGTATAAAAAAAAAAGAAATGTACAAGGGCAAAATATAAATAACCCTAGAATATCTAGCTATAAGAAATCTAACTGATATTTGTAATAATAGGTTGACAATGATCTGTTATACAATTTTAACCATGCTTTATTTCAGGAGAAGCTTGACCGCCTTTACGACCTTGACCGAGTGATCCAAGACCAGTCGTTCCAGGTGACCAGTTTGAGAGAGGACAAGGTCAGTGCATACATAGACTTGTTTAAATCATTACCAAACAATAACGACGTTTGACATTTAACGGCAATTTCTCCTTTTTCTACAATGTTTTCTGTCCTATCAGAAGATTATTTTTCAATTTCATCACATTTTGAAATGTTGTCTGCAAACTCGTTTAATTTGGGACAGTCGAAGAAGTGTGGGCTAGTCCCAGCAATTTTCACCTCGCCTAACAGGGATTTGAACCCGGGACCCTCAGTACAAGAGGCTGACCACCACTCTACCACTACACCACTGTCTCCCACAGTTATATAATATAACATGGTGTTTTTGCAGGAAATGCTAGAAAAGGCTCTTGGTGGTCTACTGAAGAAACAGGATCAAAATGGTTCCAATCCAATGGAGTTGGACAAACTTCGACAACAGCAGAGAACTGTGGAAAAGGAGCTGTCAAGGATTTTACAACAGCTAGCAGAATGCTCCAAGGTTTTTTTTTTATCACTTCTTTCCCCAAATCCTGGTTATTTCGCACAGGCAGTATAAAATCAAAGTTACAAGAAACTCTGATAAAAAAAGCTTTTACTCAATGATATGCTGTAAAATATTCTTAAGACGGTTTTAAATGTTGTTTGCTATAACACATAACCAAACAATAACAATGTTTTACCAGTTTGTTGCAGATAACTCTGGAAAACAATGTGGGAAAAGGAGAAATTGCTCTTATTGAGCAATTTCCCCTCTTCCCACAATGTTTCCTGCCCTATCAGAAGATTAAGGACAATTTCTCCTTTTCCCACAATCTTTCATGCCCAATCAGAAGATTGTTTTTCAATGTTGTCACATTTTTGAAATAATGTCTGCAAACTCTTTCAATTTGGGACAGTTGAAAATTTGGCGTTTGGTTATGGGTTTTAAGTGTTATTGATATAGGTAGAGTCAGATAATTGTGTCATTTCATTTCACAAATATTAGATTCTTCCAAGACAATTAGCATTGAGTTGTTCATTTTCAAGTAATTTCAGGATTTGCAGATGGTATTTACTATCTGGTGATCTTATCAAAAGAAAAGGGTAACACAATCCAAAGAGTATCCAAGTTTTCAATTGATATTATCTCAGAGTATTCAATTTTGTATCAAATGTTCAATGCAAGACTATAGCAAGTCCTTCACTTTCTTGTAGGAGATGCTATAGTCTTGTATGGAATCCTTGATGGATTAGTTTTTACTGCCTTCCCTAAGCGAAATGGAGAATTTTACAAATCATAAATTTATTTAATTTGCAGGAACTTGAAGAGACAACAGCAGAAAACAACAGAATAGAACACGAGGTGGCGTTGTTAAGGTCTAAAGTACATGGTGATGTCTCACGAAGTAAAAGCGCTCCATCTCTCGTAAGTTATGTTTTCCTTTCTGATTGTTTTACAGTCAATCTTGTTTTAACAGACCACCAGCAAAAAATTTATCAGAGTCTATCGAAATACAGGTTGCTAGTCATTCAGAAAGCTCCTACTGGGGCTTCTGTATATTCTAGTCTTTTCTCCTTGCTAGGTTATTCTCGAAAACACACATATACATAAAGATAATTATATTGTCTTTTAACCCTTAGTATGCTGGATAATTTTCTTAAAAATAGATTTTCGTGTCACATTCTTTACAGAAATTTAAAGATCTGCTTAATTTTGATGTTGATAGATAGTCAAAGTAGCAATCAGGACAGATCACTGGCCAGCCGCCAATTTACTGTCGGCTTGCATAGATCTAGCCTGTTTGCATAAGCATGAAGTCGCTGCCATCACTATAATGGTTAAAATGTTAATGGAAATGCTTCACTTTTTTTAAGCTTTGAGTAATTTTATTTGCTGTGACATACTGCCTAAACCTTTCCTTCATAAAGAATTTGAGAAAGTCAAAATTGAAAGCAACAGTACAAACTGTATTCCAGGGAGCTCGCTCTTACCTAGTGAGCTAAATGGATGATATTAAGAAACCTGATGCTGTAAAGACTGAAGAACATTGTTCAAAGTGTTTTAACAATCAAGGTTAAGTTTGTAACAAGAAAAAACTGAAAGGGGGACATGTTAAAAATAATGTATTCTCAATCATAATTGATGCATGGAAGTAAAAATAACCTATTTTTGCAGTCAAGTGAATCTCTAAGAACCAAAATGAAGATGGAGAAGGATCTGGCAAGAGTTCAAAACATGATGGAAGGGCTGTCAGAAAAAGGGGCGGAGTTACAGAAAATGATGAGTACCCTTCGACGACCCCAGAAAGATGGAGACCCCCAGAATCCCCTCATGTCCCCCTTATCTCCATCATCCCCTTTGGTGCCAAAAGGTAAACATTTCCTTGTGACCATTACTTCTATTTCATCATGATATTGCTTTCTTTTCACAGATTAATTCTAACCTTTTACCAAACACCAAATTTTCGACTGCCCAAATTGAAAGAGTTTGCAGACAACATTTCAAAATGTGATGAAATTGAAAATAATCTTCTGATAGGGCGGAAAACATAGTGGGAAAAGGGGACATTGCATGTTGAGAGCAATGTCTCCTTTTCCCACAATGTTTTCCCAAGTCGTCTGCAACAAACAGGTCAAATGCCATTATTGTTTGGTAATGGGTTAAAGTTGTCAACCTTATATGTGGAAGATTGTGGGATTCTACTTCAGTTTTCACCAGAGACTAATAAACAATAGTAGAAATGGTTTAACTCCCTTTAAGTTAGGGAAATAAAGAATTATTGTTTTTTATTTGAAGCCAAAAAGTGTTTCATTTCAAAACAAAGAAAGTACTTGTTTTGGCCAAGTGATCAACATGTTGTGATGCCCTGTCTCATTTTGATATGTTAATTACCAACATTTACTGCAAGAAAATGGATTGATTGAATTTTGTTTTGCTTGCTATTTCTGTATTCTTTATTTCTGACAATGAATAAGTGAATCACTGCAACATTGTAATTGAAAAACATTTGAAACAGAGTAAAACACAATACAAATAAGTTTGTTCTGCTTTTTTAGCAATCTAGTTAGGTCATAAAGAGTAAAACTTTCTTTGCAGACATGACAGATGGAAAATCAGGTTTAACCTATTATGAGACAGATTTAGACACCTGTGAAACTAAAGATTTGGCCCAGGTAACAGCTCTCTTGGCGTCTTATAAACTGATACCAGGACAGGAAACAGGAAATGGAAGCCAGGAACCAATCAGCTTCCCAACTTCATCCAATCACAGAGCTCCTCCTTCCAGCAGGGAATCAGCAATTGTTCCACATAGTACTTCAGCAAGTTACAGGACACCAGTTACAACTGAGGAGCCAATCAGCTTTCAAATAAATTCATCAAGTTATAGAGCCCCGCCTTCCAGTAATGAGGATGGTTCAAGTGCTTTTAGAACTGTGGTAAGGTTTTGGTGCTTTAGTGGGAATTTATTTTGTTTGTAGTGAACGTTATTCAAGCTCATTGATAAAGAAGAAACGCTAAATTCACCTGTTAGTTATTTGATTACATTTTTTTTACACAAAGGGAAATTCAATCAAATGACCATCAGGAATGTCACAAAAAGTTTTCATGTTTAGAAAAGTAATTTCTTGATATGTAAGAATGTTTTCAAAATCCATCATGGATTTTGAAAGCAACTGTCTTCGCTTCAGAAGACTGTTAAGAAACCACATTTGAGCTGGTCTTAAATTGAAAGTTTCATACAAAAATTAATCTTGTTATGAAGTTGGAATGTCACAAAACGTATGTTATGTAAAAAGGAGATATTGCTCATTAATAGCATTTTCTGCTTTTCCCCAATGATTTATAGACAACAGTTTGTATATCATTTTTGGGATGGATTTGTTGTTGTCCTGCACTGAACCTTTAATCTGTTAACCCTCACAGTGCTGAAAGCAACTTCATGCTTATGCAAACAGGTTAGATCACAGGCTAGCCCCCAAGTAAATCGGCGGCTGGCCTGTGATCCAACCTGTTTGTTACTCTGAGTATCTTTCGTCATAAAAGCGGAAATGTAAGTTTTTTGAAAGCAGGCGACACAAAAATCCAATTTTAGAAAATTATCCAGCATTCTAAGTGTTAAAAAACTTAATCTGGGAGAATGATTAGTAACCAAGTATTTATGGTCATGGTTACATTTCAGAGCCCCGGGCGTAAAGAAGAGGACCCCACATTTCATGCTTTACCAGTTCAGACATTTCTCAAACAGACAACAGCCGTGTCTGAAAATGTAGAGGTTTGTCTTTTTTGATTTTTTGATGATATGTCTCAAACTAAGTTTTGTTAATTGCTTCATGTAAGCTTTTTCATAAAACCATTTCGAATACATGGAATTTAGAGACTGATCCAAATTTTCAAGCAACAGGAAATTGCTACTAATTCCAAATTATGATGTTATGTTTCCTCTAAGCCATTGTAAGAAACAATTACTTCCTCGGAAGAATCATTCTACAGTCCAACTTGTGTTAAGCAACCATCCTTTGAAACAGCCAACCTGCCATAAACAACCACTAAAAAATTCTTGCTGGAGTTATAGTGTACATTTATTTTTGTTAAGCAGCCAACCTGTTTTAAACAGCCAATTGTCTGAGTTCCATAGGCTGGCCTTTTAATACAAGTTTGACTGTTTCTGTTTAGCAATTATTTACACTAGATTTGACCCTTGACATGACATATTTTTCGAACATTCCATTGTTTTAGATAGTGAGCATATTAATTGTACATAACCAGCAAAATGTATTCGTTTTGCCACAAAGTCGAGGAATGACCATCTAAAAATCATAGAATTAACATAATTTATTAGTCTTTGATCATTCCCCAAAAAAAAGCATCTAGATTGACAAATACATTATGTCTTTATTCCTTGTATTTATGAAAACAACACTTGTAGAACTGTATGATTGTATATGTTATGTACTAAATAAATTGTAAATTTGTGTTTTATGATCCAGAGGCCTAAATTATTGTCATTGTCGTAAAGGTAAACCTAAAAATAAATTGAGAGAAAAAACAATTTTGTTTTCCAGAATGGTGGAGATGCAAATGGCCCATCTGATCAATGGGACATTGGAGGCGCTGACGACAACACCAAACGTTTCTATGGTAATCTTCTTTAACCCTTTACCAAGCGCCAAATTTTTTACTTTCCCAAATTCAAAGAAGTTGCAGATGACATTTCAAAATGCCACGAAAGTGAAAAATGATCTTTTGATTGGGCAGAAAACATTGTGGTAAATGGAGAAATTGCTTTTAACAAGCAATTACTCCTTTTCCCTCAATGTTTTCCAGAGTAGTCTGCAACAACAAAACTGGTCAAATGTCGTGATTGTTCGGTAATGGGTTAATAAAGTTGTAATTATTTGACCTATTTTTCTTATTTGTTTTTTTTTGTGATAAGTTAAAATGAAAGTAAATGCCCAAATCCAACTTTTGTTTTGAAGTATTTGGTGAAAAACCATTTTGACAAAAAAAAGAAATGGCTCTTTATGAGTTTAAGAAAAAAAAGTAATAAAAAAACATTGATGAGAAATGCGTAAACCATTCCAAAAGTTTATAGTACTCATTCACCCTTTCTGTCTTATTCATGCTAATGAAATTCAAACCTACTAGACACATGGGTTATTTGTTACAAATGGAACATAAAAAATAAGTTATGGTGTTTTAACCCATAAAAATCGCAACGAATATCTGTGTGTTTGTGAAACATTTAAAGTTCCCGGACGTCATACAATAAAAAATAATATATATATGTAATATATGGAATTGGCGTATGGTATTCAGCTATGATTCAAACAAAAGAATTCTTAGAAATAAGTCCCCAAAATCATTTTATAACTGTAGATAATTACAGAAAACCCCAACTGTTTCACTAACTGATGTAGAGAAGCATTTTTCTTTCTGTAGGTTTAATTCCCAAAAATATGCCGAAATCACAGACACTGCGAGATGTGAAAAGAAATTCTGAAAACAGAAAGAAAAAGGAAGATGGTAACTAATCATTTCTAGACTAATTGGTTTAACCCTTAAACTTCAATTGGGCTTTGTGACCAGTCACTATTGAAAGAAACAGCAGAAATTACTTGATAAAAATTAATCATTTTTTGTTTAAACTACTATGACAAAAGAAGAAATTGCTCAGTATGAGCAATTTCTCATTTTTATCACAGCGGTTTACAATTTGTTGTTTCAGAAATAGACTAGAAGTATATACGATCATGAAAGAAAGGGTTAAACCACATGATGGACTAATACGATTGGACATTTTTTATTAAATTGGAAATAGAAACTGATGGCAACTGTTTTTGAAAATAAGTAGAAATAGTTTAAACAAAAAGTCGAAAAAAAATGCTTTAACCCTTAGAATGCTCGGTACTTTTATAAAAATAGAGTTTTGTGTCATCTGCTTTTCAAAATCTTAAACACCTGCTTAATTTTTTTGAGGAAAGATACTCAGTGTGGCCAACATGTTAGATCACAGGCCAGCCGCCAATTTACTTGGCGGTTGGCCTGTGATCTAACCTGTTTGCATAAGCATGAAGTGGGTTCCAGCAATTTAAGGGTTAAAGGAATTATATTCAATTAAAACAATGTTAAATTGTACCAATGCAAGGGTTATTAATGCTAAAGAAGCATGAGCATAGCAAGGTCACTGACCACAGTTTATGTGCTTTATCTGAAATTAATATTACGTTTAACTGTGCTCCAAGAATCATATTACTTTGTTTGAAATTTAAAAACCATTTGATTAAATTTGATCCTTCTACTTATTTTTACAAATTAAGATTACAAAGTATACTTATCTTTGAAAAAGTGTTTAATTTGACATTATGTTTTAGTATTATTGTAGACAATGAAAAGATAAATACTAAATCAAAAACTCAAAAAGGCATTCTGTTTTATAAGTAAAATTATAGAAAAGTTATTGCCAGTTTTCTTTAGCAAAGAATATTGTATTTGCATGTTACAGCTGTTTGTAATTTTGATCATTTTAATCATGCTAGATTTAATCTTTCTTCATTATTAATAGGTCTGCAGCAGTTAATTGTTAACATAGTGACATAATCAAATAATAACTCTATTTTGATACAAGCAGAATTATGTTTTTTTGTTATTTGCAATAACCAAAACCACAAAATGGGGTATAGATACTGCTCCAAAAGCAAAGCAGGAAGCTATCAAAGCTAGAATGTAAATTCATAAATTCATGTACTGGATTATTTTTCCAAAATGTTTTGATAGTTACCTGCTGTAGACTGTTTGATTGTTGCTCTTATATTGTTTAATCATTATAGTTAACTTGACACAAATAACTCCTATTATGTACTGTATATCTTCACCTGTCCGGTGCTTCATCTTTAATGCTTAACCCTTAGAATGCTGGGTTATTTTCTTAAAATAGATCTTTGTGTTGTCTGCTTTCCAAAGCCTTAAATATCTGCTTTATTTTGTTGAGGAAATATACTCAGAGTAGCAAACAGGTAACATCACAGGCCAGCTGCCAATCTACTTGGCAGCTGGCCTGCATCTAACCTGTTTGCATGACCATGGAATCGGTTCCAGCACTATAAGGGATAATATCGAATTTAATAACTTGTAACTATATTATTCAAGTATTATTCAACAAAGACAATGCAAAAACCTACAGACGAAAAATAATTATTTGATTAAGTTTGTTTGAATAATCTCGGCATTTTATCTATTTGCATCAAAGGATATTGGAAGTTAACTAGGTAAAAACGAAGAATTTCTGATACAAGCTTTTCTCCTTTTCTTACATACTTTTCCAATTTTACTTTAGAAATATTGCTTCATTTGAAACATATCGTATCATAATTCTCCAAAGGGTTTCAAATGAAATCTTTGACAAAAGGCAATAAAGATGGACAAAAGACTGAAAATCCATCTTGTAAGATTGGGATTATTGTAGGAATAAAAAAGAATGCCGATTTTTTTCGCTATAATTCAGAAAACATACATAGCTGAAACCCACAATATTGAGAATTGGCTGCTGAACGCTTTTTCTCAAACAGATTTGTTTTTATTTCTCTGAAAAGGAAATGCAGATGGCTTTAAATTTTGATAAGTTAAAAAAGATGACATTTTCTTTGCGTATTTAGGTAGAAACCATTGTAATGAAAGAAAATGTTGCTTTTTACAGTAAAATTTCCTTTGGTCATAATGGTTTCTTCAGTTCTCTGCTGCAGGTGTGTCAAAGACATTAACCCTTAGAATGCTGGGTAATTTTCTCAAAATAGATTTTGGTGTGTGTCGTCTGGTTTCCAAAATCTTAAATATCTGCTTAATTTTGATGGGGAAGGATATTTAGAGTAAACAACAGCTTAGATCTGAGGCCAGCTGCCAATTTACTTGGCCTGGATCTAGCCTGTTTGCATAAGCATGACATCGGTTTCAGCACTATAAGTGTTAAAGAGTATAACTTTTGTGTATGTGAAGCAGAATACTTTATTGGGAACTCATTATGACAAAAGGAGAAATCGCTTGTTACAAACAATTTCTCCTATAACAATGGTGTTTATGCTTTATCATTTACCCATTACCAAACAATAACAACATTTAACCACTTTGTTGAAGACGACTCTGGAAAACATTGTGAGATAAGGAGAAATTGCTCCCAACGAGCAATTTCTCACAATGTTTTCTGCCCGATCATACAATCATTTTTCAATTCCATCACATTCTAAAATGTCGTCTGCAAACTATTTCAATTTGGGACAGTTGAAAATTTTGCGTTTGGTTAAGGGTTAAGAAAAGGAAGTCATACTCATTGATTTTATGATTGTGGTAAAAGAGAAAATGGCTAAGTATGGGCAATTTCTTCTTTTGTCACAATGTTTTCAAAGTATTCAGCATGAAACATGACTTCCCTTTTTCAGCTTCTTAAGATCATATAGAAACATATCATGTATTTTGTATATCATTAATTTATCGGTTTAACTTTTCTCTGAATGTACCACTGTTACGTTATGTTACTGTGACCTTTTGGGGTTAGAAAAGCCTGAATGATTTTTACCCGAAAAATTTCCGACCTATTTGTCACATCAGAGTTATGCAGGGAATTTGTGAGCAGATAATTATTGTGACATATGAGGAGAGGCATTTTCATCTACCTGGAATAAGGCATTGAGACAAAAGGAGGAATCAAATTTTAACCTTATCAAAGTTTTTTTTTATATGACTTGTTTGTTAAAAACAATTCTGCGTCGTTATTTAATGGGGACATAACCACATCAGCTATTTTAGTTATTTAGTTATTTTGTTGAAGCCTCCGTGACGGAATAAAACATGCTGGTAACCCTTATAGCACTGCAACAGACTTAATGCTAATGCAAACATGTTAGATCCAGGCCAGCCGCCAAGTGAATTGGCGGCTGGCCTGTGATCTAACCTGTTTGCCACTCCGAGTATCTTTCCTCATCAAAATCAAGCAGACATTTTGGAAAGCAGATGACACAACAACCTATTTACCCAGTATTGTAAGGGTTAATTCACTTTGGATGATATCAAAGAATCCATACCATGCTTTATTTTACTGACCAATGGTTGTTCAGGCTATTCAACCCTAATCCTTTGTATCCATGTATTGTGTTTACCTGTGATATATTGCAATGTTATACTTCCTTGGTTAAAGGCATTTCTTAGTAAGATTTATCACCAGAAATCAATTCTTGACAATTCATGTACATCACAGTATTGTGATTTTTTTCAATTTGGGTACTTTAGTGTTAAGAGTATTGAGGGTAGAAAATAGCCTTAGGAAAGGGATAAATATTATATGAGCTCTTTCTCATTTTTCTAAATATACTTTTAAAACTTTTTAAAGTAATTTTAAAGAAAGTTGCCACATTGTGATTAAGAGAATGGTTACATTGCCATTACAGTTTTTATTTAATGATAAATCTGCCTTTAACCAAAGGAGTTGTGAGTTCTTTCCCCCAAACAGATGACATTTGGCATGCTTTCAAAGTGTAGCAGGTTAATTTAGTAATTGTATTCCTATTTTCCGATTAGATTTAGCACTAAGCACAACATGTGACAAGAAAAAACATTGTCAGATATTGCAAATGTAAATACGATATGGAATTAGTTTTCTTTAAAAAGAAGTTTGAATTACGATGGATGACATGTTTTGTGATAGAAGGTTAGATTATTGCATAAGAATAATGGAATGTAGAAAAACAAATAGCATTGATTAATTCCAAATCATTTGCTTGGATTTTATGAATCAATGGACATGCACATAAGAGCAAGCTCCCTTTTAACACATAAGAAAGTTAATCCTACTTAATCCTCTATCAATTTTGGTCTTGGTCTTCTAACCCATTGCCAAACAATAACCACTTTATTGCAGACGACTCTTGAAAGAATTGTGGGAAAAGGAGAAATTTGCACATAATGAGCAATTTCTTCTTTCCTACAATGTTTTCTGCCCTATTGGAAGATTTTTTTTTCAATTTTTTCAACTCTTTCAATTTGTTTCAGAAAAAAATTTGGCGTTTGGTAAAGGGTTAAAATCAGAGACAATAGATAATTCATATTAACAGAAAATAAAAGAAAAAGGGATCTAGTTACAGATATGCCAAATGTCTTCTGCCGTGTGGAATGGTATAACTTCTGCTTTGTGTATTCGTCTGCATGTATTTGCTATATTTCTAGATCCTCCACCCCTCCGTGTGGGCATCATCCCATCCAACGATTATACAGACGCAAATTTCCCCGTGTATGAAAACCTTCCCCAGACGAAATCTACACCCGTCTCCTCAGAGTCTCCTTCTGTAACCGCCCCCTGGGCTTCTGTTTCTAGGGACAACAACAACCCAACAGGCACCCAGCGCCGTCGATCCCTTCTGCATCTTATGACTCCCAAACCCTTCTCAAAAACTACACAGTATAGCAGTGTAAATAATGTATCAACACCTAATGATAATCAAGAAACTTCTAACGACCAATCAGAATCATTCTTACATACTAAACCTATTCAGCCTAGCCAATCACAAGGCTTGGAACATAAACCATATTTAGAGTTTGAATCCAGCCTGTTAAATGCCAGTAATACATCTACAGATCCTGTCATGCAAATAACAAACAGTAAAACTCCTCCCCCTCCCCCTGTGCGTGGAACAAGTAAGCGAATTACGATGGAAAACTTCCCGAATACATCATCGTTTATGACTGCCTTCCGAGCCCAAGGACAGAAGACAGGAAATGAGATCCCCTCACCACCGAGAAATTATGTGCTTCCGGAACCAGCCATTCTGAATAAAAAGAGAAACTCAAGGTCAATCAATAAAGACAGATATCTAACAATTTCAAGTTCACAGCCTGTAACCATGGAGAAAAATGTTTTACAGTCTCCAAAGTTGAAGAGTCAGGCCGGGGATTTGATATCATCGGTAAGAATTATTCATACAAAATTTGTTGTTCTTGTGGATGTGTGTGGCGGGGATTATGGATATAGGAGGATGAGGCTCTGATGCTACAGGTTGTAGTTAGTCCTTCAAAACGACATTTGACCAGTTTGTTGCAGATGACTCTGGAAACATTTTAGGAAAAGGAGAAATTGCTCTTAACAAGCAATTTCCCCCTTTACCCACAATGTTTTCTGCCCTGTCAGAAGAATGATTTTCAAATCATTACATCTTGAAATGAAGTCTGCAAACTCTTTCAATTTGGAACAGTTGAAAATTTGGCGTTTGGTAAAGGGTTAAGGACTTACTGCAGTGCATTGAACGCTTGAGCATTCACATACAAATAAATGTATCCGATGTGTCTAGTTTAAACTAATCTATTTTACATTGATTGTGAAACAAGTTCTTACAACTTAGATTAATCACTCTTGAATCTGCTTCCTGAATACATTACCAGTACTCATGCTGAATGTGGATTAATGAAAGGTTGCAAGGCAGATCCCGCCACTCACAGGATTCAAACCCATGACCCTTGTGTCCCAAGGCCAACCCTCTACCCCTGAACCACTGTCCTCAACATCAGATCATCAGATGTGTCTGTTTCACATGACATTACAAATGAAAGAATTAAATGTGTCTATTTCACATGACAGGTGCCAGATATTGTGAAGAGTTCCACATCAAAGATGGACCTGATAGATGAGAGAACCATAGACCGAGAAATTGTGAGTGCCCTTCTGATGTTCTTCCTCTCTGGGTTTGATACCTAGCTGGGTCATATATATTTAAACGTATTGATTTTGCATCAATTGTGAAACAAATTTTTACAACTTAGATTAATCAATCTGGATTCTGCTTCCTGCATGTATAACCAGTACTTGTGACAAATGTGGTTTATTGAAAGGTTGCAAGGCAGATTCCGCTATTCACGGGATTCAAACCCACAACCTTTGTGTCCAGAAGCCGTCCCTCTACCCCATGACCATTGACCTTCATAAGCTGGGTCATAAACAGCAAAAGAACAGCTATAGTAATATAGATTCATTCAAAGAGTGAAAACTTATGAGAGGCTCCAGGTTGACTTAGGGAATGCAGATGGTTCTAACCTGCTAAACAAGCTTTTAAAAGCAGATAGAATTGGGTTATTCATCCATTATCACCATGGCAATATTAGTAAAATACTGTTGGTTTGATGTGAAACAATGTGTAATAATATTAACACTTAGCATGCTTGGTAATTTTCTTAATATAGTTTTTTGTGTTGTCTGCTTTTCAAAACCATATATATACCGGTATGCTTAATTTTGATGAGGAAAGGTTCTCAGAGTAGCAAACAGGTAAGATCACAGGCCAGCCGCCAATTTACTTGGCGGCTGGCCTGGATCTAACCTGTTTGCATAAGCATGAAGTAAGTTCCAGGGGCCCGTTTTACTAAACAACTTACGGAAAATGTTTGCGTAAGTCATAATTGATAAACATGGATAGTATCTTCAATGAAAGTACAATGTTGCAATGTGGCACTTCATTGGAAGCGTCTCGGAGAGACGATTCCAATGATGTGTCACTTTGCAATATTGCTTCGTCCAATACTGAAATAAGAGGAATTGTTGTTTTAGACATACGCAAATCTTAAGCGTAAACTGTTTAGTAAGACGGTACCCAGCAGTATAAGGGTTATTACTGGTTATTTCTTTATTTCAGCTATTTTACCCTCAGAAGGTAGACATACCAGAACGTTATGTGCCAGACTCAGACGATGAGAGTGTCACTGAGGAGGAAAAGGAAAAAAGGCGGGAAAAGGCAGACAAGATTAAGAAAATTCTAACGCAACAAAGGTACATAATATGAAAAACAGATTACCAAATATAAGAGGTGCACCATGGAAAAATGTATTCTAAAATCTCAATGTAAGATGGTTAGTTCTATCTGGCTGTTCAAGTAATAAGTTACTAAATATGTTTTATTCACTTTGCATTTACTCTTATAGCAAGGTTTTATCATGTGTTAAAATTAAGAAACTTGGTTTAAGAATACATGTATACATGTATGTTATGTGGTAGATAAGATTCAAACAAATAACCAAATATATGTTTCTTAGTCAGCAAGTGTATCCTAGTCTCATTGTTTCAAGTGTTTTCTGCTGCAAAAGGATATTAAGTTGTATATATCAGGCAAAAAAATAAACATTTTATTACATACATTCTTGCATTAAACAAGCAATAATTTTTCTTTTTTCCTATCATCTTTTAGTATATCAA
Organism: Cerastoderma edule; assembly: GCA_947846245.1. NCBI lineage: Eukaryota > Metazoa > Mollusca > Bivalvia > Cardiida > Cardiidae > Cerastoderma > Cerastoderma edule. Next base: position 12,479,900 of record OX401416.1, on the reverse strand, counting down.
TAGCTGGGGTTGCAATGTATTATTCATAGACTTGAATATCTTTTTGGTAATCCAAGTTCCATGTAACATGGACAGAAGTTTAATAATGTTAGAAATTGTTCAGCTTTGTACATTGAGATTTTAAAATTGAGTTTTACCATGTGCCTTTACAGTTATGGCTTTTGCACCAACCTCTCTATAAAGTAGTTGTAGATGCACCAATGTCTTAATCCTTTTTCTTTATGACAAAAATGTATCTTCCTAAACTGGAATGAATTCAATAAATATTGGTATTGTTTGATAATGGATGTGCCCAATCCCCCATTTAAGTTTTTTTTTTTTTCATTTTGTGAAAGGTCCAAATAGAAAGCAATACCAGACAACATTAAAAAGTAAGAAGAAAGTGTATGAGCTTGATGGAATTTGATTGGAACCATTGTGTTAAAAGAACTAATTGCTCTTTTTGAGCCACATGTATTCGTCCACAGTAGCGGGTATGGTTTTTTTGCTACACATATGGGGCTGTGAGATATTATTGAATAATAGGATAGCTTATAAATCATGACGACCTTTGTATATCAATGCATAATCAGAGATGATCGACATTTGCATGAATTCCATTCCTGATGCATTCAAACGGTGAATGGCCACGGGTCCTATGTGGCCCAGTGGTTAAGTTGGCTGACTTAGAACTTGGGAGGTCCTGGGTTTGAGCCCAACATACATCTCTGGTTTCATGGGAGTGACCTTTGGCAAGTTACTTCGGAGCCCTAGCCGAGTATTGGTTGATCAAGGAAAGCCGTTACATAACTGAAAAATTGTTGATACACTATTAAACACCATACAAACAAACAATAAAAGTGAATGGCAATATTCATATAATTGATTTAAGACCCATTACCTCATAATTTTCTTTGAAAGAAAAAAAAATGTCCTTCTTTCCTGAAAAACTTTTCGCAAAAATGTGAGTTGGATCCAGGCCCTTAAAATGCTGGGTAATTTTCCAAAAACAGACTTTTGTGTCATCTGCTTTCAAAAACCTTAAATATCTTCATACTTTTGGTAAGAAAAGATACCCAGAGTAGCAAACAGCTTAAGTCATAGTCCAGCCCCCAATTTATTTGGCAGCTGGCATTGACCCAACCTCTTTGCATAAGCATGAAGTCAGTTCAAGCACTAGAAGGTTTAAATTAAGATTGACTGTTTTCTACATGTGCTTTCTTTAAACGTTAATTTATGGTTAATGATGGCTTTTCGTTTAGTTTGAAGCTCTGAGATTGAATTATAAGATTCTTTTTGATGTGCATTTTATGCATTTTGTCATACAAAAGACTAGCAGTGAATGATGCATTATGTAGTCTAGTCAAATCTCATCCCAATTTTCAATGTATTGATGATAAACGAGCATTTTCATATTGTCCCATATTGAAAGAACAGTTGCAACAGTCATCTTCAGCAAACTTAAAAAAAAAAAATTGATAAAGGTTTCAAGCTGGTAAAGAAATATGTATAAATACATGTGTACATAGATATTGGTGTTTGCTTTTAACTTCAATTTGGTGCTATCTCGAAATCCCAATAAAAGGTATAAATGAAGTATCAAGCTTTGCTCCAATTACTTTAAATTTCAGAATAACTATTGTTTGCAAATTCTTTCAATTTGAGGAACAAAGATTTGTTTCATCAAGATATACACACATTGGAAAATATTTTTTTTTTTTTAGAATTTATGTTTAAGTTTATTTTGGAATTCTCTTTTTGTGCTAAGTCTCTATAAATACCCGTATTTAGAGGTAAGTCAGGCATGTCCTGCGTAACATGAGTAATGCATCATGGGTGTTTTTGTAACCATGGTAACCCATAACACTGGTTATATTTTTGTGTCTTGGCTTTTTGACTGTTTAATCCGGAATCTGGCAATTATTGCCTATCTTTTGTATGATTATATTGATTATATTCTAATAAGCTTTAACCAATGGCTACAATAAGAGATTTTATGAAACGGAAAATAACATAACAGTTTTTCAACTCTGTTTAAATATAATGAACCTGTTGTTAATTTGAATTAATACATATAATAAGAATATATTTTAAATTAAAAAGAAATAAAATGAATAACTAATGTTCGGAAGGATTAACAACAACCAAAAGAGCTTGGAATAGAAATATAACCAGTCACTAAAAGCTTGCATTCTGTTTATGCCACTAAAAGTGATGATGTTGTTATGAACTATTATTGTCAGTAATCAAAGTATGCAAAGGATGTGAATATGTCTAATTAACCTTTACCCTCTTCAAATGGCTTCAGATTTTTTTAGTGAATATAACTTAATATCTGATTACAATGAAAGAGCTAAATTTATTGTGATATTTGTAATACTTGTGACAAAAGGTGTCTCTACTTGTGCTTGTTAAATTCTCTTTTGTCATAGTAGTTGTGTTTGTTTTTTGGATATGGGCTTTTAAAGCTATTTGATAATAGGGGAAGGGTAAATCAGATGCAATGTTAGTTGTTTTGTGAAATCATCAAAGTAATCAAGGAACACGAGCTGACATCTGCATGCATTTAGTAACATTCTCATTAGTTATATTTTCATTTAATCATTTCCACACACATACAGTGGAGAATTTAAGAAAACATTTCCATTTAATAATTTCCACACACATACAGTGGAGAATTTAAGAAAACATTTCCATTTAATCATTTCCACACACATACAGTGGAGAATTTAAGAAAACATTTTCATTTAATCATTTCCACACACATACAGTGGAGAATTTAAGAAAACACCATTACAGCAAGAGATATTCTCCAATACCAGGATTTTCTCTATTTTTTCCTCAACAAAGCAAAGGTTTTCTATTGAACTTCGATGATCATCATTTTCTGTTGCTTAGCATTTTCAGTGCAATAAGCCTATGAAAGAAATATCATTGAGATATCTTACTTAGTTTGTTGTGATTTGTCCAGAGCATAGTCGGAATGGGAAAAAGAGGTATAAAACTAAACCTTCACAGGTAGATCAAGACTGACCCTTAGACTGCTGGGCAATTTCCTAAAAATAGATTTTTGTGTCGTCTGCTTTCCAAAACCTTTACATATCTGCTTAGCTTTGATGAGGAAAGATACTCAGAGTAGCAAAAAGTTTAGATCACAGGCCACTCGTCAATTTATTTGGGGACTGGCCTGGATTTAACATGTTTGCATAAGCATGAGGTCAGTTGCAGCGTTTTAAGGGTTAAAAAGGAAAAGTTCGCTACACTGGAACCATTACTTTGTTTGGTATAATGTGGGAGTTATTGCCCTTTGTTAATTGGCAAACTTTTTTGTGGTCTGTTGTTATTTTTCAACTTGAACTTGTCACTAAATCCTGTTAGAGAGTATTTTCAATATTATACAATTTTGATGCAGTGTTTAATTTATTATTGCAGTGACCTTGTTATTTCACAAAGTTTTATGGTTGTCCCAACATCCCAACATCTTTAGTTTTCTGTGATATCGTTTTGTGACCAGCATGTTTGTCTGTCTTTGATTTTCAGGTTTTGGAGACCTGCTGTCTCTCTTTGATGACATAACAAAACACTTCCTTTTCATGATTAAGATGTAGAAATTTCAAGATTAAAACATTTAGCTTATTTTTCTCTGCACAACTGCAGAAGAAAACGAAAAACATTGGGACAAAATTGTAATTTCTCCATTTCGTCTCGTTAAAATCAGGAGAAAATGTTTGGTTTTTGTGCTTTTAAAGATTGCTGTTTGCCATTTATTTTGATTTGGACCAATCATATATGGCAAAAGGGGCACTCGGACATAGCAAACAGTGTAGCCCCAAACCAGCCGCCACGTCAGTGACGTGGCGGCTGGTCTGGGGCTACACTGTTTGCCATCTTAGAGGACATCAAGTTCTACCTTTAAATAAATACATTTGATAACTGTCGTGACTAGATGCTGGAATAATAGCGCTAAGAAAGAGCTGAGTCAACGGTTTTTATTTATGTCCGAGTGCCCCTTTTCGCGTGACGCGGCCCATATATCTACTTTGGGGAATGGGTTAACCTCAAGATTGTTAAACTCACAATCTCTAGAATTGCTAAATGATAGATTTATCCCTTTGTCATTCTTTCAGCTTTCATAAAATAAAAACAAAGGCTAATATAGTACATGTAAGTGCACGACTGTATTTATTATAAATGTGATGAACCCTAGAATATTAATTGCAGCTAAATTTTAATTTGTAATAAAGAATAACATCATGTATAATTGTATGCTGTTGTTTGAAAACAACTTATTGCATTTCAAAACAACACTATGAAAGAGCAAATTTCTTGATGTATTTTCATGTATTTTTTCTTTTTTTTTTCAATTGTTTTATTTAGCGATTGGTAAGTGTCCCTGACTTTATTTGAAGCTCTGGATAATGCTGTTATATTTTAATGGGGCTTGGTTGAAACTTGTTTGAAATGCAACCTCATATCAACCATGTAAAATTGTACTTTGATAATCACATTTTAACAATTTACCAAACTCAAAAAAAAATTCTGTCACAAATTGAAAGAGTCTGCAGACGACATTTCAAAATGTGATGAATTTGAAAAATATTCTTCTGATAGTGGAAAAAGCATTGTAGGAAAAGGAAAAATTGCTCTTTACGATCAATTTCTCCTTTTATCCACATTGATTTGCAAAGTGGTATAATGTCATTATTGATTTGCAATGGGAGGGGTCCTGCTTGCCCAGTGGTTGAGGTGGCGGACTTGCAACTTAGGGGTCCATGGTTTGAGCTCCACCCACAACTCTGGTCTAGTGGGAGTGACATTTGGCAAGTCACATCAGAGCCCTAGCCTAGTACTGGAAAACTGTAACACAACTGAAAAATAGTTGATACATCGTTAAACACCATACAAAATAAGGATCACAGAATGTTGATATCTTTTCCTACCATGAGATAAGTAGAATTAAAGGGTTCAAATTAAAAGGACCATTGTCACATGGGTCTTCTGAAATGTTAAATTGCTCTTGTTATGTGATGCTAGTAATGTGCGCGAGAAAGAATTCTTACATTTATTTATTTAAGATGGGTTTAAAGCTTACATCTCATTATAAGTTGAAAAATTGGGGTTAAAAGTAAAGTAATTGAAAATAGTCTTTGTTTAAGTGACACTGATTGTTAATGTCGAATTTTTAATGTTTATTACTCCCAGAGCACAAATCTCTGTTTTATATAGACCCTTTCAAAAAGGAGGCTAACACAATTAAGTGGCGATGTTGCAGTTTTTTTTGTTCATTTCAAGCAAGCCCTTATTAAATCAAGAAACTTAGAGTTTCACAGATAGTTGAAAAGTGTTGCTAAGTAACAAGATGGTAATGGATTTATCACTGTTGTTATTTTGTTTTTGCTTTTGTTCACTGTTTTTCTGTCTGTCTTAATGAATTAACACATAATCATTATCTTCTAAATTCTCTTCCTATGATTGTATTTAACTAATGGTATATTATTTTAACGTGAATCTTACTTTGAACGCTATTATAGCTTATACACAACTCTGACAAGGCCAAAAGAATCTGTTCGACAGTAATTGAAGTCATAGTAAATTCATATATTCACCTCTCATCACTGAACAATTGCGCTCATGTGGGAAAGCAGTCATTGACAAATTTTTGTTATGTAAGTATGCGTTAGTATCCGGGATCATGGTTAGTTTAATCAACCACCATGATAAGCCGGGGCCACATGGCTGAGTGGTTAGAGTAAAGAACTCAGAATCACATGGCCTCTCTCTGCATTGATTAAATCCCAGTCACGGCATTTAATGGATTATCTTAAGAGGAAGTCTGCAAACTGAATTACGGAATGCCGATGGTTCTTCCCGGCTTTATCAGGCTTTATTGGTAGTTGAGTATGGGGACTTCCTCCATCAATAAGAGTCAGTAAAATCCATGCATTTAAATAAATGCATTGATAATTAAAAATTACTGATGAAAACAACATAAAGTTACTGTATGAGACATGATTATTATCTGAATTGTCATATTTTTTATTTCTTAACATGAATTTTCAGTTATTCAAAATTGCAAGCAACAGCAGTCATCAAATTTATCTGCGATTATAAGACAAAACCATTGTGACAAAAAGAGGATATTGCTTGTGACAAGTTATTTCTACGTTTTGTCACAGTTGTACCTTGAAATGCTTGTTCTAGGTGTGCTTAATTTCGTCGGTTTGTTTGGATTGGTTTTTTCATCTGGTCTTTAGTAAATTTCTTTTTCTATCACCTGATATATGTATATCCTACAAAAGTACCTTTATACATACACTTGTATAGATAAACATGGTTTTAGGGAGTTGTAATTCACTGGAGCTCCTGTGATATAGATTGCTAGGCATGTAACACAAACAATGTGGAAAAAGATGTCATTTAGGCGTGCTGTACTTACATGGGTTGGCTAAATCATGATTGCATAGAGCCCTGTGTGGCCAAGAGGTAGAGGTGACGGTCTTAGAACTTTTGGGTTCCGAGTATTGGGCCAATGGGTATATCTGGTTTTGCTGGAGTGCCTTTTGGCAAGCCGCTTCAGGGGCCCGTTTTACTAAACAGTTTACGCTTAAGATTTGCGTAAGTCTAAAACAACAAGTCCTTTTATTTCAATATTTGGCGAAGCAATATTGCAAAGTAACACATCATTGGAATCGTCTCTCCGAGACGCTTCCAATGACGTGTCACATTGCAATATTGTACTTTCATTGAAGATATTATCCATGTTAATCAATTATGACTTACGCAAACATTTTCCGTAAGTTGTTTAGTAAAACGGGCCCCAGAACCCTAGAATAGAATTAAAGCTATAATAGTCTAATCCTGGAAAGCTGTAGCAAAGTTGGAAAATTGTTGGCTGGCATTAAAACCCATATAACAAAGAACAAACAAATGAACATAGTTTCAGAAATCTGGGGTTCTGTTTAATTGAACAATTTAGGGATAATATTTGCCCCAGTATAATAATGTTGAACATGGATAATATCTTAAATAAAAACACAATATTGTCATGTGACATGTCATTGGAAGCGTCTCGGAAAGATGCTTCCAATGATGTGTTATTAAGCAATGTTGCTAAGCCCTATAATGAAATAAGTGGGAATGTTGTTTTAAACTCATGCACATTTTAGCATAAAATGTTAAGGAAAATGGAACCCAGGTATGTTAGGGTCAAGGATATCAGGTTAGGGTTGGACTGTTAGTTTGTGGTGTTTGTGTTAATTGAATGCAAAAGGATTTGTTATTAGCCTGGATGCTAATGCTCTCTAATGGCAGGGTAATTTTAGAGTTTTGTTATTGCAGATGCTTGTGGTTGTATGTTGGCTTGTGGTTTGATTTTGTTTACTCCTTAGAATGCTGGGTAATTTTCTAGAAATAGATTTTTATGTCATCTGCTTTCCAAAACCTTGAATATTTGTTTAATTTTGTAGAGGAATTATTGTTGAGGAAAGAGTAGTAAACAGGTTAGATCACAGACCACCCGCCAATTTATTTTGCAGCTGGCCTGGATTAATCCGAGTTACAAAGGCATGAAGTCGGTTTCAGCTCTATAAGGCTTAAGAATGACATTATTTTGATACTTAATAGTTTTCATCCATGAAGAATGGGTTTAAGTTTGAATTTGAGTTCTTACTCTTTAATGTTGTATAATGACTTTGTTATACTTATTCTCTGCAATGTTGCATGCTAATCAGCTTTAAAGTGTCTTTTTCTATAGACTAATACATGTAAATACAAACAATCTTCTTAGACTGTTATAAATATATTGGTCTAAATTGAAATATTGCCTACAAATAGTATGTTGGCAAACAATTCTAGATGTGTTCTGCAACAGGTTTGTTGAAAAGATTTTCGACTTCAAAATGCTTGTTCACAGAAGAGAAAATTTGAAAGCGAAAATTAAATGTTATTGAAACAATTCTCCTGACTGACTTACGGAATGCCGATGGTTCTACCCTACTTGACCAGCCCTTATGGGCAGTTGAGTATGGGGTCTTCCTCCATCATTAAGAGTCGGGCATCGCTACATAACTGAAATAATGTTGATGTGATATAAAACCCATATAAAAAAAAATAGATATATTGAAACAATAAAGTTTTTGTATTGTTGGTTGATATATGATTAAGAGAATCTATTGAAAGTATAATTAATTCAGAAAGCATCAATTTAACCTTAGTTTGTACAGTTTTTATGTGGTAGATCTCAAAAGCAATGTGAAATGTTTGGATTTAAATACATGTTAATTCACTGTATACACACTTTAAAGAATTAAAAGCAATCTAATTTTGCTTCCAAAGACTTCTTCTGTATCCTATAACAGTACAGCTGTTGTGCAGTTTTAGAGAAATCAAATTTGAATTCTTTACTTTCAAATTTCCCCACATCTGCGAACAATCGCTTTGATAAGTTTTTTGCCTAATATAACATTATCTAGCTCGGTTAATAAAATAAGGGATTGTTGCTCATACTGAGTAAATCAATCCTTTACTACCTATTGAAAATGTCATTTACTACTGAAACATCATATTGCAGTACTCTAAGTTTTAGAACAGAAGAATATATGATTATTATGATAAAGACGCTGTTTTCATCTATTATTGAAACATTGTTTTTATTTAACCCAAAGCAAACATATATTGGTAATAAGATGACAATTAAATATGTATATGGCATTATCTTAGATATTACAAATACGAGGATGCATGATTATTATCAGATTAAATTGTTATTTATATAATAATAATTACAATGTACAGTGTATATGTCTTGATATCTATATATGTACAGGTAACTTATCCAATTATTTATGACTGGTTCAAATTAAAAGCTAAAATGTGATATTTACATATGTACAGGTAACTTATCTGATTATTTATGACTGGTACAAATTGAAGGCTAAAACGTGATATTTACATATGTACAGGTAACTTATCTGATTATTTATGACTGGTTCAAATTAAAAGCTAAAACGTGATATTTACATATGTACAGGTAACTTATCTGATTATTTATGACTGGTACAAATTGAAAGCTAAAACGTGATATTTACATATGTACAGGTAACTTATCTGATTATTTATGACTGGTTCAAATTGAAAGCTAAAACGTGATATAGATGGGGGAGAATAACATTACGTTCATTTATTCTAGTTTAATAAGTTAAGTAGTTTAGTGGTTAGATAATTTTATGTACGGTGTGGAGAAGGATGGCCATGACCTTCACATACCTATGAAAGTGGATAATAAAGAATTACAAAAAAGAAAAAAAAATGTGATATTTATATATATGTACAGGTAACTTATCTGATTATTTATGCTTGTTTCAAATTGAAAGCTAAAACTGTCGTCAAAGTTTTTTTAACAGTCAACTAGTCTTTGTCTTTATACTGTTTGTTAGAAATCAGTGTTACAAAGGACAAATATACTCAAACAGTACAATTTATTCTGTTGTAAATGCAACTTAAAAAGACTCCAACAACAGATTAGACAGACTGAGGTAATACAGAGTAAAGGGTTTAATCACTAACATTACATATAACCATTTCATAAGTTGTTAAAATATTTGAATAGTTGTTGGTTAAGAAATAGAACACTTCAATGTTTATATTCAATACTAGGAAATAATAAAATAAATGTTATTCACAAGATTTCAAATTACTAAGTGCATTCTGTTCAACTTAAAGCGCAAGTTCTACAGGAATTGTTTAAATGTTTTATTTCAAATGTGTATGTGCATTACTCACTCTTTATGAACTTATGGTACATTTTGTAAATCTGTATAATGGGCCTGTGGCGTAGGTAAAATGTTTGCCTATTAAAATAGACAATATTGAATAGCTTTGGCAGTAAAAGACATTTGAAAACAGTAGGTCTATAGCAGGATATCTTCATAATGACTACACAAGCCTTATATCCCACTGCTGAATACACAGGCCTTATATCCCACTGCTGAATACCCATTAAGTTAACCTGTAGAATGCTGGGTTATTTTCTAACATAGAATTTTGTGTCATCTGCCTTTCAAAACCGAAAATATCTGCTTAATTTTGTTGAGGAAAGATACTCAGAGTAGCAAGCAAGTTTGATCACAGGCTAGCCGCCAATAAACTTGGTGGCTGGCCAGAATATAACCTGTTGGCATAAGCATGAAGTAGGTTCCAGTACATGTACTGTAAGGGCTAAACAATATTTTGTACACTGACAATTCAAACTTCATGAGAAAATACTGTGGAAGCCATAAGTTTAAACTGCCTTGATTTGTTATTACTATCAGTACTTAAAATTGAAAAACACTTCTACAAGAGTATCTACACGAAAATCATATTGAGTGTTCAAAACATGACTTTTGTAAGTCCTTCAGATATGCGAACAATTTGATTGATGTAGAATAGAATAGAATAGAAAAGTTTATTTTTAGACAAAGGCCTTTGGACCATAATACAATATACATGTATGTATATAAATACATACACATTTAGTTGTTCAAACTTATGATCAAAAGTCTAATCTTAATTGGTTTTTCAAAGTTCTTATAAAACATTTAATCATTGTCCTTGCTTTGAACATTCAATGCACTTATGATTGCAAACATTTTAGTTTACCAAGCCATTCTTTATGAGACATTATGTTCTGTTGTAGCGTCCACTCCCTGTCCCAGCCCGACGTGAGCAAAGTCGCTGGCGAGGTACACGACCGGGTACAACAAGCCAAACAAAACCGCGCCCATTTATTGGGTATCAGTCAGGAGCTCGCTGAGGAGGTGAAAAAGAAGTCTCGTCAATTTGCAGGTGGGTAGTGGTTTTGATCTCAGCTATTTTCTTTTAAGCCCTTAGAATGCTGGGTAATTTTCTTAAAATAGATTTTTGTGTCATCTGCTTTCAAAAACTTTAGATATCTGCTCAATTTTGATAAGGAATGGTACTCAGTGCAACAAACAGGTTAGATCGTAGTCCAGCTGCCAATTTACTTTGCAGCTGGTCTGGATCCAGCCTGTTTGCAAAAGTATGAAGTTGATATGTTTTTATGGTTTTCATGTAGCAGAAAGCTTGACAAAGTGTTGGTAAGTGAGATACCGTTGTATATGTAAGTCTGTTATGGTTTTAGTGTCCAGTGTCAGGACTTCATAGGTACATAATTTGATAGAAACTTCTGTCATTGTTTCAGTTGTCTGATTTAATATAAATTAAAATATTGAGCTTTAACAGAATATAGTTAAAAAATAATTATTTGCAATATAGTGGTTTCTTAACACATAACAATATAATGCCAGATGACAAGCAATTTCTCCATTTGCCACAACGCCTTTTCAATCTATTCACATATCACAACAGCAGAACTGAAAGGGCTTTCCCATGTTTACAAAGTTTTTTAAAGTCATCTGCTTCAAGTACAGATATGTCGTCTGCAGGTGGTAAAGAGTTTAGTCTTCTTCTGAAAGTGTGGGAAAAACAGATATATTGGAGTAAGGGAATTAGTCTGGATAAAACTTAGCCACAATAGAAGAAATTGCTGCAGAATTGTGTATATAAAATTAACTTGTTTCATACAGCTTCCTGTGGAAATTCTGTCCACTTTGTTTCATGAACCCTTTCCATATTCCTTAAATGCTTTGAATCCAGCCACCAAGGTTACAAACTATTTTCAAAAGATGAAAAATGATAATAATTACAACATCTTAAAGATATTGTTAACAATTTAAGAAATTTGCCTGTGTTGTTCTTCGGTAGATCTATGAAGGAATAATTTCTAAAATTATTTATCTGCAGCTGAAAGAAGAAAGACCTGGTCCGGTTCCCCTGAGAAGCCTATCTCAATGGATGATGAGAACTCTGAAGAATTTGGTGATGGGAACCAACCCCAGCCTAGGGATGACCCCAACAACAACAACAATAACTCTTATTCATCAAGTAAAGACGATTCTGGCTTGGTCTACACAAACACAAGGTCGTATGACCAGGATGGTGATCTTTATAACCATGGCAATGGGAGCTATGGTGATGGTTACTATAACGACAGCTATTCCAAGGGAGACTACTCTGCGAGCTCGTACATTGAAAGTGATTATAACAACACTACCTCATTTAGTAGTCAGCCAAATTTTAGAATATGATTTTTGTAGTTGTTTTAGAAACTAACTTTTTAACTGATTTCTGATCAAATACAATTGTTTTAAGAAAAAGGATAGATAGAAAGAATAATGACGTTTTAAAAGCAATATATGTGTTGATGATCAAAGGTGTGTAGATAGATTGATTATATAAAAGGTTTAATAGTACTCATAATCAAATGTTACCTATGCAACAACATGCGCTTTCAATGTGAAGTAAAAACACTATCATTATGCTCTAATGTGCCAACAGGTGTCTGCAAATGTATGTGAATATTTTGTAAATTGCTCCAATAAATAATTCCTTCTGATGAGTTTATGCGACTCGATTTAATCAAAACCAAATTGCAGATGTGGCAAAAAATTAATGTATTCAGTTAAATGCACATTTTCTTTATGATTTTGAGTAGTTGCTATTGAGAAAAAAGGGTGAATCTATCCTTAGGATCAAGTTATCCTTTTGGATTAATGGTGTCTGAAGATTTTTCTAATAGATGTGTTAATGTAAGGTATAATGGGTTAGGTGGTTAACCCTTTACCAAAAGCCATATTTTCCACTATCCCAAATTGAATGAGTTTGCAGACGACATTTCAAAAATCGGATGATATTTAAAAACAATTTTCTTAAAGGGCAGATAACATTGTGGGAAAAGGAGAAATTGCTCAGTAAGAGCAATTTCTCCTTTTCCCACAATGTTTTCCAGAGTCGTCTGCAACAAACTGGTCAAATGTCATTATATTTTGGTAATGGGTTAATGTATTTTCCTGGTTTTGTATAATGCTTTTTCAATTTCTTACTTTAGAAAAGGAGATACAATGCTATTTTATCAAGCCAACCAAATGTTTGTTCCAAAATTTACAGTATGCAGGTTTTCAGCCCCAGCTTATGTTTTTTGGTTCAACAGAAACAGTTAATATTGTATTAAGTATCTTGTTAATTTTTTACCGAACAAAGTGCATTGTTGGTGATTTGGTTCCAATTGATGGCGGGAAATCTTGAAATTGTGGTAGAAAAGAATTGTTAAGGTCAGGCCAGTTTACAGTATTTTCATATCAGCAGTTGTTTTGTTCTAAACATGTAGTTTTCAAAGAAATTGACAATAAAGATGGTAAAACCAGGCATTGTTTGGTAGAGGGTTAACATTATGGATTAAAAAGCATGTTAACTAATAGCTATTTCGATATCATCATTTGCAATACGTCTGTTCTTTAGTATAGAATGACTTCATTTGTATTCATAAAAAAATTGTATATGTTATGAACAAAGCAGCTATTATGATGCTTCAGTTTTGTTTTAATAGTTGTACATAAACTACTTTAAACATATACTAAATTTGTGTAATTCATTAACCATTCATTGTCACGTAATTACATTTGCAATATCAGTCTAGTTAGACCCATTAAAACAAGATTGTATGAACCAAGAATATCCTAATCAAGAAAGACATGAATATAAAAATTGAAAGCAACAGTATAAATACAGAAAGAAAAATTTCAAGCAATTGAAATTTACAGATAAGTTGACACTGTTAAATGTATGTTTATTTCTTTATTTCTTGGCTAATTGGGAAATTCAATTTGTTGGCTACCGTCCAGCTTTTCAAATTGTCATCATTATGAAATCATTTTAATATTTGTTTATCATGCAAGAACTGTACATATGTGTATATAAGACGTATTTTAGAGCCAGTAGTTTTTGTACTAGTATTGCAAAACCATTATCTATTTTTCCAATTGAAATCAACAGCAGACAACAACAAACATAGAAAACAAGATACGAATTCTTCAGTTATCCTAATATATCTTTACAGAGTAAGAACTGGGGTTTTGTGTAGCCAAATGGTTCAGGTAGACTTCAAGGGTTCAGCGCAATACTATAGTAAGTGCTTCATGTTTATGAAGCTTTTACTATAGTCTTGCACTGAACCCTCGTAATAAGTGGATTTGTAACACGGGTATCCTGTGTTCAAACCTCGCTGGCACTGCTTGCTTTGTGGGAGTGTTGTTTAGTACTGATCAATTTCAGGAAAACGCTAATAGAATTGAAAACTTGTTGACATTATTCTCACAAAACAGGAATTAAGGACTGAAATGGGTATTCGGAATATTTTTGTCTCGTATATAGAACTTAAAATGCATTCCTCTCCTAATTTTATTTTCTGTTTTATACTGTAACATTTATATAGACATGTTTTCAAAATACATTGAAGCATACTTTCGTTGATTCATTTTGTCATTGTACCCTTTACCAAACGACAAAATTTCGACTGTCCCAAATTGGAAGAGTTTGCAGACAACATTTCGAAACGGGATGAAATTGAAAAATAATCTTCTGATAGGGCAGAAAACATTGTGGGAAAAGGAAAAATTGCTCGTTAAGAGCAAATTCTCTTTTTCCCATTGCGTTTTCCCGAGTTGTCAGCAACAAACTCGTCAAATGTCGTTATTGTTTGGTAATAGGTGAAGGGAATTATGGGAGACTATCAGATTCAAATTTTAGTACATAAAATGTATGTACATACAGTAGATACCAAAGATAGTCTGCTGCTGCTCACTGACATTGGTGAGAATGTTGCGTGAGCTAGTAGTATTAAAGACTTGAAATCTTTTGAATGGATTTACTTGTATAGATGTCTGTGAATTTGTGATTAATGTACAACTAAAATGGAACATTTGATTAAAAATGAAAAAGGACATTTAAATAAAAAACATAAAAGGCAGACATTACTCATTAATTAAGACCCAGTATATATATATATTTGGGACTTTCTAGCAAACACCACTTGTAAAAGCTGACAAATTGTATACAGTCTGTGTGATCATGAATAGGAAACAACATGACAAAAAGAGAAATTGTTCATTTATGAGCAATTCCCTCTTTTGCCACAGTAGTTTCTTTAATGATGTTCTAGGAATATTATAATTGTATACATATATATGAAATACCAAATGAGGATATTGTATTTGTGTAGCAGAGATTATTTTCTTGTAACCATGTACCTAACCCATTACCAAACAATAACAACATTTAACCAGTTTGTTGCAGAAGACTCTGGAAAACATTGTGGGAAAAAGAGAAATTGCTTTAAACGAGCCATTTCTCCCTTTCTTTCAATGTTTTCTGCCCTATCAGAAGATTATTTTCAAATTTTATCACATTTTGAATTGTCATCTGCAAACTGTTTCAAGTTTGGAGAGTCGAAAATTTGGCGTTTGGTAAAGGGTTAACAACCTGAATGACTCATCTTTCCCCATCAATTCAAAAGGAGCTAATAGTTGCTTGTGTTGTTTATACTTAAGAGTTTATCATATATTTTTGTAAATTTACTATTTTCATACATCATACGAATATTAAACTTGATCAAGGAAGCCATCTGTTTTGTGTGCTTTTTTACCATCCTTCCCAAACATATACAACGTATGCAGGATTTGCTCATTATGATAAAAATAGGGGTTTATAGTCTCATATTTATGCCAGGCATATTCAGGCGACTCTTACAATTACCTCCCCTATCACTGGGTGATAAACCGGCCATTTACATATGGCGCAAATGTAGCCACGGCACATTGGTTTATTCCCTCACAGGTATCCATTTATAAACCTGGGTGGAGAAGAGCAACGTTGGATGCATTTTTTGCTCAGGAAAGTTCCGATGATCCGGCCGGGATACGAACCCGGGATCCTCCGATCACGAAGCAGACGCCCAACTACTGGAACACGGTTCAGACCGTAATCCATATTTGTTAAATACATGTAGTGAGTGTTAACATTGTCCTCAATAATAAAGGACTGCAGGCCAAAATGACCGCTTCAAATAACGTTTTGACCGGTTCAAATTCGCGAAGATGTTAAGAGCCTCCATGCAGCTGGAATCAACACTCAAAATGGTCGACCCATTTTTGGATTCTATGTGTGACTTTATTGTTAGTATACATGAGGAATGTGCTTCCATGCATCCTTTCTGAAACCCATGGGACTGTAATGGTAATGCTTTGACTACATTGTCAAGTGTACACAAGGCTCAAATCAATGGTTTCTTTTTTTAAATCATCCTGTTATGAGTTTATTTACCCATTGAATACTTTATGTAACTGTTATAGTGCTTGAACCGACCATCTCAGGGAGTTTGAAAAGTCATAGTCCAAACTATTGTTTAGCTCTTACATTACTGGAACCGACTTCATGCTTTTGTAAAGAGGTTAAATCCAGGCCAGTCGCCAATTTACTTGGCGGCTGGCCTGTGATCTAACCTGTTTGCTACTCTGAGAATCTTTCCTCCTCAGAATTAAGCAAGTATCTAAGGTTTTGGAAAGCAGACGACACAAAGATCTTATTTTAGAAAATTGCCCAGCATTCTAAGGGATAAACAAGTAGATTTATAAATATAGTTTTTTTTACGAACTAAAGGGATGTACCATTAGAATATGGAAGAATGGGTTTGCGCATCTCTATTATCCGTTGCCCACTCTCAGATGAATCTAAATTAAGTTTTCAATGACAGCAATTTCCTAACAGTTTTGGAAGCTTTGGTCGAATTTTTCTCTTTTGAAATATCGTGAAAAAATATCTACTTTTCGAAAATCCCAGTATTGGATCCTTTTTTTAAGAAAGATAAAATATAATATGATACATGTAGGGACTTTATCTGTTTTTATTATATACAACAAATAACATATGAAATAAGTACATAGAGTATCATTAAAGAGTATTATAACTTTAAAAGAAAAGAATAATTACAGTCCTAGTTATTTAAACATGGATATAATATCAAAACTAAAGTACAACATTGTAATGCGACACTTGATAGAAATGTAGGAGAGATGGTTTCCACAGGTGCGTTGTTTTGTTTAACCCTTTACCAAATGTCCAATGTTCGACTGTCCGAAATTGAAAGAGTTTGCAGACGTCATTTCAAAATGTGATGAAATGGAAAAATAATCTTCTAATAGGGCAGAAAACATTTTTGGAAAAGAAGAAATTGGTCGTTAAGAGCAATTTCTCTTTTTCCACCAATATTTTCGAGCAATTTCTCCTTTTCCCACAATGTTTTCCAAAGTCATCTGCAACAAACTGGTCAAATGTCGTTGTTGTTTGGTAATGGGTTAAAGAGGGAATGTTTTAATGAACTTCAACGGGTCTGCCTCAGGAAAGTTAATATCATAGGCTTATATGAAGGATTCCTTATTTTACAATAATTTCGATGATTGGTATATGCAGCGCTATAGGCCTTTTCAGAAACTGTTGTTATCTTTTCTTGAATACTCTTAATCGGAGATACGAAATTTTCGGTAGCTTCCGGTTTAAGACTTCCGGGTATTAAATAATAACAGCTGACATTGAGAAACATAGATAAACTGCTGCGGGTATTTCAACAATGCCGTCGAAAGTCGTGTTTGTAAAAACTAAATTGGAAAGATTGTTGAGGAGGGGAAATATCAAAGTATATCCTTACTTTCTGTTTACTCTCTAGCGGACAATTTACCCAGTTTCCCGAGATAAAACACTGTATACCAACGCGGTTACAACGTTGCGATTCATTTTTAGTGAAAAGAGTCGATCCTCTGCTAAAACATTAGTTAAAGTATAGAATACGATGATGAAGATCTGTTTGATTATTGCCTTAACTTATGATAACATAATTTAAAATCCATTTTGCAATCTAACATTTCCAAACGATGTTGTACCATGTAAATGCAAACACAATGAACAGATGATATGATGCAAGCTGATCAAACCTACCTAATAAATGTCCCACTTATTTATGGGACATTCCATCAAATTATGTCCAATAAGAGTGACAAATAAATGTTAATTTATAAGAGATTATGGAAATGATTATATTCATGTTTAATCATCGGACTTCAACAATAATTACACCTACCGAGTCAACGTTAGATTCCTCTGATTTAAAACATGTCCATACCATTCACTCTACTTAGAATTACTGTTTCCAAGACCCTTCAAGCAGAACGATTTACCCTAATCTGACTTTGCAACGCCAATCAAAATATGATTCCGTCATTATATAGCAACCAATGGCATGCCTCGAAGCCATAAAACACACAACTATATGTCAACGAAACATGATGTGATGCGCGCCTGTGTATATCGGCAAGCTTCAAAAGATATATATCTTTCATGTCGAGGGTTTTATTGCTTCTTTTATTGGTCAACTGCATAACGTAGGAAATAACATAAACGATCTTTTTTTACCCTCTATATTCGACCAAATACGCATCAACCCTTTATGAGTTAATTCCCTATGTAACTGAGTGTCAGGTCGTTTTGTTATGTACAAGGTTTATTCCCATTTTGTCTAAAGTCTATTTTACCAATTTTCACACCATTTCAGACAGAGGTTCCATCTCACCTACACGGAAAAATTTGGTTGTTTTTGACACTAACTGAGTAGAAAATCAATCCAACCTATAATCACTTTTTCTATGGAGGGTTGGTGGGAAAGAAAAATATGTATAAAGTGTAGATCCAGAAAAGAATATTTTTCTCATGTTGGTCTACACTATTTCTCGTAATATGCTTCTAACAACTTTATGCAGATTCAGAATAATCTAAATCTTTTAAAGATATTTTAATCAATTAAAAATGAAATGAAAATATTTCTTTAAACTGTAGATCTTTTGGCAATTTCATCTATAGACAACGTGGGAATTGAAACCTTTATGGGATGTAGACTAAATGGGAAGTCCTTATGTAGAAAATTCATTTGCCAATGTACTATGTTTCATATTTGTTGAACCCGTATGTCTGCCGACATGTATGTTTAGTTTGTTCTGTTTTACCCCAAATAGTTATGACTTTATGGTTCATGCGATGTAATACAGAATTACATTATGTAAAATGAGGCTTCTTTTAAGCAACGAAAAAAAAAAAAAAAAAAAAAAAAACCTTTGGACCACCCCTGGTCTTTGAAGTAAACTTTTAAACAGACTTAAGAGCCAGATTCGGCAATAAGGGTTTATTTGGAACATTTCACTTACTTTGTTGACGACTTTTTGCCTTGTAATCATATTGATAAATAGTTCAAAGATTTGCTAGAAAATATTGTTTCTCTTACTTTGAACTTTAATTAATTGCGTAGTAATCTTTTGATTAAACGTCTCTTATAATTGTTGTTTAACAAGAACGATTGTGTTTTTGTTTGAGTTTGTTTTGTAATTATATATCATTAAAATGATAATTTACACATTTGTAATCTCTTTTCAATTCAATGAATTGTTGCCAGTTTTCCTTCTTAATTACATTCAAAGGGTCAATTAACAAACTTTGGCTATCACAGGGATTAAGAGTGTTGATGCAAATTAACACCAATCTGCCACGTTTGCACCATATGTTCTAGTCACACCCTTTATTGTTTAGCCAATCGAGAGATAGAGTAATTAACCATCGGCAATCTGAGGTCCTCTAAACATATGAAAGATCTCCACAACCCTGTGTCCCTCGTTATTTAATAAGCGTTATTTGAATGTAGTTTCAACAGGTGGAAAAAATGGACTGGGACTGTTTTCATAGCCCGTAATATTTGGATACGATATATCATCAAAGGTAGGCTGACAGAGAACCTCATATAACAACTAATTCTCTATTTTAGGTACAAATTTCAATTTTAAGAAAAAATGTATACTTATTGGAGAAACATTAAACCTCTATACATTATTGAAAAAATGCTGATTTTTGTTCTATCTTATTTAAAATCCGTAAATCGAACTTAATGCAAATTTGTAATAACATTCTAGAAATATGTGTTCCATTCATTCTTTCCGTCCATCAACCAGCCGATTAACACATTTTTGATCTGTCAAAGCATTTCATTCAGACAAAAACATATACTTATTTGCCTTTTTTTCACATGGAATGTCATGTTTTAACTGAACTGCGGTGCGCTATTCGGGTCTCATTAAATTCAATTTAATCTAATTTCCTTTTATAACGAGGCTTGGCAACAGCCAACAACAAATCTTTCTGTTGATGTTTTCGTATGTAAATCTCTGATTTTGGTACATGAAGCTTATAAATTTCAAAATCCGATCGATAGCGATCGTTTTCTTTGCCTTTGCCCACATTCTTCTTTCGAAATTAATACCCGGAAGTGAAGGTATTCCGAATGTGGCCCGATTTTTCAAAGGGAGACAAACCACGTTTCTGAAAAGGCCTATAATTAGATTAATAAGGACATACAAATGGTAAAACATTAACATAGGTATATAACCGTTAATTAAGTTTGCAGTTTTGGCCTAAAATATTCGAACACTTCCACAAATTCTGTGAACGATTGATTATACGTCTGAAATTCTAGCGAACTATTTATTATGCATTGCCTCCATATACCTGAAAACGGTAAACATGTATGCATTATGTGAAGATTCATAGCCATTTTCATTATTACATGTATAAGAGTAATAGCGCATCAATCGGCGCACATAGCCTTGCCTTTTGTTCTTCCTAAACAATGCAGCCCAATATTCTCTCCAAAACCCTGGCTGGTTTCACACATGGACCTAAATGATCAATGGTTAGAGAATAACAAATCGTTTCACATACATTAAATGCGGTCAAATTTCCATCTGTTGTTTAATGAAGTATATTTACTCCATCAAACGTCGGATGGAATATTGACCGAACCAGTATTTCGGTGAGAAGCATAACTTGAATGAATCCTTTGGTCACAACAGTTTTAATCAACCGTTATCATTAAGAAAGTAAAAATGTGTCTAGAAAGTTAACATCTTCAGAAGGCCCGTCGCTTCTCCGGCCAAAACAACATCGTCGCTAAGGAAAGCCGCATAGTTAACGGGTGAATAGTACACGCATTTAAGTGACATCTCCTTGGTTACATCCCAGACGCGCATGCTCAGACCAGCGGTAGTAACCATGTAGCGACCAGAAGGAGAGAACTTAATGTCTTTGATGTAGCTCTCATGATCTGTCAGGATTTTCTTTGGTCTAATGTCGTTGTCAGTAACCTCGTATGTGTGAATTCTCCCAGAATTTAAACCAACACAGAGTATTGAGCCGGCTGGATTAAACTGACTTGCTATCGGGGTGGAATCAAAATCCGTCAGGTCTTTTAGGTGGTTACAATGGGCGTTACTGAAAGAAAATGAAAGAATGTAAAACCACATGTACCAGTCACAAAGTCAAGTGTTTCATTCTCATATCTCATTATTTCTACTACGAATGATCCTGTGTAAAACTTAAAAGGGAACCCTAAAAACATTTTGAAGGGTCGTGATCTTCATAATCTACACATCATCTTATTATACTATACACGTTGTCAGACCTTGTTGAATCCCAAAGCGAGCTTAAGCCTAAATCCACAACGAGTACCTTTGTGAAGAGGAGGACTCGATACTAAGTATATACCTTGGCATTGTTGCGTTATTTAAGGGCCCATAAAAGGCACCTTCCCCATTGGAAAGATCTATAAAACCATGCAGTTTTCCCAAAAAATCTAAGTCATATCGGCTTTTGATTTACCCCAGCAGTGTGGAGTCCGATCGGCACCAAACACGATCCGTCCAAAGTCCCATCAGACTCGGATCCGATCGACATTGGTCCGTTCGGCACTGGTTCGACCGGACCTTCAAAATGACCGTATTACATACTTCTTCAAAACAGTTAATTTGCAGTAATTGCAGGCTACGAACGATGTTATGTTATTTTGATTCTTAAACGGTTTAGATTTTTATTTTACTAAATCGGCGTATCCTGAATGATTCAAAACGAAGACCTACCAATTTTGTCATGTTGAAAATGGTTAATAGTGTTGGTCATGTTGAGATTATGGTGTTAAACAATTACTGATTGGAACAATCACTTTTTTGTTGTCAATAAAGTTAATTATCAGGACTTTTGAACAAAGTCTTTTGTATGCGACTCAATTGATGATTGTCGGTTTTGCTACTTGATTAAAAACTAAGTGTCATTTTACCAAACGAAATATTTTCAATTGTTCCAAATTTAAAGAGTTCGCAGACGTCATTTAAATGAAGATGATAAATTAATAGTTTTCTGATATGGCATATCATACGGTTTGAAAAGGATAACTTGCTCGTTTCCCTAGTTGTCTGTAACAAAGTAGCCAAATGTCGTTATTGTTTGGTAAAGGGTACCGTTAACAAACCTCGATTGTTAAAAGGATTAAGGGTTTCGACGCTAATTAACATCAATCTGACACAATTGCACTTTATGGTCAAGTCACAATCCCTTTATTGTTTAGCCGATCGGCGGTCTTTGTAATCAACCATTGGCTACCAAGAGTGTGTTTTACAACATATTAAAGCAACCTTAGATTCTTTAAGGTATTCGGATAATGTTGCAACAAGGAGCTATGGGTTTGTTTTGTTTTTGATAACTTTTAAATTTGGATACGATACACAGATCATTACAGGTAGGTGGATTGATGGGCTATAATAAGAAAGTTAATTAATTGTTTAAGGTTAGGGTCCATTTAAAAACAAAATCAATTAATTAAAATCCAATTTGAAGAATTTGTATATATCCAACTGGAAACCATGTCCTCTCATATCATTATCGATCAATATTGTATTTTTAGTTAAAATTTGATTCATAATCAAATGCAGCTAATGACATTAGTCATTATGTGTCAATTTCGTTTTTAAAAACTACGATTTTTCATTTTCAAACGAAGATTAAAGACAAAAATAAAAATTCACTAACATGTGAAAGAAAAAAAGAAAGAAAATAAAATAATAGTTCATACTTCTATTCTTTACATCGTTTTATAAATGAACGGTTTGCATAGATTTACTAATTGCGTGTATTTCTCAGTCATTTCACAATATATGTGACAGATTTTGGAAACGGGATAAACTCTACTCCACCCACAAGTCTCTCCTTATTCATAATTTCTCTATTGTAAGTACTTAAACAATATCTTAAGCAGTACTGACGTCGAAAAATGACAGAACAATAGTGCTATGTGTTGACGGAGTCGCACAGCGTGTCGGAGAAAATGGCGGATAGCAACCGAAGTGTTCGCTGATTGGTCAGTTCCAGCTGTCAATCAAAGTCTGTCGTAAGGTCAATTCAGCAATTTCAGCGATATAACTTCCCAACTTCAACGGGCCTTGGCCTTTTCCCAATTCAAGGGCAAAAAGCCCTGTATTCATGTTGTCCGTGGTACTACCTCAATGTCTTGCTCGCTTTTTGAAGCTGCATATGTTTCCCTTTGAAAGAGTAACTGCGACGGGGATATTTTCATATGATGCTTTGAAAAAAGTTATGGCGACAAAGTTTGTTTATAATTGATGATAAAACGAGGTCAGGCGAGAATTCCGGATGAATTTCGTAAAATGTCGGGCACCAATGAAATCGGAGAAAGTCTTCATTTTGAATATTGTCGTGGTTGTTGGATAAATGATGGTAATCTTATGTGTATCGCATGACTTTTGTTACTAGGTGCCCGCCAGTCTTTTCTCTATTTTTAGAAATAACTCGAATATAAATGTATATGAAGATTTTGTGATAATCAATTTGGGAAAATATAACTTTGAAACATCGATGATGAATAGTGTAGGCGTTACATTGTCATATTGTGGTGTTATGCTATGAGGTAACTCATTTTTTCATGCTTGATTACGTATTTTACCAAGTTTTGCATTTTTGTGGGCGACATTCTTGCTGAAAGGAAAGTCTGTATAAAATCCCACACACCTTGCATCCCAGACCTTACAACATGGTCCGACACAGACTGCTATCCTGTCGTTATCCATAGCACAACCTAATGCATGGATATGTCCGCCATTACCAAACTCCCAGCTATTGACCTCTGTACACGTGTCAATGTCAAACAAGTGGATAGTACCGTGATGTGTGCCTGGTTAGAAAGAAGAATAACATTTACTTTTTCCATTAAACAGATAGTTACTGTTGTATTGTAACGTTCGTGGAACGTTTATGCAAATTTGAGAGCCTTACACTAAGTGTAGAGAACATGCATGTGAATAGACAACACAACTGGACGACTCTTCTTGGGGTGGGAGTTATATAACGTTTGTGCAAAATTAATGCATTGTTCAGAACCTAAATAAATACTTTTGTCTTGGGCAATACTTCTCTATAATTTGTGTATATGTATGTTTCATCTGTTACCAATAAAGTATAATACTTATGAATATGTTAATTCATTACGACACATTACTCTAAGTTACCAATGCATCATTTTCTGTTTGTATCAGTACATACCAGGCCTAGCGATAAACATAATTCACTCACCAACAACGATGCACTTTCTGTTGATGCCGATGGTTGTTGGTGAATTAACGGGCAGATTTGTCAGTGAATTCAGACCCGGTATAGCGACCACTTTTACGACCGCGTCTTTCTCAGCACCAGTCTGTAAAATATAACCACATGTCGAGGGTTCAATGCAACACTATAGTAAGTGCTTCACGTTTGTGAAGCACTTACTATAGTCTTGCATTGAACCCTCGATGGGTAATCAATGAAAGCACTAGTTCGATATTAATGGCCGTATGCATTTCAGGCATCACTTGAAAATAAGTGACATTTCAAACATGCCAAATCCGTTGACATTGCTACAATATAAGGAATATAAGTTATGTAGGTTACACATTTTTCTGAATGTTTTTCTGTGCATTTGCATGAGTTACACTCTTTTGTTTGACCAAAGTGAAACAGCATGCGGCTTTGCTTACACTCCAAATTAGGTCAATTCCGTTAAAGGGAATTAATGCGGGTTCCGGTGATAGCGTTTTCATTTGGAATAAGGTAAATTCCGTCGAGCAGAGATTAAAGAGAGTTTACGAAAAAGTCTTGTGTCATCTTCAAAAAAGAATCGGAACTCGGCATAATCATGAGAGATCACTGTAAATAGTTTGACCGATGAAGCCTGCGAACATCATCGAACATTCCGATTGGCTAAACACTGGGTACCGGTCACCTGTCTATGGAATATTGTGGAGCATACGGTAACCAATAGATAGCGGGGAACAATTTTAAACCAGATTGCGGCAGCCATGAAATACAAACGTTTTCCTGAGCCGCAACGCGTTGTGGGTACACATTTCTTCAACAAATTCTTCCGTAATTCAACTCTTCCGTATGGAACTCACTTCGTGAGCGACGTGCTTTGCGGTCCTTTCTTTTTTATATATGGAATAAAGCACGAAGCATTCGCAAAATGTATTACGCAATGTTTTGCACAAATATTCTTCAAATGTATAGCGAGGAGGTAACTTACGTCGTAAGTACCCGTATGTCCATGATCTACGAGCACAAGTTTGGTCTCGTCGACGGTAAATCTCGCGTCCCGTATGAATCCCACTTGGTTCGGGGTCGACCCGAGTTGGGACATGTCGCTCGGCCTGAACACGTTACACGTCTTGTGCCAGCCCTGGGACGATGCGCAGTAGCTTCCATTGGATGACGTCACCAGCACATTGAAATGTCCGGTACCGACAGGGGGCGTTTTGCCCTCGAATAAAGCTTTCATGTCCCAAACCTTCAGTGACCTTGTAGAAGAAAATGAAAGACGTTAAGGTTCAGCCAGTTGTATGCTATGCTCTTTGTAAGCATTGCTTGTCAATGTGACTATGATTGTCACTACAGATTGTGGTCACAAACACAACGGATCATGTTCCCACATCCTTGGACCAGTGCTTTACGGTATGCTCGCAGCTAATTCTGTTTTGAAACCGGTCAAATATATATACCATTGGAAAGACTGGCTTATGTATGACTGTCACAGTCAAGTTAAGACATGATTGACAAGTGCTTTCCAAACGGTATAAAGGTTTTAAAGTTTATGTTTCTCAAATAGTTTTATCTTGTAACGATTGTTTGTTCAACCTTACAACGGCTGGTGAACGCTCTACCGCACCGCCATGATGGTGACGACGAAATCGGTTGTGCAACTTCCAGTTTAGAGTTTTAAGGGTAGGTTTCTACTATTTTCTGCGTTTTCAGACACGTAATCTAAAAATATATACACGTAACTCAACCCTTACTAAATCCAACCGCCTATATGTGAAGTTTCAGTTTTGATTCGTTTCACTTTGCGATATTGCTTATCTTCATATAGAAAAAGAGGAAATGCTGTATTGGACTTACGCAAATTTTCCGCTTAAGACATTTATTAAAACGGTTCTCAGACAAACTGGTCTGGTCCGTTACTTGTCGCTTGACCAGGGTACCAGATAACAACAGTAAATCATAAGATAATGTCCGTACCTGTCCAAGGAGGAAGTGACCAGTTTGGCCCCCGTCGAGTGGTCAATAGCGACCATGCTGACCCGGTGTGAGTGACCCCCGACGGACACGAAGTCCATCCACTCCGTGTCCGAACGGCGAGACCAGATCTTCATGGTACGGTCCGACGAGCAAGTGAACATCCGCTCGCCGTCCGCAGTGAACTTGATGGACCATATCCAGGCGTTATGGCGCTTGAACCGCGTCACAACCTTCCCTGTACTGCTGTCCCATATAGTCACACAGCTGTCGTCTCCACCCGTCATTACCTGGTGGGAGAGGTTAATTGATTTATTAAAAATCAAAAATTCTGATATATCAGAAAAACTGCAAAACTGGGTAATAATTCATGATAGAATATGTTGCAACATAGCGAAAAACCACATGATCGTGGCACTATAACGCCTGCACTATTTATCATCTACTTTTCAAAATGCTACATTTTCACAAATGTGGTGCCCACAAATCTAACTTCATTGTTTACATTCGAGTAACATCTAAGATATACACGAAGCGCTCGAAGTGATTTTGTTGCG
Organism: Cerastoderma edule; assembly: GCA_947846245.1. Lineage (NCBI taxonomy): Eukaryota > Metazoa > Mollusca > Bivalvia > Cardiida > Cardiidae > Cerastoderma > Cerastoderma edule. Next base: position 12,452,991 of record OX401416.1, on the reverse strand, counting down.
AAAGCAAAACAAAACACTATGATAAAAGCAAATAAGCGAACACTTTCTTCTGTCTGCGATGGCTTTAACACCGGTCTCCTTGAACGCTTTTTTCATACATTTTTATGTCATCTGATGAACTTAGGAATTTGAATTAGTTTCAACTCATTTTATGGGTCAAAAAAACGTTTATTACATGCAATTACATGTAAGAAAAAAAAAACAGAGTTTACAACTATGTGTGTTTTATTACCTGTTTCAATTTTGGATGGAACTTGCAACATAGGTTATAGTAGGCAAGCCCATTTTCAGTTGATTTTAATTGCCAGCTCTCTGTATCAACTAGACTTAAACCTGCAAAAGATAAAGGACAATATGCGGTATACACGTGGCCATTCGGTTTACAAGAGTGAAACAATACTTTTTGACGCAAAATAGACATCATTCCTCAACATTGAATACTTTCTCCATTTTTAACGTTGAATATGAAATGTTGAACAACGACAAATTGTAATCTTCAGGCTCATTCTAATCAAACCCTTACTTCACAAGTACTTTACCTTGTCACTGCAAAAGGCCATAATGAACCTCAATTACCAAAGAACACGCCGTTTCTTATGAGCGATTTACCCTTTACTCGCGTTAGTTTCTACCCAATGTTATTTTTAAAAAATGTATATTTCTGGATACATATACTTTTCGCCGTCTTTTGCTGCTTTTAAATCTTTACCACCTGTAGATGACGTTGTTTTACTTAAAAAGCAAACGACTTTAGATGTAAGCATGTAAATAATTTTTTTAGTTCTGCTGTTGTAATATGTAAATAGATTGAGAAAGCATTGTGACAAAAAGGAGAAATTGCTTGTGACAAGCAGTTGCTCCTTTAGTCACAAAGCTTTTTAAAAGTCGTCTGCTGAAAACGCAAAAGTGTGGCTTTCGGTGTTAATGTGTTAATTTGGATCAGTTCCAAACTTCTTATGTGAGAATTGCGCCAAAAACAGAAAAGAATTGCATTTACATCAGTTGTGCGGGGTAATCCGAATACATAAATCGAATAATTCTATCATCTGCTTAACTTGTATCAAATATAGATTTTCTTCATTTTTTTTATCCGGAAACGTATCCAACTGGTAACAAACATGGAGACATTTCTATGAATTCTACAAAGTTAAGCTAATCCCTAATTGTTTGTGAATGACTATTCTTTATTTTGCACCGAGCTATCAAATTTCAATGTTTCATTGAGACTCTTTTCTCTTGAATATTTCGATGGAAAATACGGACAATGCATTTACTACGGCACCCTTACCTCTAAAGTTTGTCACAGCCAACAGTTTGTCGTCTGGAGAAAAGTCCAGCCCTGATAGCTCCGCCCCGTTTGTATCGATTGTGGCCACGTGACTCAGGTCTGAGGCAGACCAAATGGAAACAACGCTGTTCTTGAAGGCCGTGGCGATGTACTTGTTGTTGTTGGAAAACCCGATGAAATTGACAGATCCATGGGACGTTTTCTGGCTGTGCAGCTAAAATAAAATCATCAAAAAATGAAATAGACCCTAGAACAAAAGGTCACATAAGATGTTTTCTTAAATGGAAGGCGTTGTTGTTGTTTTTGTTAGATTGATTTGTGCCGATTTCATCAGCAAATTAACCCTTATAGTGCTGGAACCGGCTTCATGCTTGTGCAAACAGGTAAGATCCAGGCCAACCGCCAGGTAAATTGGCAGCTGGCCTGTGATCTAACCTGTTTGCTACTCTGCGTATCTTTCCTCATCAGAAATAAGCAAATATATGTTTCTAAGGTTTTGGAAAGCAGGAGACACAAAACAATATTTTTAGATAATTACCAAGCATTCTAAGGGTAAATCATGTCACGAATGCTAGCGAAAATATCCATACTCCTGGAATTCCCTTACCAGTACTAGAACTACATCTTTCAAAGCCGTTGACTGTATTTAAACATGAACATACGTGCAATCGATCAGTTGTTAAACCATTAAGTGTCTCGAACTCTGGCCAATTGTATCCTGTTCCGAGACGAACAGGAAAGCGACTGCGCTTCTAAGGTTTGATAAGGCGGCTTTTAGACACCTGTTACGTACACATGCAGCGTTACACAACCCCTACCTGGACGCCTGTCACATCCCAGAGCATGACGTCACCAAGCTCCGTCCCGCTGGCGATTCGCTCTCCAGTCCGGGAAAAGCAACAGGGATTCACCGGATGTAGTATAAGCTGCGTGGGCGCATCTGGGGGCGGACTTATAACAGCCGGAAGTGACGTCACAGTGACGAGTTCAGCGCCTGTGACGGCGTCCCATATCCGCATCGTGGTATCATCAGCAGACGAAAGTATAAGGTCACCTGGAAGATTTTATAAACGTTCTATATTGTCTTTATTGACTTCATTCCAATATCGATGTAAATTCCGTATAATATCATCAGCAGACGAAAGTATAAGGCCACATGAAAAATGTATTGTCTTAATTAACTTCATTCAAATATCAATGTCAAGTCCTTTCAATTTGGCCGAGTAACAAAATCGAGAGAAAAGGTTTGCAAAAGGTACTTTGTATGTTAATTAATTCTATTGAATGGTGTTCTTGTGCGATTCGAAAAACGCCTAAAGACTCGTTCGCCTCACTCACTCGTTTTTAGTCGTTTACCGAATCGTACTCGAGCATACTTACATGCTCTTCACAGATGTACGATTGAATATCCTGTATTTATTATCGGATTTGTTGTAATTACTTTATTGGTGTTCTTTGATTATACTCGATTGGTCGATCGCACACTCGTGGGATGCCTGTGTTTCAATCGAGCGATACCATACCTGAGATAAGGGGTGATTGGAATATCCACGGTTATCTACCTACTGTTGCATTGAGGATATATATCATCTGGTTACAATTTTTTTAACTCAGCCATATACATGTGCTGCGTTGGACCTATCTTTTCATGAAGCACTTTTTTGTTAAGTGGTATGGAAGTGGAAGCGAAAGTGAAGCATTAAGCCATTACCAAACAATATCGACATTTAACAACTTTGTTGCAGATGACTCTGGAAAACATTATGGGAAAAGGAGAAATTGCTCGTAATCGTTCCTTTTCCCATAATATTTTCTGCTCTATCAAAAGTTTTTTTTTCAATTTCATCACGTCTTGAAATGTCGTCTGCAAACTCTTTCAATTTGGGACAGTCGAAAATTTGGCGTTTGGTAAAGGGTCTAGATACCTTTTGGCGAATAGTCACAGCAGCGGACCGTCTCTGTATGGCCGTACATCGTCATCTCGCACGGGTCAGGATGGTCGCTTTCGTTCATGTACTTCATAAGTGGTAAGGGGAGATAACTCGGATCCACAGCGTTTAACAGCTCCCTGGTGGCGGATGCCTTCGACAGCTGGAACGCCATCTGATAGACGGCGACCGGTTCCCGAATCAAAAAACCCAGATTGGAACCAACGAACCGAGTCAGTTGTTTGATGGAGTCGTCGCCCGAGAGTTTGGTTGCTTCTATTAGTTCGCTCAGACAGTTATAACCGTCTTGTGCCTCGAATTTGGCCTCTATATAGGGAAGGTCCATCACTAGCTTCGTGAACCTCTTCCAGTCCTTCAGCTGTATCAGGTGGTACGGCAGTTCGCTCAGCTTCCGTTTGTTTAATTGTCGTCGCGTCGAACGGTCACCACTCACGATTAGAGACTGGGATGGTAATTTCCGGTCTGCCATTTTTGTATTTTTCTCGCCCTTAGGTGCGTAAGGCTTTCCATCCACCCATTTACCCTCGAAGTAATCAGCAATGGCTTCATGAGCCTTGGTAGAGAATGAAGTATTGTCACCTCCACCAGCACTGAAGAGATATCGCTTTTGGGCCGTCTCCCAGAACTGTCGGTGATACCATCCGTATGCGCTGATTCCACCGGTTCCCCTCTCCGCTAGGTACATGCCCAATTCGTTCCGCACTCTGGCCCACAACAATGGCGGTATTCGCCGTACCGGTGGGGTCCACCATTGAAAAACGGATGTCAGGACCTCCTCGTCACATGACAGAATGTCCTCAAGCTCTGCGAGAGATAGACCATATTTCGCTGCCGTGATGTATGCTAGTGCATGACGGACGAAGACTTCTCCGTATCGCGTCTCTAGGTTCACGAACAGCTTCGTGATGAGGCCTTGCATGTCCTCCGCAATGTCGCCGGAATTCACGTCGTCGTACGAACGCCACTTAACAGCAATGTCGACTATGAGTCTGAGAAATAGAGGAAGTGGGCACTTACCAAACGCATCAAGGATGACCTTTTCCTGTGTGTTTGTAACGCACCTGTTGTGTAACTTAAGCATTTTATTCATGATATCCTGCCCTTGACTCGGATTGAGAGCAGTCACCTCCAGAAGATTTTTGCCTGGTATGTTTGCCTTCAGGATATCAAGGCAGCGCGTTGGTAAGGAGGATAATATGAGCTTAACGTTTTCCGGTAAATCTTCTGACAGAGATAACCAAGCCAAGTTCTGACCGAAATCCTCATTGGACAGCTGATCCAAGGAATCCAAAAACAATATTAATGGTTTGCTGTTATTAGCGAACGACATACACGTTTGGAAGTATTTAATGAGGTCTTTGTACGAGTTTGGAATTTTGGACTGGTCTTGACCATAGATTCTGGTGATGTGCACACATAGATTCAACAGTAACCCTCTCGCAGAGCCCGACTGCCCTGTCGTTCCGATGAAACGTAAAATCAGGGCACTCTCACGTCGGATATCCTTTGCCTTTCTAGCCGCCACAGCCATGATGGCTGTCTTGCCACATCCGGAAACGCCATGCACCGCCAGGGGGCGCTTGTCGGAACTCCTGATGTAGTCCATAATGCAATCGATTTCCGGTTCCCGTCCCACAAAGAGGCTGGCTTTCTCGATGGCATGGGCCCGATGGTGTATCGATTCTTGAAACTCCCTGTCATCTTCAACATGAAGTTTGCTTTCGTAACCCTTCAAGATTGCTGTTGTCAATTCTTCACACAGATGGTCACATACACTTTTGATATACTCACTACCTGCTTCAATGTCGCTGTTTGTGTAGGATATGTCGTATACAATACCAGGTGACGTTTTAGAATCGATTTTCTCTTCTTTCAGTTCCTTCAGTTTTTCGTTCGCATAACTGTCGAGTGTCTTGTCAGGGTTCATATCTATGAGTTTCCGGTGACAGTGTTGTTCCGACAGAATATCCCCAAGTTGTCGACGCACGAAGCGCGCCTGTTCGTTCTGGTTGGAGTTGCCGAACACACCTTCGGTTATTTCCATTTCCGTTACGGACACGTGGTATTTGTCACAGATCTCGTCTTCCTGTCCAAAACAGGCGACCACAGCTTCCCTAAGCTGGAGCTGTATTTTCTCTACATCGTCCCACCAGGTCTTCAGTTCGGACGATTTCTGTTTTAACACGTAATTCGGTGGAACAGCATTGTCGTCTCTTTTGTAGTATTCCTGTATGAGTGATGGGTCGTGAGCATTGTCCTTTAGGTGCTGCAGTATGGTTTCGAACTCGCTGGCCTCGATCTGTGCTGGTAACGGTCGGTAGCCGTACTTATTACCGACAAAACATAGAAATGCTGGTCCCATGCTCTCCTTCATACATCTGGGGAAAATAGTGAAAAGATAGAATTTAACGAAAAAATGGATGCTTAGATGTCGAACAAGGACACTTAATGATCAACAAATGTTAATCAATGATGACATTACGAGGTGTTTTGTTCAATTGTTTTAATATTGAGATGTGTCGATTTTTATTACTTTTGATACACGCTTTCCACACTGGACATATTTAATAGAACGTAAATTAAATACCTCGAGATGACAATTAGTAAGAGACAAACGATTATTGTAAGAGTGGCGGTATTCGTCACAGATATGAAAACATCGACTATAAAGTCCGTTTCTGGCGAATGAAAATAGTGAGAAACAGATGGGGCATTAAAATTTGATTTGACAATGATTTATCAACAAAAGGGGTGTATTTGTGCTTATCAATAAATACAGTCCTTGCATATGTTGCCCTAATTTTATACATAAAGTCCATCCTGTGAAATCATGATGGCATCAAAGCTATATGTTAAAGTCTTCTTACCTTGATGACATGTCAATAAGTGAAAAATCAGCATATTTCTCACATGTCTAAGCATAACTAAGCATTAAACTGTTTAGTATTATGCGATATCTTTTGAAAGAGGGGTCACCCTATAGACTACAATACATGTAACTACCTTTTGATTTCACTGATACACATCTGGACCGTGCTGTGGTCGTTGGTCGCCTCCTCCGTGACTCCCCACCTCATGTCTACGGTCCCAAACTCGATACCCAGGCGTCGACACAGCTCTCGGAGGTACGGGTACACATCTACGACATTTTAAACATAGATTGAAAACGTACTACTTTAGGAACTATTTTCTGCCATTATAACAGTGTGTAATCATGGACTTTTATGCTCAGACGTGATGTTTGTGTAGTTACATGTCTTAATTTTATTCTTTGTACAACGCCATTGAATATGTATTTATACGTGGAAACATCTAGTTTAAGAAAATTACTTGGCATTCTAAGGGTTTAAACAAACTAGTGTGTTATCATGCATACCCTTCATGAGTTGATTTCTCTCCGCTTTCGTGTCTGTAAATGTCGAACTAACGAACACCACAACCTTCGGCTGGGCGTTCGGCACGCTGGCCACATCGACGGTCGCCAGATCTCCTTCGAGGATCGAACACACAACATCCTAAAATACACGCATGTAAGTAAGTTTTAACTTATCTATGTGGTCCAGAGGAAGGGCGTCGGCCTCTGGATACGAGTGTCGTGGGTTTGAATCCTGTGAGTAGTTGGATCTGCCTTGCAAACTTTCATTTATCCACATTCGTCGCAAGTACTGGTTTTGTACCCAGGAAGCAGAATCGAGAGTGATTTATCTAAGTTGTAAGAACTTTTTTCACAATGGATAAAAAATAGATTAGTTTAAATTAAAACTAAAACTTATTTATATTACGATTGTGATGGAAGCTTGAAGTTTATTGAATTCACTCTCGATGACTGCTTACTGGATACTACACCAGTACTCGCGCCGATCCGTGGGTAAGACTTATTGAATTCACTATCGATGACTGCTTCCTGGATACTACACCAGTACTCGCGCCGATCCGTGGGTAAGACTTATTGAATTCACTCTCGATGACTGCTTCCTGGATACTACACCAGTACTCGCGCCGATCCGTGGGTAAGACTTATTGAATTCACTATCGATGACTGCTTCCTGGATACTACACCAGTACTCGCGCCGATCCGTGGGTAAGACTTATTGAATTCACTCTCGATGACTACTTCCTGGATACTACACCAGTACTCGCGCCGATCCGTGGGTAAGACTTATTGAATTCACTCTCGATGACTACTTCCTGGATACTACACCAGTACTCGCGCCGATCCGTGGGTAAGACTTATTGAATTCACTCTCGATGACTGCTTACTGGATACTAGACCAGTACTCGCGCCGATCCGTGGGTAAGACTTATTGAATTCACTATCGATGACTGCTTACTGGATACTACACCAGTACTCGCGCCGATCCGTGGGTATGACTTATTGAATTCACTATCGATGACTGCTTCCTGGATACTACACCAGTACTCGCGCCGATCCGTGGGTAAGACTTATTGAATTCACTCTCGATGACTACTTCCTGGATACTACACCAGTACTCGCGCCGATCCGTGGGTAAGACTTATTGAATTCACTCTCGATGACTACTTCCTGGATACTACACCAGTACTCGCGCCGATTCGTGGGTAAGGCCCGGCAATTCTCATTTCTCCTAAAGGGGATCGAACACAGGACCCTCAGTACAAGAGGACGACGCTCTACCTATGCGCCACTGTCGCCCACACATGTAACACCGTTTTAAATGTTTCATTTGACAAGCCAAGAAACACAAAGGAGTACAAGTGTTGATGTGATATTACTGGGCCAATAATTCAACGTCTTTAAAAACAACAAAACTCGTCACCAGTTTCCCCTGGGGTAACTTTGTAACCCGTACCTTTTGGAAGCAATAGCAGAAAACAGTTTAAATGAACATATAATATTCATGTTATAAAACCTTTTTCTTCCCGTATTGAATACCAATTGATTTTGTTTCAAACGCAAAACCTTTGAATATCTGCTTAATTTTGCTGTTTCAATATAAGATGAATTATGCAGTGAACCTTTAGGATGCTTGGTAATTTTCTAAAAAGTCATTTTCGTGTCGTCTGCGTTCCAAAACCTTAAATACCTGCTTGATTTTGATTAGAGAAGATACTCAGAGTAGCAAACAGGTTAGATCACAGGCCAGCCGCCAATTTTCTTGACGGCTTGCCTGGATCTTACCTGTTTGCATGTGAATGAAGTCGGTTCCAGCACTTTAAGGGTTAATGTTAAATACAAACAAAAGTACAAGACCTTCGAAACATCTCAAATAGTTGACATTTGACTACAATGTATATTCAAGTATAGGGTCGACCAACGGCAAGTATTTATTTCTTTGTAATTCGACTACTTTAATCCCGGGTCAATGTCAAGTTGTATGAATTAGGTTTGTATGTATGTATTACATGTGTATACATAAAGATCGACAGGAAAGCATATAATACAGTGGACCCGCGATAATCCGAACGTCGTTTATCCGGAATATTCACCATCCGAACAGAATTCTGAGGGAACGGATCTTACCTTCATCAATTTAACTGTTTAATGCGGAAAATCCGCGTTCCGGAACCGGACAAAAATATTCGGGAACCAACAGTCACTTTTCATAGTATATGCGTATGGCTAGTCCGGAAACCAGTAAAATCGTTTATTTTGCGGTTACAGTTGCAAATGAAGGGATCGGTCTTCTGTTGTAAACGGCATTCACACGTTTTGCAAACTGTCACGTATGCTTGACCATAACATGTCACCTAGTGTAAGTGTACTGGAAGGTGTTGATTGTTTGTTAATTGGTCATTCTGTCAGTTGATTGGTCTTACATTATTGTAATTACGGTCGCATGTCGATAGTTGAGTTTGTAAAAGGTGTTGATTGGCTGCTTAGGCAGCGATCGGGAGACAATGTCTGGCAATCATTTTCATTTATTACTCAATCGATATGCTCCTTTTCCCTATAAATAAACTCTCGACAATCCCTACCTATCTCATTTCTCGATATTGAAATAAGAAGATACAACTTGAAGATGTCTACACCCACAGCAAAACGAAGACGTGTCGAAATACCAGTTTCTTTGAAGAAAGAAATCTGCAGATACAGGAAAGACAACCCAAAGTCGACGCTACAAGACATACGGTCGCATGTCATTAGACATTCATTCCTCGACATTGGAATTTTAACTTCTCGAAAGACATTGCTTCAAATTGTCATTTTTTTTTTAAAATTCGTTTTGACCAAATAAACACTTCCTTCAAAAAAAAAAATGTGTATTTCTTACTTCATAGTAATGATCATGATACACCGACACCGTGTAAAGGTAAACATTTCGCTGTAACTCGCTTATTCTTTATTCCGTAAAATTCGTTAATACGAACATTTCTCCTGGGAACGAAAGTGTTCGGATAAACGAGGGTCCACTGTATATATTTACCCGAGCTTTATTATGAATAATCGATATATCAATACACACGTTTTACACTTTTAATATTATAAGTCGGGTGCTTTGTCAACCCTTTACCAAACAAAAACGACAATTGAACAGCTTGTTGCAGACGACTCCGGAAAGTATTGTGGGAAAAGGAGAAATTGCTCTTCACGAGCAATTCCTCTTTTTCCCACGTTTTCTTCCCTGTCAGAATATAATTTTTCTATCTGAAGAATATTTTTCAATTCCATCACATTTTGACATGTCGTCTGCAAACTCTTCCAATTTGGGACAGTCTAATATTTTGCGTTTGGTAAAGGGTTAATGATCGGCTTGCGCGGGGTGGGTTTATTTTCTTGTACATTTTAGACCATCAACGTTCCCATTACCAGTGTTGCTAAACAACTTTTTAAACATCAATTTGATATAATAAATACAGGTATCGATCGTTCTTTTAACGATATCTAGAATGAACACAATCTGGTATAAAACAATAACAAAAACTTGCTTTGGCAACACAAATAGAAACAGCCGATCAATACGTTTTCAAAAGGTGGGGAATGTAAAAGGGGGGAATAGACTCATGGTGAGCATGTTCTCCTTTTACCATTATGTTTTCCCTACCACGTAAGGAATTATAATTAACGACCATACATAATAAAACCCGAACCCACATGTATAAATGAATGTACATACCTTTGGTATTGGTTTTCGTGGTCGGCGTACAATGTCGTCTGCTTGGACGAGATATTTCCTCCACGGGTCCCTTTCCACACGCGAGGACCCTTCCCATAATTCCGCGTTCGACACTTTATCCAACACCTCCAGCCACGACATCCCGTTCCCAGAATTCCCTGTCACTTTTACCGGGGTGTCCCGTTTTTCCGGTCGAACGTTAGTCCTCGCAACAACAGGAGCTTCAGTTTTCGTCTCAGGTTTGGTCACGACTATTGCAGACTTAACAACATCTTTCCTATTCCCAGAGTTCTCGACTCCCTTACTGTTGCTCGATTTACTTCCGTTTCCGGCTGTTTTTGACGCGCCGGATCCCATTAAGCTCTATCCGTTATTTCTCTCCCCGACCGGTATAGTATATTCCGCCGTATCCGATGCGTCAATATGTATAAAGTTGTTGTCGCCTTCGCCACCCCTCGTCGCATAACTAACCGGTTTATAATATTTATTCTATGGCTAGGCCCTATTGGAACATTCGCTTCCAGTGTATGGTTGCCTAGCAAGATTCAAACTGTTGGTGACCACTAATTGCCGTCTGTTATGCGGAGATATAGAATTGTCTGTCAACAAAAGGATTGCGAGTTGTCGGCTGTAATCTATACCCGTTTAAAATATATCGGGTTTAATTGGTTGTTTAAACCATTATGTGGCTGGTCAGGCATTAACAGAAGTCGGTTCCAGCACTATAAGGGTTAACAACGCCTTATTCCATCATACATCCACATGATGCATCTACTGTAGAGACAACTGTGACAAAGCGATAGACTGCTCCTAATGGGCAATTTCATCAACATATCTATTCAATCCAATTAAGACAATGTATTTCATTTTCACTATATTTCTTCTCTCCAAAGACCTAATAAACAGTTTATTATGTATTTGTATTTCAATTTTGACGTATCCCATAACATTTTACAAGGGGAATTGGTTGACTCTACCATCTGCAGACGACATTTTGTACTTGAAGCAGACGACTTTAAAAAAGCTTTGAAAACAAGTGAAAAATCTTTCAGTTTTGCTATTGTGATATGTGAAAAGATTGAAAAAGCATTGTGGCAAAAGGAGAAATTGCTTGTGACAAGCAATTTCTCCCTTCGCCACAATGCCTTTTGAAAGTCGTCTGCTGCAAGACGCAAAAATGTGGCGTTAGGTGGTAATGTGTTTACTCAGACGGAATAGTTCGTTTCCAAAACAATGCGTGTTTCGTTAAATGTTAATAGAACTGACAAACCATAATCGCTGTATATCCGGTGGTTTTCTAAAACGGGAATGGAAGTAGGAAATCAACTTTTCCTTTAGGACCAGAAAGAAATGAAGCATTATTCTTAGTATATCTATCCCCGTATGCAAAATACTAATAGGATATTGCTCTGTGGTGTTACAATATTATAGATATCAGTATTCATATAGACAAGAACTGCTTTAAGAAATGAAGTACACTGCACGCATTTCAATCAATTAATCGTTAGGGTAACCGGATATCGTTGAATAGGGTTTCTCATATTGGGCTCTCAATCGTATCTACTCGGCAATCCCCGGCACAAGCTGGCAGATATGCCTCGTAGGTAGTTCATGAATACACCAGAAATCCTTGGGAGTTTCGGCTGTTTTCCACCGGATACAACAATGCATAAAGGGACATAAAAAACACACAAATTGGTTTAATACGCTGTTTCACAATTGAATGTTGTGTTTTTATTAGTTTCATTAAAGATTTTCTGTGTTTCATATTTTCTCAACCGTATCTATTCGGAATTCCCGGGTTTGTGCCGGGGATTGCATAGAAGATACGATTTCAACCTGACATGCCCTTCGTCGCCGCCATGTTGCCGGACTACTTTTAAAATGACTCCCCATTCCTTCCACGGGTATTTGAAGCAATGACCGAGATGTTCAGAATGATGAGGTTCTGTGGTCTAAAATGAAGGTTAAAACAGACGATACATACATGGAATGAACACGAGGATTTTCCTCGAGATTTGGAAAGCAGCTATCGCGGCAAGCGGACTCCTATTGAGCTAATGAATACTGATGTCGTCTGCTGTGTTTGTTTCTAAACGGGTATGGATAAAGGAAGTGGTTAACTATTCACTTTATTATTTGAGTAAAATGCATGAGACAAAGGTAATCCCCACTAAAAGAATAGAAATATTTATTAAGGCAGTGCACAGTTGTTATTGTTTTTATCGTGTTATTTCTTTAAAAAAACTATAATGTATATAGATTAATTCTTTTTTTTACATCGATTGTTAAACGAATTCATACAACTTAGATTTATCACTCTTGAATCTGCTACCTGGATCATAGCCAGTTATTGCGCCGAATGTGGATTAGTGAAAGATCACAATGCGGACCTCGCTTATCGCGGGATTCGAACCCACAACCCTCGTGTCCGGAGATCGTCGCTCTACCTCTGAATAGCAGCTGTGTTGATGATACACATATAATGAATAGCTATTGTAAGTTATATTAGTTCGTTTTTATTTAGATCCTGTATACAGTGAAAGTATTCAGGTACAGAAACATTGCAACGATTTTGAAATATCATTCCATACCGTCTGTACATACTTAGATATTTTAACACATTCTGAATTAATATTGCGTTAAGAAGCTGTATTTATTGACATTATACAATTAAACAAAAATTGGATGTTTTCAAAATCATTTTACTTTGACTTGTAGATTGTCTTAAGTGTAAACAAGGGCCTTTAAAGGAGCTTAGAAATGACCGTCAAAATAATAATGTACTGATAAAACCCTAAATATCTGCTTAATTTTGATGAGGAAATAAACTCAGAGTAGCAAACAAATAAGATTACAGGCAATTAGATTTACTTGGCGGCTGGCCTAGATCCAGCTTGTCTGCATAAAGATCCAACCTGTTTGCATGAAGTCGGTTCCAACACTATGAGAGTTAAGGGTGGAATACACTTATGTGTAAACTAGTATGATCTTCCATTATCAATGTTTGCCTATCAGTACTTAACTATTTACTTAACTAAACATGTCCGAAGTTCTAAACTAAACGTGTATTATGAAAGCTTAAACCAAAGCAATATATATAAAGAATATAACATTCTGACAGAAGTGGAAATCTAAGCGGGAAAAAGAAAATGAACAGAAAGTTTTGTGACAAAAGCAGGAATTATCACCACGGAGTATTTTGTATCCTATATGATATCCTGTGCTACAGATGCGTTGAAATGAGCTAATACGAGTTAATATAATGAGTGTAAGAATTTTTTCCACAAATATTCACTTTCTGTTTTGTCATTGGGCCAGCGGCAAAACAAAATATCTCAAGTAGGCTTTCGACCTTTTGAATACATCGAAGGTAAATGGCAGACACGCTCTTAAAGTGGTTTGGATTTAACCCTTTCCCAAACAATAACGACATCTGACCATTTTGTTGCAGACGACTTTAGAAAACATAGTGGGAAAAGGAGAAATTGCTCGAAAGGAGCAATCTTTCCTTTTCCCACAATGTTTTTTGCCATATCAGAAGATTATTTCCCAATTTCATTACATTTTGAAATGTCGTCTGCAAACTCTTTCAATTTGGGACAGTCGAAAAATTGTTGTTTTGGAAAGGGTTAAAAAGGTTTCCAAACTGACTTACGGAAGGCCGATGGTTCCACCTAACTTGATCAACCGCTATGGGCAGTTGAGGTTGGGATCTTCATTCATCAATAACAGTCGGGCATCGCAGCATAACATAAATAATGTTGACGCGGTGTAAACCCCGTTTGAATTAAATATAAAGGGAAAAAAATGAGAATACTCAAACTTGATATCTTAATAAAACCTAACCATATTGTGGAGTTGTCTCACATTCTAACAAGTCGTTGGCAGTCACCAATGTCGTCTGATTTGGGAAAAAGGGTTCAACAACAGACGTGTAGTGATTTCACGCGATTTGTTTGGTAGGATTCCCCAACCTTACCCATAACCAAACAATGACGACATTTTACCAGCTTGTTGCAGACGACTCTGGAAAACATTGTGGGAAGGAAGAAATTGCTTGTAACAATTTCCACCAGATATTCACGATATATTTCCTGGAAAAACAATCAATTTGTTTACATATCTACAAATCTAAAAAGGAAAATGACGAGCATAAAACATATTCCAAATAGATCTTTTTATAAATAGCGATTGATTACATGTATATATTTGATAATCCAACGTCTTTGGTGGAAAGATGGCTAACAATTTTCCTTTCACAATGTTTTGTTTAAACCTTATAGTGCTGGAACCGACTTCATGCTTATGCAAACAGGTTAGATCCAGAAAGCCGACAAGTAAATTGGCGGATGGCTTGTGATCTCGCCTGTTTGCTAACTCTTTCTTAAAAAATAGATTTTTTGTGTCGTCTGCTTTCCAACACCTTAAATAGTTGCTTGAATTTGTTTAGCAAAGATACTCGGAGAAGCAAACATGTAAGATCACAGGTCAGGCTTGGATCCAACCTGTTTGCATAAGCATGACGTAGGTTTCAGCACTTTTAGGGTAAAATAAAAAAAAAACACATTCATTTCTTGCATGATGAGGATTGCTCCAAGTCTGTTCCAGAACACAAATTGTAAGTTAACCTCATTAAATTGGAAGGGAATCTATCCACAACGGATTGAAAGGTTAATGTTCCATCAGAATCCACTTTAGGAAGATCGGAGGCAGTACTCTGACATCTAAACATATTTCTATTTTCTTTTGATGCAGGGTTTTCATTTCCAAGTAGCAATGTGATGGCAGTTCACTTATTAAGCTTTCTATGTATTCGAAATGTCAATTTTACAAGGGTCCTGCATGGCCCAGTGGTAAAGGTGTCAGACCTAAAACCCGGGGTCCTGGGTTGGAGGCCCATCACCACCTCTGGTTTCATGAGTGTGCCCTTTGGCAAGTCACTTCCGAGCCCTAGCCTAGTAGTGATGGATCCAGGTAAACCGTAATATAACTAAAAACTGTTGACACGACGTTTAAAATCATACAGATGGCGGTAGAGGCTCGGAAATAGTCCCTAAAAGCACCCCACAATTCCATCTGGAATTGGTCCAATGACAGTTCTGTCATGCCCCAAATGCTAACTTAACCAGCACAGACCCCCAATGCTACATGATAAACAAGAATAGTCTTTTTTTAATATTTCTTTTTTGTGATGTCTAAGTGCATCTCACTTATCCCATTCCCTAATCTAAACTTGTTTTGTTTACGTGATGCAGAGCTTTTGAAATAACACTGATGCACATCGTTTCGGCTTTTCACGGAGTGGTGCAGAGCTTTTGAAATAACACTGATGAACATCGCTTCGACTTTTCACACAGTGATGCAGAGCTTTTGAAATAACACTGATGAACATCGCTTCGACTTTTCACACAGTGATGCAGAGCTTTTGAAATAACACTGATGAAAATCGCTTCGACTTTTCACACAGTGATGCAGAGCTTTTGAAATAACACTGATGAACATCGCTTCGACTTTTCACACAGTGATGCAGAGCTTTTGAAATAACACTGATGCACATCGCTTCGACTTTTCACGGAGTGGTGCAGAGCTTTTGAAATAACACTGATGAACATCGCTTCGACTTTTCACACAGTGATGCAGAGCTTTTGAAATAACACTGATGAACATCGCTTCGACTTTTCACACAGTGATGCAGAGCTTTTGAAATAACACTGATGAACATCGCTTCGACTTTTCACACAGTGATGCAGAGCTTTTGAAATAACACTGATGAACATCGCTTCGACTTTTCACACAGTGATGCAGAGCTTTTGAAATAACACTGATGAACATCGCTTCGACTTTTCACACAGTGATGCAGAGCTTTTGAAATAACACTGATGAACATCGCTTCGACTTTTCACACAGTGATGCAGAGCTTTTGAAATAACACTGATGAACATCGCTTCGACTTTTCACACAGTGATGCAGAGCTTTTGAAATAACACTGATGAACATCGCTTTGACTTTTCACAATGGTTTCTATCATAATTATATCGTGAAGGTTTAATGTTGGTTAGTACCGCCTTCATCTGTTGCTTTCAATTTGGACAAGTCACAAAACCAATTACATTTAAGACAATGATAGAAAATGAGGAAAACATAACTATCATTTAGTCTTTTAACAATAATTTTATTATCTTTAAGTCTTAATGTAATAATCAATATATACAGTAAATAATGTACACCAATCCAACAAATATCCCTTTTAAAAATAGGAGATGCGCTGCAAGACAAGTTTGGGAATGACAAGAAAATCTTGCTGATAAAATTAGTAAAGGCTTAATGGTACAATGTTTCGTCTAACCCTCAACTGTACTCATCTTAACCCTTCTAGTGCTGGAACTGAATTCATGCTTTTGCAAACAGGTTAGATCCAGGTCAGCCGCCAAGTATATTGGCGACTTGCCTGTTCCCTAACCTGTTTGCTACTCTGGGTATATTGCCTCAACAAAATTAAGCAGATATATAAGGTTTGGGAAAACACAAAAATCTATTTTTAGAAAATTACCAAGCATATCTTAGGGTTAAAACATTCCCTTTAAATCCTTATTCCATAATATCTCACGTGCTCCAGTTGATCTAGAAAACAAAAACCATTGCAACAAAAGGATAAGTTGCTGTTAATGAGCAATCTATCACAACGCCACTGATTACAAATAGAAACATTAAAAAGTCAATAGATTTTTTCATGCTATTTTTCTTGTCTGCTGTTGCTTTTATTTCAACGAGTAATAAATATATATTTGTGGTAATGTCAGATACAACTGTATTACTCCATTCCTCAATACTGTTTGCGAATTTTTAATTGGTTCAAAAACAAAAAGGAGCAGACACAAATTATATTTTCGGAAAATAACCACTTCATGCAGATATTTAATATTTTGTGAGCTGTCTGCTTTTGTTGCATACAATGGAATGAGTATATCGAGGGTTCAGGGCAATACTAAAGTAAGTGCTTCATGTTTTTTCTTGTTGATGAAGCACTTACTATAGTCTTATAATGCAAAAATAATCAAGCTCTATTTTTTCTTTCTCAGTCTCAGGAACAATTAAGGTCTGAGCAGATGATCGACACTGCAAACATTAATATCATAAAAGAAGATACTTGTAAACTTAATCAAAATGTCACCAAGGAAACGTAACAAGTTTATCTGTTTCCATTTGCTACAAGGCAAATGTTCATATCATTCCCATTTATAGGAAATCTGGATAGTGCTTAAATATATACAAAACATATTTACAAATCATGGTATTATTTATATGTTTATATATATTTGCAGATAAAGCAATCTTCATTCAATAACTTTAAATGCTAGGAAACATACCTTCTATATCAAAGTAATACAAAAAAAAAAAAGATCAACAAAATCCAAAAATCTAAGACTCTTGTTTAAATGAACCTCGTATGTTGACCATTTATACCATGATGCTCTATAAAAGCAATCTCTCTCTATAATTTCAGATCCAATAAATAATGAACACAAAAGAAACTTCTTGTGCTGACCAATCTCCTTTTTGTCAGTTAACCATTCACTTCATTTTAAACAGTAACTACCCTCAATTTGGATCCACACATTATTCTTATTGGGGAAAGTTAAAGGGAAGATAAAGTACATTTGTATATCATTTTTAATTATATTTAACTGAAATGCTTTGTTTTTCATACTGAGACATTTTGAAGGTATTCAGTACAATACTGTAGAAATTCCTTCACAAAAAAATGAAGCAATTATTTTGGTATTGCATCAAATCGTTTGCTAACTTGAGACAAAGAGAAGATAGGATGGTTAACATCTTTTCAGATTACTTTCACCCTTTTCAATAATATTTCAACTAAGCCAAGTTCTTGGTCTGAAATACTCTTTTTAAATTGAGATGACCAAGACAGTGTATTTTTGCATTTACCATAGAATATTTTCTTGTATTAAGGCATCTTCTGTCTATATATCAATCCATTACTCTTTCTACTCTCATTTTAATACACTGATTCATAAAACATTGTGGTTACCTGTTAGAAATGCTTGTTACAAACACTTTCTTCTGCTTTTTACAATGCTTACTACATAATATGTAAAAGGGAATGTTTTTTCTCACACTTTTGGGTATGTATGCTTTCAATTTGAACTGAAACTTAATTCCATACAGATTGATGGGAAAAATATTGGTAGGTTCATAGATTGGAGTGTACATGAAAGAAAACTACATTGCATAGATATTATAACTTTGGATGCCCATCCAATACAAACCACTATCTTCTTTAACTTTCATTTAATGCCCCTTTCATACCACATAACAAATCAACACCAAGATGACAGGTCTAAAACAGTGGACAGTGAAACAGCAGTATAGCTCTAGGAAAAAAACTGTGTATGGAAATAAGATATGTCTTACCAAACAAAAGAGTTTTCTATTGACAGATATTGAAAAAATGTAGAGAACCTGATTTGGTAGATTGCATGACATCATTTTTGGGTAAATTCTGATGCGTGGCTCAAATGAAATGGATGAAAACCCAATTACTCATCAAAGAACATACAACTAGCCTAATCATTTTGAGTGCACTTTGATATTTAATACCATATTAACTCACTTTTAGGATGGCCATCTTTCTCAATTTTTCTTATCAAAATAAAACCATCATCCAATTTACAGTAAAGGTGCAAACTGGATGATGGTTTTAACAATGTGACATGAGGATAAAACCCTATGGTCATATATCTCTTTGGGAAAAAAAGCATACTGCAAAAGTTGTCATTATTAGTCTGGTCAGCTATTTTTAATCATTTTAAGATCTTCTAATGATGAACTGGGTTGTGAAAAAGAATCAATTCTTTCTTAAGAGCAAATAATTGATAGATTATAATTTAGCTTAATTCTTGCAACATCCCAAGACCATACACACATTATATTGTAATAAAACACCCTCATGGCAAAAGCCATCAATCAAATAAAGCCTGCGTAGACTTTGCTTATTTGACATATGACTTTTTTTTATTTTTATGGTGTTTAACACTATCAAAAATTTGATCCACAAGGTCTAGGCTAGGGCTATGAATTGACTTCCCCAAGGTCACTCCCACAAAACCAGAGGTGTTGGTAGGGCTCAAACCCGGAACCCAAAAGAACGAAGTCTGCCAACTTAACCAGTGGGCCACCCAGGACCGCTTTTGACTTTAATGAAGATGATCCAAGCCTTCATATTTACACTAGATCCTTTTTTGGCTAGGAAAGCAAGAGAATGTGATATAGAAATTTGCAAGACACTGTAGTTAGTGCTATAGAATATCTTCTTTTAAATTTGCCTACAGTAGACAAACGAGAAATTGCTCCAAAAAACAAAACCCCTTCCTGTCACAAGTGTTTCTTACACATAACACAAAGAAAATGTCATGTTTTTTTTTATTCCAAACATTAAAAAAGAAACCTCAAAAAGGAACAAATTCATATTTAATATGGTAAAATCTTATCAATTTAGCCTTGTGAAGGACAGACAATGCTTAGTACAAATCATTATGACCTGCTCAAGATTATATGATGGACAAAGTGAATATATGAAGCACTAAACATATGGAAATCAATCAGCACCCTTTAGCCAAATACGAAAATGTTAAGGCATTTTTCCTATAAGCAATGGACCAATTTTCATTTTTACATTAATTGGTATAAGCACTCTTATCAAACATATATCCTTGTCGGATAAGAGTTTATTTCTGTGAACAAAATGAGTTTCATAATTCATTGATGCCCCAAACAAATGAAAAGCATGCTTATGTTATCTTATATGGATGGCTGTTCATACCAAAAGTGTATGATAAAATTGCAACGAAATGAAAATTCGCCCACCATGAGCAAATTTCATTTTGTTGTCAATGTATCGTATACATGAAAAAATCTTGGTTGCAGAATATATAAAGATAAAAAATGGAATAAATAAAGACTTCACATTTCTTTGCATAAAAAGTTCCTTCCTATTTCATTTATGTCACATTTCCTTCCTATGGGAAAGTGGCTGTGTCAAATTGCAAGCAAGACCATTCATTGAGATTACAATAAAGGAACTTAATTTTTGAATACGGTAGAAAATATTGTGAATAATGGAGAAATGGCAAGTTAAGAACATTTCTTAAAAGTTTTGGTAACTTTGATCCAGTGTTGTGCCTAGCATACAGAAGAGAACATGGATTTACTGAGAGACAAGAACCAATTCTAGTGGCTAGTATTTGAGATGTGCTTTCAAACTTTCTTCATTGAAGAAATCACATAACATATTCCAAGAGATAGTTGTTGTTTCTATCAACATATTGCAGCTTGTATTATGCAGACAGAGGCCTAGCTGTAAAGGTCCAAGGTACCGTATATCTGAACATTTTAAGCTTAGAACTCGCACAAGTTCAAAATAACATTCCCTCTTATTTCAATATTTTGCGCTAAGCAATATTACAAAGTAACACATCATTGGAACCGTCTCTCCGAGACGCTTCCAATGACGTGTCACATTGTAATATTGTACTTTCATTTTGGATACTATCCAAGTTTAGCAGTTTGACTTAACCAAATATTTCTTTAAGATATTTAGTAAAACAGTAACCAAGTTGTGTTACTATCATGAAAAAAACTCATTTTGTCTAAATTACTTTGAGGTTTGTACTAATTAGAATTTGTATGATTCACATCAGTACCAACACCGTATGGTTTCAGACATTAATAACTCTTCTAACAAATGAAAGTAGCATGGCCCACAAAAGGTGATGAGCAATTTATCTGAATATATCAATGGGTAGAATTTTGACAAGATTCTAGTAGTTGGTGACAAAAAACACATCCAACATATCTAAACCCTTATAGTGCTGGACCCAACTTCATGCTTATGCAAACCAGTAAGACCACAGACCAGCCGCCAAGTAAATTGGCGACTGGCCTGTGATCTAACCTGTTTGCTACTCGGAGTATCTTTCCTCATCAAAGTTACGCAGATATTTAAGGTTTTGGAAAGCAGACAACAAAAAAACATTTTTTAGAAAATTATACAGCATTCAAAGGGTTAAAAGCAGAGGTCTGCCCGACATAACCAGCATCAACCTGTTTGATAATTGACAATGATTAAAATTTTGAATGTGCAAACATTTTCATTACCTCCTTTGTCCAAACTTGGATGACGTAAAATGATCAACAGCCAACATCTTAGCAAATAAGGAATATGTTTCTTTTGATAAGGTTGTTTTCAGTCATTATCAAGTAATGTGTTGCAACTATTTTCAATTGACCATTCACAATTTTAAATGGGCATTTCCCAAAGCTGACTCAAGTGAACAAACTAACAGTTACTGTTGAATTACACAATTGATTTGGATAGTACTGAACTATATTTTGAATATGAAATATGTTTTTATCTTAACACCTAATAGCATTTATATATTATTTTTCATGACTTCATGAACAAAACAAGAACAAATCATATTTTCGTCAGTAATATTAACATGTGATAACCACCTTTCATGGGCCTTTACCCTGGACTATTGGCAGGAGAAAAAGAGACGAGCCGCTTTAATACACTAACAAATCAAACAAAGCAGGACCTATTAGCACATAGATATGGTGACATTAATTCCCAAGTTCCCATGATCAGCAAACAGCTGTGCGATGTTTGTGTCAAAGACTAGACAATCACTTGCACCAATTGCTGACTGTACACCATCGTGAATGCTGCGCGGAGTTGCCTCCCAGGTGAGACGTCTGCGGTGTCCATTTAATTCTAACCTGTAAGAAGAGAAGTAAGATTTTTGATAGATACAATGTAAAGATTGTTATTTCGAGGGTTAAATGCAATAATATAGTAAGTGCTTCATGTTTATGAAGCACTACTATAGTATTGCATTGAACCCTCGATCTATTAAATACTTACCTACTCAATCATGTCAAAAAGCACAAGAGTTAAACAGCATAGATAAGGAATTTTTTTAAATCTAGTTTAAAATATCTTGTCTACTTCAAATACATTTACTACACACAATATTAATTAAAAAAGGATTGTATAATATTTTCATTGAATCCTTAGATCTTATAGAAAATTGTCCTTAAGATTCTACTAACAAAGAATGTTGATTGCTGATTATTTTTCAAGTTTGAATTGGTGGCTAATATTTGGAGAAAGTCACATATAACTATGTATGGTGTTTAGCACAGAATCAACAAATGTTCAGTTTTCCTGGACCACCATTACTAGGCTATGGCTCTGAAGTGATGTGCCAAAGGTCACAAATAAACTTATGGATGCTTATGATAGGAATGAAACAAAACAATGAATACTTTACAAGATTGCTAAAAAATCTTGGTAAGAAAAGGAATTTGACCGTTTTCATCTTCTTCCTGCAGTAACTTGTCTTCTCTCCTTTATCAACTTAAAAGAAAATCTTACTTCTAATTTGGTTTCATACATCAAATGTTATCTCTATTAAATAATAGGGATAAACAATTTGTTAATCTAAGACTTTGAAAATGTCATGCACAATGAAATGAACCCACCAGAGGTGCGCCTGGCATTGCTTGAAACTTGAACAGATTTACCATTGTAGTGATTGAACTGATTCATGCTTATACAAACAGGTAAGATCCAGGCAAGACGCCAAGTAAATTGGCGGCTGGCCTGTGATCTAACCTGTTTGCTACCCTAAGTATCTCTCCTCAGCAAAATTAAGCAGATATTCAAGGGTTTTGAAAGCAGACGACACAAAAATCTATTTTTAGAAAATTACCCTGCATTCTAAGGGTTTAGTAATATTACCTATATGCAAAGTTTTCTGCTTGTTTTCTCGTGCCAATTAATTGGACTATGGCATAAAACATGTGTTGACCCTCTAGTTTCTCCTGCTTCTCCAGTACCAGCATAAAGTTGTGACCAAAACAGGACTGCATCATAACCCAGTCCACCGCACCAGGGAGATTAATGTCTGTCGCCAAAAATACAATGTCTTCTCCTGTTGGAACAATAACATATTGTTAATAAACCTGCTACTTAACCCATTACATAACAATAACGACTTTCAACCACTTTGTTGCAGACAATTTTAGAAAACATTATTAGAAAAGGAGAAATTACTCTTTACAAGCAATTTCTCCTTTTCCCACAATATTTTCTGTCCTTTCAGAGATTATTTTTCAATTTCATCACATTTTAAAATATTGTCTGCTAACTCTTTCAATTTGGAACAATCGAAAATTTTGCGTTTGGGAAAGGGTTTATTATATCTTCCTTTGCAGTATATATTGTAAAAGGTTTTTAGAAACATCTTTAACACAATGACAAATTACTTTAAATGGACTAGTTACCCTGTGGTCATAACACTTTCTTGCATATTACCATCAAGAAAAGGTTTCCTATTTTTTTTTGCGGTTTTTTGAGATTTCAATTTGGATTTATCACAATTTCAAATAAGGGGAATGGGTCAAGCATTTAAAATTAAACAATCATGATAAAGAGCGTAAGAGGATACTTTCTCAAATTCAATATAAACAACTATTTTCAATTAAACCCCATAATGGTTAATTGTTGGTTCACATCAATATTTCAGATGAATGACAAAAGTGTAACAAATCACCCCAGCGTAATTATGAAACTAACAAGAGCTGTCCATATGCTATCATGCTCCACTATTTGATAATTCTGAGATGGGTATAGGTCAGCTAAATTTCATTTGTTTCTTAAATATAAGGATGCACACAATGATTCCTTGCAATAGTTGATGAGATACAAACTTGAATCAAGATTTTCTAAGTACAAAAGGCCACACAATTGACTTAAATTCAAATCAAGAGATATGATACTCAGTTTCAGGACCTTAGATTATGAAAGTAACCAATGGTAACAAACAGTTAAATCACAGGCCATCCGCCAATTAACTTGGCAGCTGGCCTGGACTTAACCTGTTTGCATAAGCATGAAGTTGGTTCCAGCACTTTTAAGGCACTGTCGGGCCCCAGCACCTGAATCTTAAAAATAGCACTTAGAATTTCTTCATGGCGATTTGAATTTTTCCTGCAGGCATTCAAGTTGCTTCTGACTTACTTGATACATTTTATTTGGCTTAACAACAGTAATTTTTGTCCTTTAAATTAAACAAGAGGACCCTGAGGGTCCTGGATCGCTCACCTGACACTTGTAAAGTGTTGGTTACAACAAGGTTACACATGAGTAATGGACAAGATTTGTCTAAATTTGACAGTGATCTACTTTTGACCCCAAGTTACTCATAAACTGACTTGGTTGAGATATAACAGGTTGATCATTTTGAGCAAGTTTGATCAAATTGGGCTGAAAATGTAGCTTTCAGAGTGTAAACGGGTGTTTTCTAAGATTTGACTTTGTGAACTACTTTTTGATTCCATTCCACCCATGATCAAAGTTAATCAAGATATTATCAAGGTTAACATTTTGAGCAAGTTTGATCAGCACTCTGGATGTCTTAAAAAATTAAGATGTAGACCTCTTCAATATATATTGTACAAACAGTGTTGCCTTTAGAATGTAAACAAGATTTATCAAACTTACGCAAATATTCTAAGAAACTTTGAGGGGTAAGAGAAAGCGAGTTCCAGACAGATTGGGTCGAATTTTTTACCATAATATTGTAAGCAATAGTAATTTATGATGTGACATAGTGACCATTTTTCTAAACCCATCCCATATTCTATGATCTAATTCGACCCACATATCATCAAGAAAACATAATATGCCATTTTGAAGCAGAAATGACCTACTTTTTGACTCCACCTAACCATGATCGAAGTTGATCAATATATCATCAAGGTAAACATCCTGACATGTGGCTTCTAATGTGTAAACCTGATTTTCAAAGAGTGGACCTAGTGAACTTTTTTACCCTACCCAACCCATGATCAAATTCGGTCAAGATATCATCATGGTAATATTTCTCTAGTGACCTACTTTTTGACCCCACACCACACATGATCAAACTCTATTGAAATATCATCAAGGTTATCATTCTAAGCAAGTTTGATCAAGATTGGGTCGAAAATTTGGCTTCTAGAGTGTGAACAAGATTTTCTAAGATTTGACCTAGTGACCTACTTTTTACCCCAGCCCACAATGATCACACTCGATCGAGATATCGTCATGGTTTTCATCCTGAGTAAGTTTGATAAAGAATGGGCCTTAAATGTGGCTCCCAGAGTGTAAACAAGATTTGACCTAGTGACCTACTTTTTGACCCCACACTACCCATGATCGAACTTAATCAAATACCATCAAGGTTAACATTCTGAGCAAGTTTTATCAAGATTCGTCAGAAAATGTGACTTCTATAGTGTAAACAAGATTTTTCAAAAATTTGTGTGCAGAAAATGTGGCTTCTAGACTGTAAACAAGGTTTTTCAAAGATTTGACCTAGTGACCTACTTTTTGACCCCACACTACCCATGTTCAAACTCGATCAAGATACCATCAAGGTTAACAGTCTGAGCAAGTTTTATCAAGATTGGTCAGAAAGAGTGACTTCTAGAGTGTAAACAAGATTTTTCAAAGATTTGACCTAGTGACCTACTTTTTGACCCCGCACCAACCATGATCAAACTCTATTGAGATATCATCAAGGTTATTATCCTGAGCAAGTTTGATCAAGATTAGGCAGAAAATGTTGCTTCTAGAGTGTAAACAAGATTTTACTAAGATTTGACCTAGTGACCTACTTTTTGACCCCACCCCACCCATGATCAAACTCGATCGAGATATCATCAAGGTAAACATCCTGAGCAAGTATCAGGAAGAATGGGCCAAAAATGTGGCTTCTAGAGTGTAAACGCTGAAATTGTTGACGACCCACGCACACACGACAGACATTCAAGTATCCTAAAAGCTCACCCTGAGCAGAGCTCAGGTGAGCTAAAAATGTACCAAGAAACTCTCCATTTTGTGATGCATATCTAACAAAGAAATTGACAGGGGAAGGAGGTAACCACTTCTAAGCCGAACATCCCTTCCCCAGCATCAAACACCTGAACAAAATCCTGGGAAAGACCCTCAATTAGGGGTTAGCTGTTCTATACATACCCTGCAGTGTAGTAATACTTTTATGTTCTATACATACCCTGCAGTGTAGTTATACTGTTATGTTCTATACATACCCTGCAGTGTAGTTATACTGTTATGTTCTATACATACCCTGCAGTGTAGTAATACTTTTATGTTCTATACATACCCTGCAGTGTAGTTATACTTTTATGTTCTATACATACCCTGCAGTGTAGTTATACTGTTATGTTCTATACATACCCTGCAGTGTAGTAATACTTTTATGTTCTATACATACCCTGCAGTGTAGTTATACTGTTATGTTCTATACATACCCTGCAGAGTAGTAATACTTTTATGTTCTATACATACCCTGCAGTGAGGTAATACTGTTATGTTCTATACATACCCTGCAGTGTAGTAATACTTTTATGTTCTATACATACCCTGCAGTGTAGTAATACTTTTATGTTCTATACATACCCTGCAGTGTAGTAATACTTTTATGTGAGGACATGAGATGAGGCATTACAGCTTCCAAGGCTCCCTGCCATTTACACGAGGCACCCGGACAGGGACAACAATAAGGTCTGAAATCAAGAAACATTTACAGTGTTATGTATGAGACATTCAAATATTTTGTTTCCTTAACCCTTGTATAGTGTTATGTGTGAGACCTTGAAATAATTTTCTTCCTTAGCCCTTTTAGTACTGAAACTGTCTTCATACTATTGAAAACAGGTTGGATCCAGACCAGCCGCCAAGTAAATTCGTGGCTAGCCTGTGATCTAACCTGTTTGCCATTCTGAGGATCTTACCTCATCAAAATAAAGTAGATTTTGAAGGTTTTGGAAAGAAGACGACACAATAACCTATTTTCTAAAAAAAAATACCGAGAATTCTAAGGTTTAGAGGCAAAGTGAAAACAAATAGGTACCAACAGCTTTACAACGTCCTCACACTATAATTGGTACCAACAGCTTTACAACGTCTTCACACTATAATTGGTACCAACAGCTTTACAACGTCCTCACACTATAATTGGTACCAACAGCTTTACAACGTCCTCACACTATAATTGGTACCAACAGCTTTACAACGTCCTCACACTATAATTGGTACCAACAGCTTACAACGTCCTCACACTATAATTGGTACCAACAGCTTTACAACGTCCTCACACTATAATTGGTACCAACAGCTTTACAACGTCCTCACACTATAATTGGTACCAACAGCTTTACAACGTCCTCACACTATAATTGCAGTTTACAACGTCCTCACACTATAATTGGTACCAACAGCTTTACAACGTCCTCACACTATAATTGACCAGTTTACAACGTCCTCACACTATAATTGACCAGTTTACAACGTCCTCACACTATAATTGACCAGTTTAGAAACCCCTGTTCTGATATCAGTCAGATGTTTCTTCACCAAAGAGTCGATCAAAAACAAATTTATCATAATATTATTGTCTTAACAGGTTCTGTTGTATACAATAAAGGACTTTTTTCATGCTTTTCTATGTCATTTGCTGATGCTTCTTCTTTAGACCAGTCAGTCATTTAAGAAAAATGGGTTAACCCTTTCCCAAACACCAAATTCTTGAATCTCCCAAATTGAAAGAGGTTGCAGACAACATTTGAAAATGTGATGAAATTGGAAAAGATTCTAATGATAGGACAGAAAACATTGTGGGAAAAGGAAAAATTGCTGGTTACGAGCAATTTGTCCTTTGCCCACAATGTTTTCTAGTCATCAGCAACAAAGTGGTTAAATGTCGTTATTGTTTGGTAATGGGTTAAATTTAAAAAAGACAATTTCTTTTCAAAGCACTTTATGGACTTGTCAATTTTATAGAGGTCTAAGAAGCATACCCTGTTGATATTGAGCAGGCATTACCGCAAATTCATAAGTTTTCATTTGATATTGAATATCTTTACTTTTTCAAAAACTGCAAACACAACAATAACTGGAGACAAAACACTCTTCTTGATTTTAATCAAGCCCATCTTGGTAAGTAACCCATTTCTTTTCTTATAAGTCACACTGTTCACCTACTTACTGAACATTTACAAAATGAGGCATTTGTATGCCATAGCATATAAATAAATCATTTAATCATTTAATTACAAGTTTACTATCCATTAAAGAGAAGGATATGTATGCATTACAAACATAGGTGTGATAATAAACTTCAAATAAACTAATCAGGAAAAGAAGTAAGTGAATAACAAATTATCCATCATAGTTTAACTGACAGCTGTCAATCAGTGTTTGACCTGGTGACCGTAAGGTCACAGTTACAGTGAGGTGAAACATACATGAGGTGAATATTTGACAGGTAGAGGGCCATTTACAATTTCATTCAAACACGTTTAATTGCACATGTTGCAGAAGACTTTGTGGACAATTGTGACCAAAACAGGCGCACTTTTTCTTTTGTCAGAGTGCAGAGTGATTGTTTTCCCCTATTTGTTACCCCTTATCTGTTATCATTCCTTTAGTAATGGTAAAGTGAAGGGATCAGATAATTGATATGCATTTTAACATATATCCTCATCACCTCATAAATAATGTGACTTGGTAATATAGATATTCCTATATTTCTTCATAAAAAAAAATTCATATAAAGAAATTGTTTAATTGAGAGTTACCTATATTCACAGGTTTCCTCATGGTCTGGTTTATCATTGTGAAGAAGGGTAGAGGTACATCCATTATTGGCATATTTACAGGGGAAATTTACAGTGGCAGCTACCTTCTCCATGGCTAGATTCCTGATATTACCTGCAATAACAGAATATCAAATGAACTTGTTGATAAAGATAATTACCTTACAGTTATCTGGACAACAAGAGATATTCAGGAGAGGGACTCAATAAGCTTAACCCTTTCTCAAACGATTTTCAACTGTCCCAAATAGAAAGAGTTTACAGACAATATTTCAAAATGTGATGAAATTGAAAAATATTCTTCAGATAGAGCAGAAAACCTTGTGAGAAAAGGAGAAATTGCTCTTAGCAAGAAATCTTTTTTTTCCCACTATTTTTTCCAGAGTTGTCTGCAACAAAGTAGCTAAATGTCGCCATTGTTCGGTTAAGGGTTAAAGCTTCAATTCCTATCAGATCCATCTGCAAAAAACTTTGACAGAAAAAATTGCAACAAAAACAGAATTGCTTTCGACAAGCAATTTATCCTTTTTAAGTGCAACTGCTATCTCTTTTTTGTATTTAAAATAATTAAAGGCCCATTAAAGGAGATAAATGCTATATCAAACTATATTATTTGGTTAACTTTTGGGCAGATTCAAACAGTTTTCACCAGAAAACACCATCAGCACAACTTAAATGTGAAAGTGAACCAGAAATAACCTAGATTAGCAAGTTTTTTAATTCAGATTTACTGACTTTTCACCTCTGACCTTGACAGTTGATACACACATTTTTGAACCGACCAATCGAAATTCGTTATTTTGAATATGTAAACAAACAGGTTGTTGATAAACATGATTGAATTGGAGACAGCTATATTTCAAGCACAAAATAACTTATTCTAAATGAGTCTCATTAATATGGTCTCAATGCATTCCTACACTAATTCTCATGACTTTTATGAACATAATAAAAGAACTCCATGTATTTTTTCAGTAATTTATTTGTACTCCTCTCCTTTGATGTGCCTTTAAGTCTAAAAAACCCAATCAAGTAGCCCTATTTCATGGTATCTCATATGTTGGGTATTCTTAATTCAAAGTGATGGAAAATGACGATCATTGAATGTGGGAAACACCAATCCTGTTTGTTAGAAACAATGTGTACTTAAAATTGTATGAAAGATAGATGTTCCTTCATATGACCAACGCCTAAAACTGTGATTGGACAGCCTTGTAACACCTTCAGCAGAGGATTTATTAATGGCCTGATTAACAAATAAACTGGTATGTCAGTGAGTGAATATCTCCTTTCAGTTACCATCAATCTTGAACACTGTTTCAGATGTGTTAAAATGTAAGAGTCTAAAAGTTGTCAAGATTCTTACCTAAAGGCCCCCTACAGGTGGGACACATGGTCAGCTTTGATCGACAACTCTGACAGACTATATGTCCACTCTGGCACTGCATAATTGGAGGTAGGGCATAGTCAAAACACACTGGACATTCAAAGTAGCTGGCCAACTCCTGATTAGAAGATCCAGAATTCCCTGAAAGAATCAAACAAATAATAATGCTTAATTTATGAAAATAGCATTCGCTATTACAAATATAGGAAGGGTCTTTTTTTTAGAAAAAGGGGAAGACGCTGGACGAAAGGGGAAAAAGAGAGCGCGAAAGAGACATATTTGGGGAAAAAATAAAATCTGTTTATGTCAATGTTTTATTTGAAACATTATAACATATATAATTTCAGATATAACTAAAGGAAAGGTAATTGCCCTAAAAATTCAGACAGAATTAAATATTTTTTTTGGGGTCCGATTTTTTTAATAGATATTTTTTTTAAATGTCTGATTTTATAGAGACATGATATTTTGTTCAATAGATGACCAACCTTGTTCAAAATAAATAAGCACTATTTGCTGCATTTTACCACTATGATAAAAGTCAGGATTCCCCGAAGTCAGAACATATTAACTCCCATGATTATATCTTCTAATTTACATGCGACACATCTTTACATCTTAAGTTGACAAAGGGAGCTTCAAATTATTGAATTGACACATAACTATTGAATGTAAAATTGAGGAAAGGGGTCGCTAATTGGTGTTTTTTTTACATTCCCCATTTTTGAAATGATGAAAGCAACCGCTAATTCGTAAATAGTAACCAATTACCACACCCACTTGAGAATTGTGTTAATTATTATAATATTAAAGTAATTCCTTATTGGATATGTTCTATTTATCCAATCAGAAACTGAGTTTTTGTCTTAAAACTAATGCCGTATATTTCCCCAACTAGATGTTTGTATGTTTAAATTGTCTGCATATGTAGGAAGGCTGTCTAAAGGGTGTAGAAATCAATAAGGGTAGAAAAATCCCCATGATCTCACTTCACACATCAAAAAACACTTTGATCTCCAAAGAAACAAATGACCCCCCCAGGGTTTTTTCCACCATTGCTTCTTACATAATATGTCAGTTTCGACCTGATTGAAATTCCCTTGTTCTCATTACACTCATGACCATAGTCGAAGATATAACATCATAGCTATAAGCGTGTTCCCATGCCAGCCGATAAAAAACCCTTATCCTCAACTGAGATAGACTAAAGATGTAAAAAAAAAATGCTTTTAACAAATACGCTGAGCAGATTTTAACAACACAGTGAATTTTAACAACTCAAATTGTTATTAGTTATATATATGGATATCGGATGCACTATTTTCTCGCATGCATGTTGCAAATATGCGTGATCTTTGAAAAAAATGGGGCAAATCGCGCGTTCTAGAAGATGCTATGATGCTAACCTGGATGAAAATTTTTCCACCAATTCATATACAAAATACCATTCTCGCGCAAGATCGGAATCCAGTGATATAGTAAGTTGCCAGGAGAAAATTTCCATGATATAATTTGATTGCTATATTTAGAATCACTGGGGTTCCCAGTTTTGTGTGAGCAGGGAGGTCCTCGATCAGGAGAGAGAGTGAGATCGTTGTTCATGGTACAAATTGGATACATGTCAACTTACCCAAAGGGAGAAAAAAAAAATTCTTTGAGATGAAAATACTATATTTTGGGGAAATTTTATGTCTGGGGGGAACAAATTCTGGTAGGGGAAGACGCCGATTATCGGCGTAACTTTCTTAGTAAAAAAAACCCTGCCTCTAAATGATAAAAACAAAGATGTCGATGACACTTACTGCTGTATTACTTACTGGGGATAGTCGAAAATTCGGCTTTTGGTAAAGGGTTAACAAACTTAAATCTTCTCTGCTGAACAAGATGCTATTATGGGTGAAAGTTAAAGAATTTCAAAACCTGAAATCTGTAGTTGATTATCTTGAAAAGCCATGTTTGCTTTAGCATTATATAGGGACAAAAATCTCAAAAACCTTAAATTCAGGAATAGTCCTAAACACTTTCATCTATGTGCAGCTATTAATGCTCCTTTGATACAACAACCTCTATTTCCCATCAAATAAAGATTACCTGCAGCAGCAACAGCAGCAGCTGTGACTGAG
The DNA here is from genome assembly GCA_947846245.1 of Cerastoderma edule. Classification (NCBI taxonomy): domain Eukaryota; kingdom Metazoa; phylum Mollusca; class Bivalvia; order Cardiida; family Cardiidae; genus Cerastoderma; species Cerastoderma edule. The sequence continues at coordinate 12,420,400 of OX401416.1, read as the reverse complement.
GGTGTGGGCGGGGGTAGATGAGCCCGGGGCTTCCCACTAGAACCTCCCTGTTGGCGACTCATTTTGGTATCTCAGGTGTCCAGAGCAACTAAAATATAGGTATACAACATCTTTATGAAAATCATAGAATGCACATTATACAGTAAGGTTTGGGATGATAACCATAAAATGTCGACTATAAGTATCTTATACCACAAAATAATGACATCCATTGCCGTTAAACAATTAAAAAAACCTTAATATGTTTTTGACATTCTAGTGCATATGCCAATGCGCAGAGAAATATTTGGGAGCAAAAAACATTACATCTGTCATCATGTAAATTAAACCATTTTTTCAAAGTAAATATGTGGAATACAGACATGTTAACAGTTAAAACATGGATTGATTAAAACAATGATTAATTCACAACTGTGAGTAAAATAATTTGTTAATTCACAATAACAATGGAAATATTGGGTCTTCAAATTTGCAACAAAAACTTTATCGCAACATGCACCATTAAATGAATCCTTCAAAGGTTTGACGTTGAGAGAGATATTACCTGATGTAAAAATTACTCAAAATATTTTCCGATCGTGTCAAATTTGCGGCGCCCTCAAATTAGTTTGACTAACCCACAATAATAACAGGATGTAATAGCTTTTATTACTTGCATTACACACCTTGCTTGATGACAATGCATTGTTATTGTGATTAGATACAATAGAGTGTTGCTTGCTCATGACAGATTAACCAGGGTTCTCTCTGGCCAAACTTTTCTTTGCGCCAACACTTGCGCCAAATTCACAAAGTTGGAGCCAAATTCAATAAGTTGGAGCCAAAAGTCTTCTGTAGAAGTGGAAATCCTTCATCAGGGTCATCTACGGTTCTAAAGAGGTTCTCAAGTGTTTGTTTGTTCTATCTATTTCTATGTGCTGTTTTCATTGGGTTCTCTGGACTAAATCCTCTCTCACACCCAACATTTGAAACAGGACAAAGCAGAAAATGACTTTCATCTTGGCGTCATATCATCAACAACTATTTCCTGTCCTCCAAGCATCCTTGAAATGACGGTTGTCGGATGTCTATTTGATTTTTAGTGGGAGGCATATTCAACGACTGAGAAGATTGATTTTAAGTCGTTCTTGAGTTGGATCAAAATTAAGTGTCACTTAAAATCGCGCATTTTATATACCAAAGCTTCGGTGCATAACAGAGTTTCATTTATTTGTCAATCAACACAACTGACTTTGTCGATGTTTGATATCAACTTCTTTAAAAGGAGCACAAACATTTTGATTGAAAAGCATTTAAAGTAATCAGAGTCATAATTTCCATATAACTGCATGAAGTTGTAAAGGCTGGGGAATGACTAAATGGTGTACACAAGAAAGTGTCACCTTCAACAAACTTGACAATCAACAGATAATGAACTGAATAAGTGTGAAAACAGGATTATCCCGTATCGGAAATGGTACTTGATAAACAAGCTGATTCCTGAGTTCTAATTCAAAGTACTGCGATTAAGGGAACCATCGATACATGGTTCTCGGCTTTCCAATAAAAACAAATCAATATTGAATCGAGATTGGCAACCATGCGGTAAAAACAAACATCAAATTCTCGCGGAAAATAGTGGGCGCCAGCAACTTTCACCAAATTTTTTTTTTTCGCCAATTTCTTAATTTTGTCACAAATGGCGCCATTTGCGAAGGCCAGCATGAACCCTGATTAACTGTAACCCATCTAAGGTTTCACGTTTACAATGACGGATGCCTTATTTCTTCTTCTTCTTCTTCTTCTTCCATTAATGTACCTGGCCCACTCTGGGGCATTTTCGTACATGAAAGTGCTGTACAAGGTCATGGTGAGGCGCAAACAGGTGCAGGCTAAAAATAAAACTATGTACATGGAGATGAATCTAGTGCTGCTGCGCCAGGCTCCCCTTGAAGGCCTCTAGTGTGGCTGCTGAGACAAGGTGCACTGGTAACTGGTTCCAAAGCCGTATTGTGGATGGAAAGAAGGAGAATCTGAGGTAGTCTGACCTGCAGTATGGTACAATGAACCTCTGGGTATGTCCCCTAGTGGCTGTTGTGGCATGGTGGAGATACTGATGTCCTGGGAAACTGCATGAAAACTGCATGAAATGTAGTCCGAGTGATCCAGACGTAGGTAGATTTTTTCGACAGGCTTCTCATCCCAATTCTTGTCAAGTTCAATGGCAATCCTTTGACACCAGTTTATTAGCTAAGCCATCTGATTCGAGTCTTGCTTGGAAAGGAAGCGTTAAATCAATCAATTGACTGTAGATTAAGAGTGTTCAGCATGGCATCCGATTTGTCCTTTGGCTGGACGTCGGAATTCACAAGGACCAAAAACGAAAGCACGAGTTCGAGTTGTGCCATTGGGATTAATCTTTCGTTTCTAACCACTAGAATTAAGCAAATATACTCACCGATATATGAATTATCTTATCTACATATCACAGGATTTGCAAACAAAACGTCCAAGTGGATAAAAACAACATTTACAGCATAATTATCTTCCTTTCTTTTTTCCTGTTGCAATTATGTGTAAAACGTCATCAATTATCGTGTTGACAGATCGGGCACGGGCTAAAGTGGGGACGAAACTCCAACATATCGTCGTCTCCGGATAGCGAATATCTTCCATTCTTTCAATCCTGATTCAATGCCAATAACCTTTTCTTCTTAACCTTGTTTGCATATTATAGGGCCTACTTGAACACTAAATGATCATTGTTAATGTAGGTACATTTATTTTGATATAAAAAATGATATACTGAAGAACAGTTTACAGTTGTTTATAAAAACTGCATGAAATGTAGTCCGAGTGATCCAGACGTAGGTAGATTTTTCATTTTAGACATTTACAGCTTGGATCATCCGAGTTAAATGAATGAAATTCTTAACTTTGTTGTTATCTGTTAAATAGCAATTAACACTTTTATGTAATTCATATTTCGGAATCATGCCGTAAAATTCCAACAGCATTTCAGCCAAAGCAGATCTAACGTTTCAAATTTAACGTTTATATGAAATTTCATTAGAAAATTCAGAGACATAGATAACAGAGATTGGCAACTCCGGAATTATCGCCAAACTCTCGCGTGCCGCGAGGTTCTGCGAGATAAGGAAAGTGCTTACCTGTTTATCTGTTGTCACGGGAGATGTCAAGCGAAATTGATACTTCTTTATTACAGTAAAATAGCTATGTTTTGGTTATCTGATTGGTTATCTGAAACAACTTCTGGACATTTTGTTTTATTTTCATTTTATTAAATTGATTTTATGTTAAAAACATAACATAAAGTTCCAGTAGGCCTTCTTTTTCAATGACAGGCTTGATTACCATGCAATTCAGAATTGTACTTATAACGACAATGTCTTTCAAGCAAAGGTTTGAATAATATTTTGTAATAAATCAAGTGACTCTTTATTTAGTTGCAGTTAATAACCAAAGCATGAACTTTCCACTAAGACATGATAGTTTTCGTCAATACTAAAAGATTGCTTTCTCACTTCATTTCATTTATTCTGTGTCGTAAAACTGTTTACCGTGCTAATTTTGACAAAACAAAACACATATTTCATCATGGCATTATTTCAAGCCAAACGTTTTAATTTAAGAAGATTATAAGTATTTTATGATGTTAAAATGCATGTGATGAGAATTTTTGTAAAAGTGGTTTTAGTAAACGAAAGGACACGTAAGAAAAAAACTGACGTGCAAAGTTTTTCAATACACCTTTTACCGCAGATTCCTCTAATATTGATTGCAAATCAATAAGTACATAATTATTCTTAAACACGTAAGTGTCTGGTCTTATCATGCTGCTGACCGAAATGATTTTAGAAAAAAGAAATGTGAGCTTTTTGAATGTTAAACCAAAACAAATAGTGTGTCTTCACCTTCGTTTTTATTATCATTTCTCAACGAGAAATTAAGTCAAAGCACACTACTTTTAAAACCAGACAGACGCTTTAAACAGAACAAATCCTCCCTATTTTGTTTTCGGGATCTTTAGGTCATTAAATTTGAATGAGGTGTCAGAGAGTGGACACAGGGTTAGCCCACATACTTCTTGTGTAATCGCCCTAGCATCAAAAGGTTTTATGACATCAAACTACATATTTTATGGGGTGGCAATTTACAATCATAGCCTGTATTGTCCACTACCGTGATTGACTCTATCACCCTTCGTTCTTCAAATGACACATTTCACTTGACATATTTGCAAGCGATCGGAATTAAGAAGAAGTATGACGAAAAAGGAAATATCGTGGTGTTTCTGATTAAGAAGATCTATCCATTCTCTTTTGTCCATTAATTGAATGGAATTTCTTCTTCTTATATAGGAATAACACTTTGAAAATACGGGAAACTATAAAACTTAGTCAGCATTTAATACGGGATCAATTCAAACTCATTCAGACGTTTTCAGTAATAACACGTTTGATAAAATCCAAGTCACACAGTTTAAGTTTGCAAAAATGAAAGATTTTGATTGAAATTAAAATGGCTGAAATCATGATTATGCTTGTGTGGTAAAGCAAACCTGGTATAACTTCGTTATAAACACGACAATCACCATAAAAAAGCGGGTAACCATGAAACAAAAATAACACTTCAGGAAAATGTCAAGTATGATATGATCCAGTGCATTGTTTTTTAGTTTAACTTGCTACAACTTTGTTATATTTTGGTTGAAAATCAAGATGGTTGAACTCATTAAGGTAGTAAATGGGACATATTTAGCACGCAATAACTTCTAAATGACAAAGCATATCAGACTGAAAATTTGGAAATCAACAAAATCATATTATCCCATTAAAATGGACATAAATCAGAAATGTTTGAATAAACCTCCATTAAAACATTTTACTTTGTACAAGTATGAAATATTTTGGTTGAAAATTAAATGGCCGAAATCACGATTATGCTTGTGTGGTTAAGTAAACCTGGTATAACTTCGTTATGGAGGCGAAGATTACTTAAAAAATGCGGGCAACCATAAAACAAATATAACACTTCAGGAAAGTGTCAAGTATGATATGATCCAGTGCATAGTTTTTGAGTTTTACTGTGCACAACTTTGTTAATTTTTGGTTGGAAATCAAGATGGCTGAACTCATTAAGGTAGTAAATGGTATATATTTAGTACGCAATAACTTCTAAATGACAAAGAATATCAGACTGAAAATTTGGAAACCGACAAAGTCATATTAACCCATTAAAATGGACACAAATTAGAAATGTTTGAATAAACCTCCATTAAAACATTTTACTTTGTACAAGTATAAAATATTTTGGTTGAAAATAAAATGGCCGAAATCATGATCATGCTTGTGTGGTTAAGTAAACCTGGCATAACTTCGTTATGGAAGCGAAGATTACTATAAAAATGCGGGCAACCATAAAACAAATATAACACTTCAGGAAAATGTCAAGTATGATATGATCCAGTGCATAGTTTTTTTAGTTTTACTGTGCACAACTTTGTTAATTTCTGCTTGTAAATCAAGATGGTTAAACTCATTAGGGTCGTAAAATGGACATATTCAGTACGGAATAACTTCTAAATGACAAGGAATATCAAACTGAAAATTTGGAAATGTAGAAAAACAAACCCTTTCTTTAAAATGGACTTGAATTGGAAATGTTTGAAAAACCCTCCTTTAGAACAGTTTGAATCTAAAACTACTCAATTATCACGTTTATCGCACCAAACCACGAAATTGCGAACAATTCAATCAAGTGTGTCGCAGTTTGCCATGTTTATTTCTTTGATAATCGCTTGCTGATCGGTCTTGTTGGATGGAGAAACTTTCTAACAATAACAATATAGTAAATTCGGTAAGAAAATAATTTAATTATGACTTAAAACACGCTTAAATGTGTGATGCCTATTTCGCGTTTAGTTGAAAATTGCGTCGATAGACAGATCTCGAAAGGTCTCGCTAAATAACGCGTCATGCGAGATATCGCAGAAACCGGCTATAGGTAAAGAAGGAGTTGCCAATCTCTGTTATCTATGTCTCTGGAAAATCAATTAACTTATGTTGACAGTCCCTTCTCCTGAATTTCCGAATTATTAATCAGAACACGAGAAATGATTACTTGCAACAATCTTGGGGGGTTCATCCAATTTTTTTTTATTCATAAATGAATTCATGAAGTTTTCATATACAATTTGGTTAAACTGTTCTTCAGGAATTCTGTATTTATGTTTTTATATCGAAATAAATTCAACTTAATTTACAATACTTATCTATAATTCACACAAGCCTTATGATATGCGAACATGCTTGATAAGAAAGTAGTTAGTGCAATGAATGTAACGAACCAAGCAAAGACAATTCCAAGAGGCACACTCACATCCGATTAGTGTAAACCGCGGTTGTCCTAATATCAATTGTGCTGTGTTTTCAATAACATTGTGTTAGGTTCTCAAATTTGCATAAACGATCGTTCATAAATGTTCCTCAAAAGTTACATAAATCCCACTTAAATCCCAGAAGACTTGTCCCGAGTATTCACGGTTCTACAAAATATACATGGACAAAGCAACGACGATATAATGAAGAAATGTGATAATCATAACACAGCATAAATGTTACCTACCAGGCCCAAAAAATCCAAGAGGCACATTCACATCCGACTAACGAAAAGCCTGGTTGTCCCATGATCAATAACTTGCTGTATTTTCAATAACGATGTGTGGGGTTCTCAAATGTGCATAAACGTTCAACGAACGTTACATTGCTAATTGCTTATTGAAACGCTGGGGTCCGAGGTTATATATACTGCTGTATGATGGACTCGACCCACCTTATACGTTGTGTGTGTACATTCCCTTTTTGTTGCGCCCTTTGTATCATTACAAACAAGGCTCTAAGTAAGTGGAATGGTGTGGATGCAGTGTAGAACTCCTATCGGCCAACAAGATTGTCCCCTGCCAGGTGCTAGATTATAAAGTCACTAATTTAGTTTAGTTTAGTTTACCGTATTTGTTTTACATCGATTGTGAAAGAAGCTTAGAGTTTATCGAAAGCCTCTCTCGATGACTGCTTCCTGGATACTAAACCAGTTTTCGCACTGATTTGTGGGTTAGTCCCGGATATTTTCACCTCGCCTAACGGGGATTCCAACAATCGGTACAAGAGGGCGACGCTCGACCACTGCAACACTGTCGCCCACTTATAACGGACGGATACGTGTCCAATGCATAACTTCGAACAAGTAAATCATACGAATTGAAATTATTGTTTGCCTTTATAGTCAATATGGTCAGCCTGTTTATTCATTTAATCGTGTTATGCACTGTCCTTACATTCGTATTTGTTTGAGAAGAGTGACATTGTCCGTGGAAGTTAAACAATATGGTAAACCCTGTAGTTCGGCACCTAAAACGGAATCGCATCGAAGACAGCTTTTTTTTCTTTTCCCTTTATCACTAAACCGGGTTTTGTAGCGATAACTAAGAAGCAAACGTTCCGAAAGATCAGTCTTGATATATAACAGCAAGCGCTTCAGCTTTGATTTTTAGGAGACATATTGGCCTATTGCACAGGGATTCGAATTAAGGGTACTCTTAGGGGGTAATGGAAAATATTTGTTTCTATATTCAAAAGAAATTATTGTACCAAAAAAAATGAAATGCTTATAAACAACAACTAAACTTTCATTGAAATATGTTCGAAATTTGAAGAGTTTTACATACTATCACCAAAGAGAGCTTTAAGTAGTGACCCTTGTGGGAAGAGAACGTGTTGACATACATGTATATATCTACACATTCCTGTTTTTTTTTCATCAGCATTTCACGTTACGCTGCATTGTCTCCGTTTAGCATTCATGAAATGATAGATTCAAACTTGCTGGTACTTGGATGTTCAACTTATGCAGAAAGGGGACCGAGTGATAAAACACTATTACTCGCACCATTTGTGTACCATTTGGCTTCATGGCTTTAGCAAATTTTTCAACTGTTTCTGAATCCCTCCGCTACAGCTTCGTTAAAACGAGTAATTATGTCAAACAGTGTTAAGGATACAGAGGGCAAATTCCCCTAATTCAATGTTCGATCATCTACAATTAATCAAACAAAGGAATGCATGTAAACACAAAAATGGCCATACTGCTTGATTAATTACTTTTACAGCATATATATAAGATACAAAATCCTCATTCGTCTTCACTTTTCAGGTCGTTTGGTTAGGTCTGCGTGTTAAAGTCTCTCCGTTTCTGTTTAACAATGGGTTTTACGCTCGTTTTGCTTCCGTTTGCTGTGGCATCGGTGGAATGCGTAGATAGGCAAAAGCTCGGGACAACACCGTCTCCACAGAAACACTTTATGGAAGACAAGGTAATGTATAACTATGTTTTGAGCGGATATATGATGGGCAAAATGTTGCGGTCTTTTTCAGCCGACTGTATTAACTTGAATTCTTTACTAATAAACCGATTCTGGTAAGACAGTGATTTCTAAAATTGTCTGTTGAAAATATTTAAAGTTGAAGTCGCATATTATCATGAGGTAGAATAATGAAATAAGGAACTAAACTTCATTCACATTTCTCAGAATATATGTTTAGGACTCAATGCATTTATATGTACTACATAATACAGTGCAAATATGTTTTTTTATTTCATCAACCAGTTGCAGTGTTTAGTGTTATTGTTAAACAACATTTGATGTGTTTGTTAGATACAACTTGATATCACCTTCGTATCCATTGTTGATAGCGGTGTCGTTGATCAGTTGATGCAGAATCGCACGGATGTCATATGCGTTTTGCATGCAATTATGTGTTCGTTAACTTAACCTCCTCTGTGCATCTCCTTCTGTCTGTAAATGGTCGAAGTAAATCTTGGTCGATGTCTGAGTTGGTGCATTCTACTGGTGTCTTTTTACTCAATGAAAGAGCTAAACTTTGTTATCAGACGCTAGACTGATTACCATCGATAAATACTTAAATGTGTATAACGGACATTTTCACCTCGGAGGTATGACCGCCACTTTGTGCTGGTCTTACCCCATTTTACGTGGATATGTTTGTTTTAGTATGTATACACTGACAAAATTTCCTTATGACTGTTTTGGTCACTTTTGCGACTGACTATGGAAAACATTATTTGTTTGCACGTGTACGTATTTCCAATATATATCCAGATATGACCTGTCAAAAATAATTTGGAATAAACCATACACAACTTAATCAACACACTACAAACACTACAAAAGCTCAAATTTTATTTGGGAAGTGGTATCATGTTGGTTCTTACCATAATCCATTCAATGATCAACATGTCGTCACGAAATAGGCTTCAAACTAACTAAAACATTGGAAAGGAAGTTTCGTTTTTTAAAAAGCCAATTGATAAGAACTTTCATGTCAAAGCGATAAAGTGTTCAACTTATGCAAATGCGTATTCTTGATCGCCTATTTTACCGATTTCTTCTATCGCTCATCGTTACGTCATTTCTCAGTCTCGTTTTGCTTCTCTTTTAGTATATTGGCGACTGGTACGTTCAGGCAAGACTTCCCCCTTGCAGCTGGTCTGGCTCTTTCGAATTCACCAACGTTGTGGCGCAGGACAGTCAGCAGCCATCGGGAGGTTTATTCCGAAAGATTACATGGAGAAGGGACCTTATCGTTTGAGGGGAATGTATCTCTGATTAACTTCCTAAAAGCATACTGGCTCTCAGAAAAACAGCATAACTGGGTCTGCCTTAGAAAATTGTTTAACAATGTATAGCATGATTTAACAAATGATACAACTATAACATTCCTTAAAAAGAAGTGTCAACAAATTTCACCAGTACTGGACTAGAATCCCTAGATATCATACAATATGTTTTGCACTGTGTTGAGTAATAAATGCGTTGGTTCCTTAACAAATATTCTGAGAAATATAAATGACGTGTCAATAAAGTTATTTCTGAATCTGATTCTTATTATTGTCCCGTTTCCTGATAATACGACTTTAACAATTTCGAAAGCATTGCCATTTCAGTATAGGTTGATTAATAACAAATTTAAGTTAATACAGTCGGTTGCAAAAGACCACAGCAATTTTGTTTAAACATTGCACATCATTTAACTATAATAAAATCATAAATACATATATACCTTGTCTTCTATAAAGTTTTTCTGTGGAGACGGTGTTGTCCCGAGCTTTTGCTTATCTACGCATTCCACCGATGCCACAGTAAGCGCAAGCAAAACTAGCTTAAAACCTATTTTAAACAGATACGTGTAGACTCGACAAACCGTCATACACCTTTGTCGATCTTAAGATTGCAGAATAGTATCAATTTCGTCTTTTATATATATAATATAATAATAATTAATCAATGTGTGTGGCCTCGTTTGTGTTTGTTAGCACGGGGGCTTCTTTAGATTTGAGACAGCGTTCCTTTGTTTGAGTGATTATCGATGACCGAACGTTCAATTACCTGTATTTGCAAAGTATCCTTAACATTGTAGTAATTCATAATTTCTTGTTTTAACGAGGCTGGAGCAGAGGAATTCAGACACTTTTGCAGCAAAGAGATGAGTTAGCTAATGCCGAGAAGCCAAGTGGTAAGAATGCTGAACGTTTTAACAATTGACCCCTCTCCACTTTAGTTCTATTTCAAATATTTCAAAACATATATTAACATATGATATTCACTATTAACTTGGTAAGCATATTTACGTAGAAGCCTGTCAATAGAACACTTTTGGTTTGTTATACTAAGATATTTTGAGGATGAACTGAATATTTGCTGAGCATTGACTATCCCCTATCCTTGTTGTATAGGGAATAAATAGAATAAGGACATCAAGACATATTGGTCAGTGTCTGAAAGATAATGATCCAGCTCCATCTCTGATGTGTCCATATTATGTTCAATGGTTAGAATGTCTTTATAAAAAGGTATGTTGCTACTTTATATTTTCACAAGATCATAATGAACTACCATTTGCTTTTTAATGTGAACATGTTCAATTTAATCTCTCTAATCAAAGGACTTTCAATCTAATGGGTCTGGTTTCTTCGCATTTCATAACTTGCGAGGAATTTCAGACTTACACTATTAAGGCGAATACGTTTGTGTTTCAGTAAATAGGGAATTGAGAAACATACATTTACATTCACTTTGGGTTGGGACAAAATAGTATTCACATATTCTTGAACATCCCTTGTTTAGTTGTGTTGTTGATTTTATATAGGACATTCATTTCCTCGCTAATTATTTGTTTCTCAAAGAGAATGCGTCACAGGAAAAGTATGTTTATCAAGAGACTCACTATTGTCTTTGAATGTCTATTGGGTAGACATAGTTTCACAAGAACTCCCCTCGTGTATTATACTAATGGGAGATACATTTTACAAAATCCGGTGCACGTAATCAAATGTGATTCAAATTTACACAAGGACCAAACCCTCCTTTGAATAGACATTTCAAATTTAACAACGATAATCTATTCTATTTCAATCAAGCCATAGATTTGTATTATGAAAAAATCTAAGTAATTGCTTTGTATCCGGCTTCTGTGACCAAATGTAACCCGCTTGTTCCTCTTTGGAAAATACATAAAGATCCTTTATAAAGTTGTTATAATTATATGGTTTTCCCCAAGCAATACTTCTACAATCTCTCCAATTCACTTATTGCTTTCTCAGAGATTTAGTGTTTTGTCAGGGGTTGTAACTCACGAGGAGACCAAGTCATTTCTTAATATAAGACAATACCTAAATGGTGTTTCTTTAAAACGAATAACAGCGGACATTGACAGTAGACTAGACAGGTTGCCCAATGGCGTTCCTAATTTTCAGTGACACTAGGTCAAGAGATTCATTCCACAAAGTATTGCATGAGTCACATTGAAGTCCAACTTCAATTGATATGTTTTTGTGTCTTCAACATTTGTTGCTGCTTCTCTCTATTCGGTCAAGCAATTTTTTTTATTTTCGGAGAATTAATATGTTACTGACCATAAACTGTTATGTTTGTGTCAATACAAATAATTTCTATTCTGTTCTTATTATTTTACATTAAGTAAAGCGGAGACGTAGGCTCAACTTGACATCAACCATGTTCGGGCCACTTTCGCGTTCCCCTCTCTATCGTTATTAACGCTCAGAGTTTACCCGCGGGCTGGTTTTGGTTCAGCGTTTTTGTTCCGAGCACGGGTTAACAAAAAAAGGATGGGGATAAAAAGAAAGGAAAAAAAACAGTTATCGCACTGGAGTCATTTTTTACAGTTTTAGTAGACATTTAGAAATGAATCAATGTATACAGCTAATCTAGCAAATGTATGTAGTTATATAAATTGTCCTTTTCTAAACCTAAGGAAATTTGTAAGGTTATGGGTTTCTATTACGTCACTTACAAATGGGCCGCCGCCCCCTGAAAAAACTTAGATCTGCGTAAAGTGAAGTCCAAAATCAACCTTTGCAGGCACACAGACTTTTGCAGGATGCTGCTCGCCGCATTTTTATCGATGTATAGGACGAACTGTACTGTAACAGAGAAAAGGAGAAAGTGGTGTTATATTTAGCCACATGCCGCATAAGCAGGACGATGTTTAACATTTGGCACCCAGTGCGAGCAATTTCTCCTTTTCCCATGTTTTCCAGAGTCATCTGCAACAAAGAGGTTAAATGTCGTATATGTTTGGTAATGGGTTAATGGACATCCGTTCTTTGTGGATTGTCTGGTAAGGTTGTCCGACCACGGAATCAACGTGATTCCGGTTCTGTATGGACGTCCTTTCAAATAGTGCTGAGGCGTTCAGCTAATGCGATGCCTTTAACCCATATAGTGCTGGAACCGACTTCATGCTTATGCAAACAGGTTAGATCCAGGCCAGCCGCCGAGTAACTTGGCGGCTAGCCTGTGATCTAACCTATTTGCTATCCGAGTATCTTTCTTCATAAGAATTAAGCAGATATTTAAGCTTTTGGAAAGCAGACAACAAAAAAATCTATTTTTAGAAAGTTACCAAGCATTCCAAGGGTTACATGCTTTTGGCAAATAATCATATCTGGTCCAAGATATCTTGCATGACGGGTATAAAGATATGTCCAACATCGCTAATTTCAGGCGTCACTGCCCAAATGTGGCCAATTGAAAAAAAGTAAATAGAAAATTTGGTAAAGTTCTTAACCCTTCTCGTGCTGGAACTGACTTCATGCTTAAACAGCTTAGATCCAGGTCAGCCGCTTAGTAAATTGGCGACTGGCCTGTGATCTTACATGCTTGCTACTCTGAGTATCTTTCCTCTACATAATTAAGCAAACATTTAAGGTGTTTGAAAAAGCAGACAACAAAAAAAATCGATTTCGGGAAAATTATACGAAGCATTCTAAGGGTTAAGAATACAGGACATGCAGTTTGGCAATCCAGCAAGAAAGTCGTTTCGGACATGCCCAACTATTTCAGTTCATCATCTATCTTTTGTCATTATAATGGGTTTTAAATTGCACCAATGTTACTTATTCCTTTCGTCATGCTCTTCTTCCATGCACTGCTAGACCAGGGTATCAAACCTGATTAATGAAAGTCCTACAATGTTGTGAAGATAATGTTGTTCACGTCTTCAAAAAGGACAATATAACCAAGAAAACATTATTTCCACACTTACATGTAACGCATCAAAATTCAATGCGAGACTAAAGGAAAAGCTTCACAGGCATGGATTCCTTAATATAGTCTTGCATCCTCGATATGTGGAATTGTTGTCTGCTGCTGGCTTCAATTTGGACCTGGCACACCACCACCAAATGGAATGAGTTGACTGAGCTTGAATACTCACTTTCGGGAAAAAGAACAACAAAAAACAGGTTATATAATAGTAAGTATATTTCAATAGAATAAAATCTATCACTTATAAAAACAGCAGAACAGAACTGAAAAAAAAAACTATGTACACACAGGTTAAAGCAACATTCTATAAAAAAAAAATGACACTTTCCTTTTAAGTCCCTACAGCAAAAGAATCATGTAGAAGAATTTCTTCTTTTGTCATAAAATTTACAAAGAAATTATCAGGAAAAAAACAAACTTTTGCATGTTATCTGATGTTGCCTTTATACTAGAAAAATGGGCTAACAACAAAAGAAAAGATTAACTCCTTACCAAACGCCAAATTTTCAACTTTCCCAAATTGACAACATTTCAAAAATGTGTTGAAATTTGAAAATAATCGTCTGATAGGGCAGAAAACATTGTTGGAAAAGAAAAAATTGCTCGTTAGGCATAATTCCTCCTTTTCCCATAATGTTTTCCAGAATTGTTTGCAACAAAGTGGAAAAATGTCGTTGTTGTTTGGCAATGGGTTAAAATCCCTGCAACAACAGAATTAAAATGATGAATTTCTTTTTTTGTTACAAAATTTACATATAATCATCAGAAAAAAACTTTTGCATGTCATCTGATGTTGCCTATCGACTAGAAAAAAAGGGCTAACAACAGAAGAAAAGATTAACCCAATTCTGAAGAAGTCTTTTGACTGATCAAAATAAGCATTTTCTGCTGATATATAGCCAATTCAGTCCATCGCAACAGGGGAAATTTGCTCATCATGAGAAATTTATTTTGTTATCACAGTTATTTCCTCCTTCTATTGTTAGCAATACATTAACATGTATTATCTATACTGGGTTGTTGGTCTTGATACAAAATTATAAACTCAGCAGCCATTACCATATTCCTTTATAATCTTTCATTTTTGTTTGTTTAACCCTTTACCAAACAATAACGCCATTTGACCAGACAACTCTGGAAAACATTGTGGGAAAAGGAGAAATTGCTCTTAGTAAACTCATTTTATTACAACTGCAGCAGATGACTAGTTAATACAAGAAATAGCTCATCAACAGTAATTTTGCTTTTATCTCAATGATTTTTACCAAACATCACAAGGAAAGCTTTTTCTTTTAACCCATATAGTGCTGGAACTGATTTCAAGACAAAGAAGACACAACAATCTATTTTTAGAAAATTACCCAGCATATAAGGGTTGAATCTGATAGATTGTCATGTATTCTTGATTTCTATTTGGACTAATCAAAAATCAAAATAAAAGTGATAAATTACTACAGCAGAAAAAAGCTTATGATATATAGTAAATTGTAATGAGATTATCCCTTATACTCCTGGAACCACCTCCATGCTTATGCAAACAGGTCAGATCCAGGCCAGCCACCAAGTAAATTGGCGGCTGGCCTGCCATCTAACCTGTTTGCAATCCAAATTTTTTTTCATCAAAATTAAGCAAATATTCGAATTTTTGAAAAGTATGCAACACAAATATCTATTTTTAGAAAATTACCCAGCATTCTAAGGGTTATTTGCTGGAACATGTAATATCCCCTGTGTGTATGAAGCTGTTTCCTAATATGGGACTATGTGACAACTCAAAATATGACAATAAAAGCAGACAGCAAGTATAGTTTGAAAATTGATAAAGTCTCTGTAATTCTTCGTAAAAAAAACCTATTTTGACAAAAGAACAAGTTGCTTGTCATAATCAATTTCTCCTTTGGCTTAAATATTCTGAAAGCTTTTGCTATAGGCAAATTGAAGTGACTAAATAACAAGGAAAGAACTAAGCCATAATTCTATTTATGGTTTAATCTAACAATATCTTATTAACACAAAACCCTGTTGGTAAATAACATAATTATGCAATTGCGAATATTGTGTTGATACTTTCTTATGGCAGTTACAAACACCTCTTTCAGGTAGATGGTATTTGAAAACATAAAGACAAGATGGGAATTTGGTCACTTTGAACAAGTCCGATATATTCTTATTTCCTAACATCTTTATTCATCTCAACTATGCAGTTTGTTAGAAGGAGTTTACTTATTATATTCATTAGTTTGTAAGGCGTTTGAATCAAACTTCAACTACCTTTTTCATGGCAAAAGCTATGAATTTCTTTTTTAAAACAAAACTAAGATTCAGAGCTACACTTAAGTATCTCCTCTCCCAATAATATTTTCTCACTAACAACATATAAAGTAAAATCTCAAATTTTGGGGACTTGAAAATATTTGGTAAACAACCATATCTGCATTTTAAACAAACAGGTTTTCTTCAATATGCAACACTCCTCTTTTTTAACAATCCACACAAATGAAATGAAGTTAAATAGTAAAATGAGCATTCACTATTTTAACCCTTATAGTACTGGAACTGACTTCATGCTTATGCAAACAGGTTGGATCCATTATCCAAGTAAATTGGCAGCTGGCCAATGATTTTGACTGTTTGCTTCTCCTGAGTATTTTTCCTCATCAAAATTAAGAAGAGATTTAAGGTTTTGGAAAGCAGTCGACACAAAAATTTATTTAAATAAAATTACCCAGTATGCTAAGGGTAGGCTTTAGTGCCAGTCATTCCCCTATATCAGCTTGTGTGACTTGCAAAGATGGAAGGATTAATAGAAAACAAATTTGTAAACAAAAATAACAATTCCACATTTCCATAATGATATTGTTTAGAAATCAATAAGACCAAAGGATAATTAGTCTGTAAAAAGACATTTATCTTTTTGCAAAAATACCTTTCGTTTTCCTGCTGCAAGAAGTCAAAGTGAGTTTGTATGAAGTGACGGGTAACTCAATAGATCAAATTCAATTCCACTATCTTGAGCACACCAAATAGAAATTGTGACGAAAAGGAAAAATTGCTTTCAGTATTTTTCCCATTAGACACAAGAGTTTGCCACCTCCCCTCCTCAAACCCCTCATTTTGTCTATTTTTGCATGACATTGTATGCTCCAAATTTTACTTTAAATTACATTAAAAAAACAACCTAGGGTAGAATCAATGGAAAAACATATCTTAATGTGAGGATTTAACAAAGTAAATAAACTATCATAACTCTTTAATTACAAAATAAGCAAAATCTTGAAAAACACTCCTTACTAAACTTATATAAATGCCAACCTTGTTTCAATGGAATGCATGAAGGTATTAATAACAACATTGAAAAAAAACAAATTTAACATTTTTCACAACTGTTTTAAATATTTTTCATACTAAATAAAGTCTGATGTTTCGTTCAATTCTGCAATGGGTTTAATTTCTAAAAAGAAAGCGTATAGAACGTGAGTCAAACAGTAATACCAATATGAAAAATATATAAATGGGAACCAACGTTTAACCCTTAGAGTGCTGAAACCCACTTCATGCTTATGAAAACAGGTTAGATCCAGGCCAGTTGCCAAGTAAATTGGGGGCTGACCTGTGATCTAACCTGTTCGTTACTTTGAGTGTCTTTCCTCATCAAAATTATGCAGATATTTAAGGTTTTGTAAAGCAGACAAAACCGAAATCTATTTTTAGAAAATTACCCAGCATTCTAAGAGTTAAATGACAGCATATCAACATGTGTTATAAAATGAGTCAAACACTCATACCAATATGAAAAATAGATAAATGGTAAGCAATGTTTAAATGACCAGTATATCAAAATGTGTTATAAAATGGGTCAAACAACAATAATACAAACATAACATAGATGGGAACTGTAAGTCTATAAATAAGTATTGCACAAGGTAATAAATCTCAATGTCCTCTCAGGATGGACACTCCACTGTGTCCATTTCCTTCAGATATATAGCAGGCGTGTAACCATAGCGACCATCTGCCTCCACGTACCACCACTCTGTATTCCCTTCCTGGTCATGCTTTGCAAGGACGTTAACAACTTGGTGTTCAAACAGCGATACCTCATTCCCATTGCGAGCTGTGAATGGGTACTCTGCATAATACAACTGAAATGAAATCAAAACGAAATTTGTCAATCAATATTGTCTATGAACTTAAATCATGGTTTGAGTCTTGGTCTTATGTCTTATGGATTATAATGGGTACTGTGATTAATATGTAATTAAACAATATGTATGACTAAATAAGAAAAATTCTCATAAAATGTTTCTATCAACTTTGCTACCAATTTAAACTCTTAGATTTTTATATTAAAGTAGATAAACCTTGACATAACAACAAATTGCTCCTTATTGCTAAAGCATATTTTGAACATAATTTTATCTTTTTTCATACTTTGATGACAATGTAATCTACTTTGTACAGCAATCATCCATCTATAAGGTAGACTTCTACATTACTTTATATATTTGAAACATGGGTCTTTGGTTATCCAAGGATATAAGCAAACATTTTTTTTATATGTTGTCTTAAAAATGGCATTCAAAATCATTAACAATAGCAGAGGACAAATATTAAATGAGAGCAGATTTATGCTATCTTTATTAGCTATCTTTCTTATAACGATAATGGATATCCAAGCAAGTAAATGGGACTGACTAGTACAACTTTGTCTCTAGAATTAAAGTGTTAACCCTTTACCAAACAGCAAATTTTAGACTGTCCCAAATTCAAAGAGTTTGCAGACGACATTGCAAAATGTAATGAAATAATCTTAAGGTGCAGAAACAATTGTGGGAAAAGGAGAAATTGCTCGTCACAAGCAATTTCTCCTTTTCCCTCCTTTTTTTCCAGAGTCTTCTGCAACAAAGTGGTTAAATGTCGTTATAGTTTGGTAATGTGTTAACATATAACATAGCACTGACCTCAGGATAACTATAGACCCTTGTGTCTAGAATGCCAAACCCTACACTACTTCCTTTACAATTATATAAACTGTACTCATCATTCATGCAACCCATGTCTGAATATTTTATTTTATTTCTATAAAAAATAATAAAAGGTCTTCCGGCCATAAATAGCCACAGCATGAAAAACTACAATGAATTTGTCCTCAATCACAAAAAAAACGTTAGTTGATCAGTGAAATAATGTTATCAATAGTAAAAAGAATGATATAACAACTTCTTATTTAGTAATAACAAAAAATTAATATCCTTTCAGTTTTCCCTTCTTCAAAAAACAGGGATTCGAATCCGGGACCCTCAATACAAGAGGCCGACACTCTACCACTGCATCACAG
This sequence comes from Cerastoderma edule, assembly GCA_947846245.1. Lineage (NCBI taxonomy): Eukaryota > Metazoa > Mollusca > Bivalvia > Cardiida > Cardiidae > Cerastoderma > Cerastoderma edule. The sequence continues at coordinate 12,401,417 of OX401416.1, read as the reverse complement.
TCGCCCACAAGTAAAGCGTTAAAATAATTCTAATGTTAATAGATTCCAGTCAAGTTTAGTTTGATCTTATCATCTTTTTACATAGATTGTGATGGAAGCTTGGATCTTATCAAATTGACTCTCAATTATTTCTACTAGGATATCAAACTAGTAGTTGCGTTGATTTGTGGGCAAGTCCCAGTGTTTTCACCTTCCCGCCAACAGTTATGTTATGTTATGTTATGGTACCAGAGGCCAACACTCTACCACGGTACAACTGTTGCCTCAAGTACCTTTTGCCTTTTCAATGCCGAATCATAAAATTAACTAAAGAAATCTAGACTAGCAAATTGACACAACAAAAAACATTTCTATATATATAGTACATCACACATAAAGACCTTAAAATATTTGTTTATACTTGTATCATGTTTTTAATTGTACTCTAAGTTAAGATCGTTATTAACAAAATAAACCCGTTTAAACGGTCTTAGATATCTGCGATTTCAATGTTCTAGATCTTCTTTCTATAGTTATGGCCAGAGTGGGGAAGCTGTCAAACATCTAGTTCTACGTTACTTAAAATTTGTGTTGTTGTTTTTACCGTAGAGGACAATTTATTTTAATAAGTTAAAATGTGGATCTCAGAGAGAGTCTCTTTTAATATCAAAATAAACAACACTTCATTATTTTGACCAAAGTAATCAGAATGGAAGGGTTACAATTTATGGACATTTATTAAAAATGACTATTTCAATTGACAAACATATTTTTTCCAAGAACAGTTTTTATCCTTATTCTTTTTTTATAAACCTAAGTAATAACCAATTCTCTTTGTTAGCTCCCATATATGCTTGTTATCTTATTTTGTTTGAACTAATTTGTTAATTTATTAGAAGATTATCAAAAAGAATTATGGTTTGGAAAAGACAAATTGCAAAATGTTATCATCAAGGTAGAAAAGCATTTGAGGTAATTTTCACAGTACAACAGCTGCTTTGTTAGTAAATGTTGGAAGCAAGGGGAAAAAGAATAATAGGAAACTGATAATTTGTGAAAAAAGCCTTGTTTTTTTTTCCAACTAAACTTTGAGATTGGGTTAAAGTTTTATGCCATTTTCATGTCAAAGTTTGGTTTAGCAACAGAATGTATATCGGCCAAGCTGAATATTTAACCTTGGGACCTCTTGTACTCCAAGTCTAAATCACAGACAGTACCAACACACTGAGCTTCTGAGGCCTGTATACAATGACAAACTTAACATATCCACTTATGAACAGATGAAAACAGAATACAGATATACAGGTAATTCAACTCTCCAGATTACTGTTCTCAAGATTAATGTTCATACAATCTACCATGTATATCACAGCTGAAAAAAATAAATAAAAATGAAATGCAACCAGGGTTTTTTACTCAGGGTGAAGGGGAATGCATTGGCCATTGGTTAAAAGGAAAAACAACTTAGCAAAGGGCTGTTAAGGGACCTATCCAAGTTAAGCTTAAATTATTGTTATTTGTTCATAATAGACAAACATGATTTTACAAAATTAATGAAATAACTCTTAGACCAGCAACCCTTTACCAAACACCAAATTTGTGACTGTCACAAATTGAAAAAGTTTGCAGATGGCATTTCAAAATGAGATAAAATTGACAAATAATCTTCTGAAAAGGCAGAAAACATTGTGGGAACAGTTAAGAGCAATTTCTCCTTTTCCCACAACGTTTTCCGGAGTTATCTGCAACAAACTGGTCAAATGTCGTTATTGTTTGGTAATGGGTTTATAGGCATAATTTTGTTCTATTTCAATCAAGCAATAACATGTCTTTAATTGGGTCTTCAGGTAATCATAAAGTGTCGGTAACATTTTGGACCTTTCAAGATCATTAATGCATTAGTCATTCCAGTTGTGGTTGAGACAAACGCATCACAAAGGAACAAATTAAGCATTTTTGGAAAAACCTCTGAAAATGCAATAGGGCTAGGGTTTGTCCCTTATAGTGCTGAAACCGACTTCATGCTTATGCAAACAAGTTAGATCCAGGCCAAGGAAATTGGTGACTGGTCTGTGATCTAACCTGTTTGCTACACTGTGTGTTTTCTCATCAAAATGAAGCAGATATTCAAAGTCTTCGAAAGCAGATGACACAAAAATCTTTTTTTAAGAAATTACTCAGCATTCAAAGGGTTAAGTAAATGCTTTGTTATTCCATATCCTGTTCCAACTTATTTGTATTGGATGAAATAATCAGCAGCAATTTCCTTTGAACAAGAAGTAGATGGGCAAATATGGTCAAGGAATGACGGAGAAGTAATAACCGGGTGAGACAGGTTGGAAGGATAGAGGGTAGTGGAGTCGGTAGATACATGGAAGCCCTGGGAATTGGATCACTAGATAGGCCAATACTAACCATTATACTGCTGGAAAGGTCTTCATGCCTATGCAAACAGGTTAGATCACAGGACAGCCGCCAATTTGCGGCTGTCCTGTGATCTAACTTGATTGCAATTCTGGGTACTTTCCTCAACAAACTTAAGAAGATATTTAAGGTTTTCGAAAGCAGATGACACAAAATTTATTTTTAGAAAAAAACTCAGCATTCTAAGGTTTAAATACATATATACCTTGTCTATATCTATAAAACATATCTATATCCATTTATGATAAAGGCCTGTCAAATAGTCCCAGACCGTGCACAACAAAGTATTCAGCAGGGTAAAATTGGGATTCATATAATTGTCTAGCTATTTTACAAATTCATAAAGTATAGTATACATTTCTTTCTGTATGATTCCTACATTAAAAAAAACTACTATATCATATTGTGCTTATAAGGGTTTCACATCATGTTAATAGAATTTCATTTATGTTGCAATGCCAGACTCTTAACCCTTTCCCAAACAATAACAACATTTGACCACGTTGTTGCAGATGACTTTAGAAAACATTGAGGGAAAAAGAGAAATTGCTCATGACGAGCAATAGAAATTGCTCGTGACGAGCAATGACGAGCAATTTCTCCTATTCCCACAATGTTTTCTGGCCTATCAGAAGATTATTTTCCAATTTCATCACATTTTGAAATGTCGTCTGCAAACTCTTTCAATTTGGGACAATTCAAAATTTGTTGTTTGGGAAAGGGTTAATGATAGAGGAAGACCCCATACTCAACTGCCCATAACTATTGGCCTTCCCAAACTCCTGCATTCTAACCACTAGGCCATGGAGCCTTTAAATAACTACTACAGGAAATAATGTGGCATTAAATGAAAAACGACCAATTTAATCCAAAATTACATATTAAATACTGTCTGTTTAGATGGATCAAACATTACTTTATATATAAAAAAAAGTAAATCACAGTGAAGTGGTAGGATCAAATAAAAATCTGTTTAAAAATAGCTTGCCAAACAAGGAATAAGTACTTTCTCCTTTCAAAGGAGCATGGTATGATCTTTGTTTTCGTTTTTTATGACCAAAGAAATACTTACTATTCTCCGTTTATGCCGCTTGAAAATTAAAAACAACATACCATACAATGAAAATAAATCAGACCAAAATGCAAGCATTGGTGAATACAGAAATAATAACTCAATCTTTATACCAGTATAATTCTATAGGCAAACCCATTACTCCAACGACAATTATCAGCAAAAATGGGCAGTCTTTTCAGAAATAATGCCTTTAGCCTCTGAGAATATGTAAACCAGTACATGTACTACCATATTAACCCTTAGAATGCTGGATAATTGTATAAAAATCAATTTTAGTGTCGCTTGCTTTCAAAAACCTTAAATATCTGCATAATTTTGTTGAAAAAAAATACTCAGAGAAGCAAAAAGGTTAGATTGCAGGCCAACTACCGATTTATTTGGCAGCTGGCCTGGATCAAACATGTTTGTATGAGCATGACGTCGGTTCCAGCACTATAAAGGTTAAGACAGCTATACCCCTGAACCCAATCTTGATTAAACCAACACCGTATCTAAATAATCTCATACCATACCTCACAAATAAATCATTCAACTTTACGCATTACCAAACAATAAAAACATTTGACCAGTTTGTTGCAGATGACTCTGGAAAACATTGTGGGAAAAGGAGAAATTATTCCTAACGGGTAATTTCTCCTTTTCCCACAATGTTTCTATTATATCAGAAAACCTTTTTTCAATTTCATCACAATTTGAAATGTTGTCTGCAAACTCTTTCAATTTTGAACAGTCAAATATTTGGCATTTGGTAAAGGGTGCTTGTTTTCAAAAGAAAAAAAAATGAAAGTCAAAATAAAATGTCATATAAATTCAGCTTTTGTATTCTTGCTTGATATAGAATTAAAAGAAGCTATTAAAAGCATGATTAAATTAGGAAGCATCAATCTATTTAAGTATGTACAGTTCATATGCTGCAAATCTCAAAAGCAATGCCATGCTTTTGAAATGAAATGCAGTTAATTCTCTGTATACACGCTTTAAAGAATTGGAAAAAAGAACAATCTAATTTTGCTTTCAATGACTATTCTTCAGAGTGTACCATATCATGGTACAGCTGTTGAGCAGTTTTGAAGAAGTTACTTGTAACTTCTGTATTTTCTCACATCTGTGAACAAGCACCCTTTAATGCATGCATGAAGGTAAATGTGCAACAAGTTTTATGAGAATGTTCTGCTGCTTCAATTCCATGCATGGAAGAAATAGTTTGGAAAGAGAAGAACTGATCAAGGCATGCCTCAGTCTTACATACACCATAATCCTTCATTCAATGCAAAAACAAAGACACATAAAATGCAGTCACCATAATCATAGGAAGCCCAAAAAGCCCCATTTTACTCTTTACCAAAACAACAAATCTATCATTAATGGATGATTAACATTGTCATGTTTAAGTCCCTTTTAGAAATAAAACTCTTAAATATTATGCCATGTTGTATCTACTGGTATTTTCTTTATCAAAAATTACCAATATGGACGATATTTCTGTAGAAAGACAAAAATGAGGGTAAGACCAAAAGCTAATTGGGTTTCATTTTTTTTTCTTCAGAAATCATCCACACCACTTTTAAAAGTAATTTGCAGCAGATCTATTATACAATAATTGCAGGAGACCTATTAAGCCATAACAATATTTTACCTTTTTGTTGAAGATGACTCTAGAAAACAATGTGGAAAAAGGAGAAATTGCTAGTTACGAGCAATTTCTGCTTATTCATTTTCAATTTCTGCCCTATCAGAAAATTGATCTGCAATTTCATCACATTTCAAAATGTCATCTGCAAATTCTTTTAATTTGGAACAGACGAAAATTTGGCGCCTGGTAAAGGGTTAAATCCTGGGACGTTCTTGTAAACAGTTCGTAGTGTAAAAACCATAGTCTAAGACCTCTCATATGCACATGTTTCCACAAACCTAGGATCTAATAAAGCACTGTGCAAAAAGGAGCAATATCACATCATTTAGTAATTTCAATATCTAGAGCTCGTAGAGATTCACATGGGTGAAAGTTGAGGAATTTCAAAAACCTGAAATCAATAGTACTTTATCCTGAAAAGGCATGTTTGCATGTCCCATTATATTTGGGAGAAAAAGTCTCAAAAACCTGAAATTCAGGAATAATCCTGAACACTTTCACCCATGGATTCACTATAATAGACTACCTGAATGTCTTCATCCACCGTTTCTGGTACCTCTGGTGTCATGTCTTCATCTAGACCAAATGCCACCATATCATCACCATCACCAGGTCTGTCTAGCAGGCTGTTACTGGATGAAGAAGGCTCTTCCCCTGTACAAATACATTAGGCAATATTAACCTTGGGTGTTATTGGTACAGTGGAAGAGCGTCTTCCTCTTGTACTGAGGGTTGCAGATTTGATACCCATTAACATACTTTTCCGGATTCAGACCTTTTGCTTTGAATACCATTTCAATGCCACTACCATGACGAAATAAATGACAATTTCCTTCATGAAAAAGAGAATAAACCAAACTGTTTCATAAGATTTGACACCAGCAAACAAAAAGAGAATACACCCAAAGCCACTTCATAATTAATTAATATGCCACTATTAGCAATCAAACCTGGTCCCTCTATTTTTTGTTTGTAGATGCTTACTACATAAGTAATGCAGTTTGGTAATAACTGTTTTGATGGGAACTTTATGAATAAGAATTAACAAGAGAGATCAGGGATTCAGGATAATGCTGACTTTGTCAGTTTCAAAACCGATTTTTGTTGTACCAGACTCATTGCATGTTCAGATTTGATGTGTAATGATGCATGGTAGATTGCAAGTTTAAGGAGTACTATTTTGTAGAATATAACTGGGCAAAGATGTGTCATAGGATTTCGGCCATCTCTTGGACTGATTGGGATTTGAAAATTTCCTGATCCTTGATTGACAGAATTGTAGACAAGCAAAAAGAGTTAATCAAAATGTCTTCCAATCATTAAGTCAGTAAATCCATAAATCATTATCTGTTAAAAATTCCTGGTTCTTGAATTCGTAAAAAGGCTCTTTACTAGATCAAAAATATATTAGAAATAAAAAGAGAAAGGGAAACGCTTTCAGTGCCTACCTATTGTCATGTGTCCATCTGTATAAGATATTCCATCACACAAGCGCCCTGGCATGGATTCACGTCTTGGTGGACTGCTCTCATAAAGTGTTAACACTCGTTTAGGAACAAATCCTTTTATTGCTGACAAAGAAGATTTGTAAGTTATTAATCAAGATTTGAAATACAATGGAAAACTTACAAATAGATCAGTGGTCAAAATTGCAGTCATCAAATTTATAGTGTTTCTTTTCTTTAAACAGAATAAGCTTTATTTTCACATTGACAACATGCTCTCTCTCTATTAATCAAACCTATTCCATCATAGCAAGTTTTATAATTGACTGAAATTGATAGAAGCAGCAGGCATCAAAGATAAAAACAAAAATAACACCATTCAAAACGCTCTAAATGTCATAAAAAACAAGGAATGTGGCTAAATTTATTTATATTTAGGCAATCTGTTGAGACTAAACATTCTAACCACATCATAACTTCACCATACTAGATGTTACTGATCACCAACATCTTGTCCTATCATAACATCACAACTATTTGATATTAATTTTGTTATTTTCTAATAGTCAAATGGCTTTATCATATTGCAAATAAATTCATTGTATTATACTGTATTGAATTAGAAGAAACTAAATGTTTTATTGTAGGATTTTTCAAGTCCAGTTCACAATGGCTATAATGTCATGTAAACATTAACACATCAGAATGGTTTGGTCTAAAAATAGGTACCTATTTATAAATCTAAAACTTACCTACCTTTGTATGACTTAAAACATACAGGAGGACTGACTAAGCTTAAAGCTTCTTTTACAATCCAATTGTAAAAAACCCCAAATAACAATAAAATATGTTTAACCCTTTACCACACGCCAAATTTTTGACTGTCCCAAATTGAAAGAGTTTGCAGACGACATTTAAAAATGTGATGAAATTGAAAACGAATCTTCTGATAAGGCAGAAAACATTGTGGAAAAAGGAGAAATTGCACATTAAGAGCAATTTCCCACAATGTTTTCCAAGTGTCGTCAGCAACAAAGTGGTTAAATGTCTATAACCTATAAAAACAAACTACATATACCTCCCTACTTCCGCTCAATAATGGACTCGCCCACTTATCCCAGAAAGGTTAAAGAGAGCAAGTCATTCAGAATTCAACATACCTCCATTATCCACAAACCAGCGTTCCTTATTACCCATGGGATCCTTCTCCATGACAACTCCGACCACATCTCCATCAGACACCGATACATCTGTCGTATCTAACGCTATAAATGTCTCTGTCACTCGATACAGTTTGTCTTTGGGGTACAGCTGTAGAATAAGAACTCTTTGGCTGTCTATTTGAGGGACTACGTCATTCTGTAATTGAGAGATAGAGTAATGTATACATCACAATCTGCTGGGAGTTCTAACCTGCTTAACATACTATCAAACAATGACCACATTTGACCGGTTTGTTGCTGCAGACAACTCTGGAAAACAATGTGGGAAAAGGAGAAATTGCTCTTAACACGCAATTTCTTCTTTTCCCACAATGTTTTCTGCCCTATCAGAAGATTATTATCCAATTTCATCCAATATTGAAATGTAGTCTGTAAATTCTTTCAATTTGAGAGTCTTAAATTTGGCCTTTGGTAAAGGGTTAAGAAGCATTTATGGGTAGCTTTAAGCAATTTCTACTTTATCACAGAAGTTTTCAAGGCCCTCTGCAGGAGATGCAGAATTATGGAACATAAGGGACCTTGCATAATGACCTTGCATAAATAAGTGAAGTTTCAACCTATTCACCCTAGTTAATTAGATTCCCCAAGAAGTAATGCAGGCCCCTGGTGAGTAACTTAGCTCTCCTAATTCTTCAAATAGTCAAGCTTAAAACAAGCCTTTTATCATACTTAGCAGGATGAGAATTCAATTTCTTTTTTCTCAAAACTAATATACTAAATAATATGCGAGAGGAACACTTAACTCATAACCAAACAATAAGGACATTTGACCAGTTTGTTGGAAACGACTCTGGAAAACATTGTGGGAAACGGAGAAATTGCTCTTAACCCTTTAAGGTATAGAGATAAGGCTTATCAGTGACACTATAGGTATAAACCATCCGATTATCGAAGACCATTAACGCATACATAACTAGTCACCCTGGGTACCTATTTGCACAGGATTATCTCCGATAATTGTTATTGATTGGGGTACTGTTAATCAAACCAAAATTAATGCATTTTACATTCATCTAATAGATTTTTTCAAAGAATAAAAGACGACGAGAACAAAATTTCCTTTAAGTTGATGTTTTTTTCTTTATTTAGTGATACATTCATATCAGGATTAAGTTGTAGAAAATTAAACAAACAATGAAAATGTATATTACGGTGTGAATTATACAAAATCAAAATTAATAATATGACTTATGTGTTCTCCCTGAGAGATCCGTAATTTGTTTTCCGTTTGTCATCAATTGCAGGGAATTTTGTTGCCGAAAAATACCGTTCATGACTCGAGATACATACTTTGTCTTTGCATATTTCTCAACAAAGCTGAATCGTTTTACTTCAATTCCCATTCAAACCGTTTCCAAAATATATAAAAGAATGTTTTTCAGCGCAATATTGCTTTGTAAAGGAGTTAAACCTAGTCCTTCTTATAAATGTAAAACAGTAAAAATCAACTCATTTTGGCAACGAAACATGCTTATATTTCCGTAAAATACGTGTCCATGGGTGATGAATTTACCAAAAGCTCGTAGTTGTAGTCAAAGTCGGAGGAATGATCTAATTTGCTTGTCCGTGAATTGGTAATATTTATCAACATTTCATCATCTTCAGGCTTAATAAAAAACGATCAAATTACTGCTCTGAATCTACATTGATGTCCGACTTGCGATCGGAAACACCAAATTGGCTAAATATTTTAAAAAGGCCGTCTTTATAACGTCAATTATTTGACGGCTCGATTTTCAATCGCCTTTAAACTTTGAACAATAGCTCCGTGTCATAAACATCCTTTACAGGTCGCGTGCCGTATGCTCTGGTTTTAATTGGATAGTATTTTTAGAAATGTGTTAAGTTACTAAAGAATTGCATGAAATCCTTATCGAGTCTTTACAAATCGGCAGTGTTTTGATCTTTTATGACCGGAAGACTTCTCATTAAATAGTCTACGGGTCGCGTGCCCTATGTTCTTTTTAATTGGATAATATTTTTAGAAAAGTGTTAATTTGTAAAGAATTGCAGGAAATCCTTATCAAGTCTTTACAAATCGGCATTGTTTTGATCTTTATGACAGGATATCGAAGGCCGCTTTCAGTTTTATTGGGGGTGGGTATTTCATTTCCCTTCATCTCAATCCCATAGCGTCTCTTTTAGAAGTGTGCCGCGTGACCACTATCAAAAGATTCGCTCTAGAGCAAAAGTTTAAACTTTGACCCCGTGATTTTATCATCGTATATGAAAGAAAACATATTTGTTTAATAGGAAAATAAACTTTGGAGAAAATGACGTGTGTGTTTATTTGTGTAATTAAGGGTTGAAGTTGAATCAATTTTTCAGCTGTCAAAAAGCGTTCTATGCAGTAATCGATAGCCCGTCAAAATAGGTTTTATACGGTAATAGGTATACCGGCGAAAAGCGTTTTATGCGGTAATCGATAAGGCGGCGAACGGCGCTATATACCGTAAAGGGTTAACAAGCAATTCATTTTCCCACAATGTTTTCTGCTATATCAGAAGATTTTTTTCCATTTCACAACATTTTGAAATAACGTCTGCAAACTCTTTCAATTTGGAGCAGTCCAAAATTTGGCGTTTGGTAAAGGGTTAAAGCTTTAATACAAAGGTGAAGAGACTTACTGATCTGAGTAGTGATGGATCAAGAGACATCCTCTTTGCCTTCTTTTCCGCTTTCATATCCGCCACTCTCTGGGAAAATGTCTTGGGCATAAAACTGAGAAAAGCTAGCTTGTCCACAATTGCTGTGTTCTGTATGTTGAATGTTTCCATAATACTGTCATCATCAAGAAATTGCAACTGTTAAAATTGAAAAAAAACATTAATACATTACAATATATTCAGAATTTAATGTCATTTCAGCAATTTTTTCAGTTATATCTTAACAACAGTTTAACTATTGAGATTTCTTGGAAAATCAATCTACAAAGACTGTGCTTGAAAAAAGTGTTTCCCCCGAAAACACTCCGAAATGTTATGATATCACTGATCTTTAAGTCAGGAATTAAAGGGAAGTAAAAGGAAAAACAGGTTTACCATCTTTTAGGCTTTATATAGAATTGCACTTTATACAAACATAGCAGTATTTTAAATATTTTCATAGGTAACAAATAGCAATACTAAAATTGCATATACTAAATGTCGAGAATGGTAGTTTGGGACATTATGTACTTTAAGTTCAGAGAAGGACTGTTTTTGATACAGATGAAATGAAGCTTTCTACTGTGAATTTTTTTCTCTCAAAATTCAAACAGGTTTTTCATCATGACAGAAAGATTAAATTTCCCATATTTCCAATATTAATTTTTGAATTGATTATCTCCCCTTATTGAGGTTATAATGGAAAGATTTTTGGGTAAAACATTTTCAATTGTGAAAATTTTCAATGTGACAGTTTCATAAAGTTGCTACCATTCAGTGTTTAGATATGCAACACCCTTTTTACAGTTCCTGAACCTTAAATACAAAAATGAAAAAAGCTTACAAAAGTTTCATATTATTGAGGTTTTAAAGGAAAGGAAAAACGGTCATCACTGTGACCTAGTTTCATAAAGAAACAATTTGGTGTAGAGATATGCAACACTCTTGTTACAGTTCCCAAACCTTCAATACAAAAATGAAGACAAATTTTACATTTTCCATACCTCCAAGATCTGGTAGGTGTCCTGCAGGATTCCGTTCTGATATTCCCGCTGAGCCCTCACAAACGATGCGACACAGTCCTGGAACAGTTGAAAGGCCAGGGCATACAGTCTGGGTAGGTCATCCATTAACTGGGCATTCAAAGCCTCATAGTCCTGCTTGGCAATCTGCACAGCCTTCTCTGTCACCTGATCACACACAATAATTTTTTTCAAATATATATTTTCTTAATGGGGTAAACAACCACTTTCGACAATTATTTATATAATATTACAGAGACTCCTTGGTAAAATACAATTGGACCTACTCGGGTATGTTCCTAGAGCTGAGAAAAACATCTCGGGAAATTAGTGTAGGGTTACAATTTTTCGGGTTAATCGTCATGTGGATCAACAGAAATGTTTAACCACTCTTGTCATGTGATGTTCCAAGTAATTCTTTCGTTTATTTATAAACTGGCTTTCCCCATAGAAGCGCTGACAGGTGCATATACTTATTATACTTAACTTAACAATTTCACTGCATTTCAGCAACTTGGCAGAAAAGAAACTGAACAATGGTATTTGGTTTAGTGGCAATTATTGTCAATATCAATTTTTTACGTTTTTGACTTTCATCGATCTTTATCATTTTAATAAATTCGGTAGTTTCCCCAAATCTGAACTCTTCAGGTTAATTCAATGAAAACACCTCTGAGACAATAAGGATATCACCCATATTGTTTCTCATGAGACTTGTCATTTTACTTTTGTTGCTAAAAATAGTTCTTGTGACAAGCAATTTCTCCTTTTGCCACAATGCTTTTTGAATGTCGTCTGCTGCAACACTAAAAAATGATTATGTGGTAAAGTGTTAATACAACAATGTCTGTTAGTTGTTACATAACAAGTCTTCATCTGCCACAATATAAAAAAACTACTACATGATAACAGAAAAATCCAGGCTAACACTTCACTTAAACGACATAACTACCTTCCTAAATTGTAAGAGTAACTACATTACTAGGTAAAGAGAGAAGCTGCATTTCGAAATTACCATTATTGGTAGGGAACAAGATCTTCTTGTAGACTTTAAAAAAAAAGTGTTATTCAAATAAAAAGAAATAGCTTATAACAGGATAATCTATATTCAACATATTCTTGCAAGTATATTTTGTTTGTTTGTATGTTTTTTCCCACCATATCAACAGTTTTTCAGTTAAGTAACAGCTTTCCTGGATACACCAGTACTAGGCTAGGGCTCTGAATTGACTTGCAAAAGGTCACTCCCACAACACCAGAGGTCTCAGTGGGGCTCGAACCCGGGAACACCATGTTCTAAGTCCGCCACCTTAACCACATGGCCACATGGGACCCCTTACAATTATCAAACTAAAGATGCAAACTTTTTAAATCAATCACAACTCAACGCAGAAAAATTTCTCGTGTTGATGTGTACACTGTATACGTAAAAAATCCGTAAAGATACGATTTTAAGCAAAATTAATGATTTTCTTTCAAGAAAATTTTAGCATGTCATGTATACAATATAAAAGCGCAATGAATGAATTTCATTGGCTGATCCTAAAGTGATGTTACATAACAACTATTACAACTAGCGGCGGGGTACAAAGGGAACCACCGATTACTCAACGCAGACTATGATAAGCCCTTTACCCCATTCATGAATGGTAGTGTGTTCGTTTGAAGATAAAAACATTTATTTTATAATAAATATCATTTGTCAGGTTCTATTTTGATTTCAATCATCAACGTTAAGCTTTTAAATAACATTCCAAATGATTATTGGAACGATTCTAACTGATTGTTGTGGATAATACTAACCCTGTCACTTTGCGCCTTTCTCTTCATGTTATCATAGTCAAGCAGTTTGTCATATCTCTTCTGTATCACTTTGTTTGGTCCTTCAAACATCTGGCTTAATTGAGAAAGGGGTGATATGACCAAGTCATCCACTTCCATCTTCTGGAAAACATGACAAATAGCAGGTTCACCTTTGGCTGATCCAATAACCAAACAATTATGACACTTGACCAGTTTGTTGCAGATGACTCTGGAAAACATTGTGGGAAAAGGAGAAATTGCTCGTAATGAGCAATTTCTCCTTTTCCCACAAGTTTTTTTTGTCCTATCAGAAGATTATTTTTCAAATTCATCACATTTTGAAATGTCTGCAAACTCTATTATCCATTTGGGAGGGTCGAAATTTTGACGTTTGGTAAAAGGTTTAACTCTTTTGCTGCCAATTTGCTCACATAACATACTTCTCAGTGCAACGTTCATTTTAGGTTATTTTCATAAATACAATGCGTGAAAGAAAGCCATCTGCAAACTTGTAAGTTTGAACATTGAAACTTGTAAGCTTGAACAATGTCAAATTATTGTCTCATATATCCATCAGTAGTATCTGAAAGTCCGCATACAACAATCTGTGTTTCACTTATCAGGGTGGATCTTATCTTAACTTAGTTTATCTTTAAAATATAAAGATCATAATCAAAAGATTGTAAACTATCTATGATAGGATTACCATCCCTTTCTAAACAAACTACTCCATATAACATCACTTGACTGCAGCTACTTCAGACGCAAATAATAAACCACTCTAACAAAAGAATTAATTGCTTCTTAAAAGCCTGTGACCTAACCAGTTTACTACTCTGAGTATCATTCCTCCTCGGAATAAATCAGGTATTTAAGGCTTTGGAAAGCAGACAACACAATAATCTATTTTTAGAAAATTACCCAGCATTCTAAGGTTTAGCAGGCTATACATACAAAGTTGGGTAGGTGCTTCATCTGTACTTGATTATGGAAAGCCTGGTATGTCTTCACCTCATCCCTGTTTCTCTGTTCCCCATAATAATCTTCCACATCTGCGGCCAGAGTCTCCATTACATTGACTACCTCCTAGAATACAAGAACATTCGGGCTTTAGAGTCTGTGTCTCACTCTTAATGATATTCAGTTTTTGCCTTAGTATAGATATTTTTTAAATCAAACCATTTCATATTAAAATTCAAAAACAAAATCATATAGAGAGGATATTCAATGAAATCAATTTTTTGCCTAAATACAAAAAAAATCAAAAATTAAAGCATTTCATATTAACATATAAGTGGATTATTAGTTTGAATAGCAGGCTAAACTGTAGGTAAGTATTTAAGCTTGCCATAATAGACCATTCTTCTTTAATAAACATCTCTCGATTTGTATGGCATCAATATTGACAGATTACGAAGTAACTATGAGCCAACTTTCCAGCAAGGAAGGTGTTTATTCAATCAAGTACACGACAATTTTAAAAAGTTAAACAATTGAAAAATGTGTATGCAGTTATGCTACTTTCTCACTGTAAAGATCTGCTAAAAAGAGGCGGAAAGAAACATAAAGTCCAGCATCGCATGCTCGCTCAGTAGCAAGTTGCAATGGGAGTAGAATCACGCCAGCAAGGAATATGTTCTTAACCCTTAGAATGCTGGGTAATTTTCTAAAAATTACAGATTTTCGTGTCATCTGCTTTCAAAATCCTTAAACATCTGCTTAGTTTTGATGAAGAAAAATACTCAGAGTAGCAAACAGGTTAGATCACAGGCCAGCCGCCAGTTTACCTGGTGGCTGGCCTGGATCTTACCTGTTTGCATAAGCATGAAATCGGTTCCAGCACTGTAATAAGGGTTAAAAACGTTTATCAAAGCCATGTGACATTATACATTACAAAGTTACACTGATCATTGTGATATGAATGAAATACTGAACGAACACAAGTTACCTGAACCTCCTGTAGGTAGAGCTGCACATCTTTCACAAACATCTTTGTGGCTTTCTCCAGGTGCCTGTACATTGTCTCTTCCTTCTCGAATAATGGATCCCGAGTAAAGTCACTCAAACCGAGATTAGCAGAAAATCTGCCCCTTATCCGTGAGGATTTCTTCATGATGGAGTGCAAACTTAACTTTGATAACTTTTCGCCAAATGCTTCCGTTTCTTTCTTTTTATACTTATACACTGCAGAGAAATATTGGCCCATTAGCAATCAATAACGACATTTGACCACTTTGTTGCAGACTCTGGAAAACACAGTGAGAAAAAGGAGAAATTGTATCGTAACGAGCAAAATCTCCTTTTCCCACAATGTTTTCTACTCTATCATAAGATTACTTTCGAATTTCATCATATTTTGAAGTGTGGTCTGCAAACTCTTTCAATTTGGGACAGTAGAAAAATTTGTTGTTTGGTCAGGGCTTAATACTTCCAAACGAATATCAGTTGTTTACATTATGTTTTTAATCATGTCAGTAGTAGACAGTTAGGGCATCGAGATGTCTTGGCAAAGGACACTTCCGTGAAACCAGAGGTACCGATAGAACGCCTGAGTAATAAGATGCCACCTTAAACACAAGGTCACACAGGCACTCATTTCAGATGTACCATACAAGTCATTTTGCCCTGACCCATCACTTCACTATTCTTGTTTACAAACGCCTGAAGACCCTTTTAACACTTGAAAAAGAGGACTTCTCATTGCTCATTTTGAGCAGTCTTTCCTTATGCAAATCAAATGGTATAGTTTATGGTTGTTGCTTTTAACTTTGACCTATCAAAGGAAAACTTGAACTAGGTGAATATGTTAAAGATTTAACGAAATAATGTTCTTTCTCCTTGTACATGCAGTTAATCAAAAAGGAGATATAACATCAACTGACTAATGTAAAAGGTATTTTCTAACCTAATATAGGCCAAGTGGAGGGTTCAATGCAAGACTATATATAGTAAGTGCTTCACAAACAAAAATACTATAGTATTGCAATGAACCCTCAATTAGTATACGAAAAATACGCACCAAGGTCTTTTCTCCTCTTGTACTCATTGATGGCAGTCGCGACATCCGTCATACAATTAATAGCTTTAATAACTTCTGTTCTATCCATATGGTCTTCCTCAGTAGCCTGAAGTAAGGATTGATTTGTCTATATTGTTGCCTGCATCATTGCATCATTGAAATCAACATAATATGGTTGGTACACTGCTCTTTACATAATTGTAAATTAACTATACTATAACTATATTTTATTGCATAATAAACATTACATGTTATATATAGCAAATACAAAATTGTACATGACAAAAATAAACATGGATCAACAGAAGTGCTCATGATGTTAAAGGGTATAATCAAATACATTTAAATCATTTACAGTAGAGCTCAATTCTTAAGGAGACATGCATAATGGATGAATTTAGATAAGTTGTTCATAGTTTAACTAGATGCAGAAGACATAAGATTTGTAATAAAGTATATCACTTATGGGGTCTTCCCCATCGTATCAGAAAATGATGCACCATTTTTGCATGGTGGGCTAAATAGACCAGTCTTTTCTGAAAAGCATCTAAAGCTCTGGTTTGTGACAAAAGAGGAGATTGCTCCTCACAAGGAAGGGGTCAAAGTTCATGAATTGGTTAAATATAACAAGTATAAGCATAAATCTAACAAGCTTACCTTTGACAAGGCATTCAGCAGTAATGGGTATTTGAGAACCCGCTGTACAGGTTTTATAAGTAACGCCTCCAGGTCAAACACTGTGTGAACCTCTCTCAACTTGTCAAGCAACATCTCTAAATATGCCTTTATTTCTGTATTCTGCTTGTACTGTGAATAGAACACAAATAATGTAAGACATAATCAACAATTTCCTTCTTTATCATATACATGTTTTCATCCTCCTGAAGAAGAAGAAACCAAAGAAGAACTTGTTTTATTAATTAATAATAATAGTTTCTCCCCAAGCCTTGAGGGAGCTGTTATTTTTGACACCTTTTGGTTGTTGCCTACTCTATTTTTTCCATTGGAAATCATTGGAAGATTCCAAAGAAAGGATTGAGTTATTGATACAGTTATTGATACAGCACTGATGCTTCTTTTTTAAGATATTCCCTACATATCTTAAACAAACAACATTACCTTTTCCGTTTTAACGGCATTAAACCATCATCAACCATACAGTGTTTAAATAAAAATTGGAGACAAAAGACAAAAGGAAAGTTTGTTAACAATCAAACTCTTCTGTTATCACATTAAACCATATTTCTATGTAGGTGTTCAATCTTGGTAAATGTCGCAACTTGTGATGGAATTTGGGGTCAAATACATGTATAATCAAATAAGTAACATTGGTGCAAACTTTTGCACTGCTATAAAACATTCATCCTGTCATCAAGATATTCAATGGGTTTTTTTTGTTGGAACTTTAATTTATGATTTTGACATTTAAATGAAATTGAAATCAAGGGGTCAGTGCAAAATTATGGCAGGGCCAACACAAAAGTGAAGGCCTTTCAGATTCTTCAGTCTTCTAAAATGTATTAACTCTTTACCAAATGCCAATTTTCGACTGTCCCATATTGAAAGAGTTTGTAGACCACATTTCCAAATGTGATGAAATTGGAAACTTATCTTCTGAAAGGGCAGAAAACATTGTAGGAAAAAGAGAAATTGCTCGTTACGAGCAATTTCTCCTTTTCCCACAATGTTTTCCTAGAGTCATCTGCAACAAAGTGGTTAAATGTCATTATTGTTTGGTTATGTGTTAATGGCTTTAATACCTTTTCAATAAGTGAAATAACATCGTCATGGTTACGACAATACGGAGCATAAACATCCTTCATATCCTCCGAGAGAGCTATAAAACTAGTTCCTGAAAGAGTAAACAAGAATTGTCTGAGAAACATAAAGGTGGGTGACAATACTGTTACAAAAAAAAGCAACTTTTGATGTCTAAAGCATTTGACATATTTATCTATTGTTTCAAAAATGGACTTTGAACTGTGTTGTAATGTTTCAAAGATTTCTTAACACATGCAACAAAAGAAATATATTTTTTTCTAATAAATCACAATTTTGGTTGTTTAATCTGATATTAGATTGAATTCAATCATTATGCCATTTTCAATTATTGCCATCTTTGCAACTTTTAAGGCTTTTCTTTTGTATTTTGATTCTAGTACTTAACGATACTTATTCCAGGCTAAAGATTACTTTCCAACATGTAAATAATTGTTTACTGGTGGTTAATTGCAACTATCACTTTTGAAATAACAAAGAAAATTGACCCATTTTGACCTAAACCTTGACAGCCCCAATAACTCCTTGACAACTAGTATTATGTAAAAGATGCAGACAATTAGTCTGCCAATCATAGTGAGCTAAAGTGTAAATAATGCTATGTCCCTGACCAGTGTTTTTATTTTCACTTTTGGGGGAAGGGAGTCGGGTCCAATGAGAGGGGGTAAATTTGCACGTAAAAGGGGGAAAAAGGAGAATTAGTAACAATACACAATCACATTTTAACACTATAGTTCAACATACATTAAAAGAAAAAACATTATTCTAACTCTTTTATTCATCAACATCTTATATTCATGTTTTAAGTTCCACATTTCTCAATTAAAATTGAATAACACTTCAAAGAGGGGAATTTTTCAAATATTTGGGGGAAAAATATATACTTTAGTGATGGGAGAATGGGGCCTTATAACACCGAATATTTCATAAAAAAAACCACTGCCCTCTCACCTATGACTTGTTCAGAGAAGTCCTTGTTACATGTAGCATCTTCTAGTTTAGTCAACAATCTCTGTGATACGTCAGCCACTTCATCAATGTTACCAAACAGCTGCTTTAAATCTACATCTGGATGCTGAAACACAAAAGGTGTTTCCCAATAAACTCGAAAGGGAGATTAGCACCACTATTAGAAAAGTCGAAGCCTTTGCTTCTTACTCTTAACCCTTGTAGCGCTGGAGCCGACATCATGATGATGCAAACAGGTTGGATCCAGGCCAGATGCATAGTAAATTGGCTTTTGTTTAAACTTGTTTGGTACTCTGAGTATCTTTCCTCAACAAATTTAAGCAAATATTTATGGTTTTGGAAAGCATATGACACCAAAATCTATTTTTAGGAAATTACAGAGCATTCTAAGGACTAATCATTTTACTAAATTTATTTTACATCAACATCATTTCAGTTATGTTGCGAAGCCCAACTCTTAATGATGGAGGAAGACCTCAAACTCAACTGCCCATATGGGCTGGTCAAGCCGGGTAGAACTGTCGGCATTCCGTATGGCAGTCCACCTCTGATGAAAATACTAATGCCTTCATCAGGATTTGAACCAATGCGGAGAAGGGCCATTTAATTTCAAGTTCTGTACTCAAACCAGCAGCCCAGAAAGGCTCAATAAAAAAGAAAACATTGAGAAGAAAAAGACGATTTCTTGAATTTTTTAGCAAATCCTTCTTTTGGTATTATTCTCATCTTACCAGTCAAAAGAATACTGATTGCAGGGTTTTCATTTAGAACTAATTGCAGATGCAAACCATTGGTTAACTCTTCACAAACAGTAACAACATTTTACCAGTTTGTTGTAGAGGACTAAGGAAAACATTGTGGAAAAGTAAGAAATTGCTTGTGACGAGCAATTACTCCTTTCCTACAATGTTTTCTACCCTATCAGAAGATTGTTTTTCAATTTCATCACATTCTGAAATGTCGTCTGCATTCTCTTTCAATTTGGGACAGTCGAAAATTTGCATTTGGTACAGGGTTAAAACACCTTGTGAATTATTTACATTATGCACAGTCATAAAGTCTGATAAAAAAGGGTTGTCGGGCTGAATCAGTTATATCCCAACCTGGATCTGATGCTTCAAACCTTCATGTAAACCCTGGTATGAGAGTAAAGGTTTTACAAAGCACTCATAAGGATCATCCACAAATCCAATATGTTCAAGTCTCACCTTTTCCACATCCGGACCGAGGAAAGTGTCCATGATGAGACTGAGGGAGGCTATGAAGTCTCTCTCTGTTTGTATCAACTCGTTGATCACTTTGATCCGCTTCTCCCTCCTCTCCTCTTTCTCTTCTTCCAGCTTCTGTCTCTGAGCCTCCCTGTACTTCTCCTCCTCCAGTTTCTGCTGTATCGCTGCCTTTTCTTGCTCCATTCGGCTGCGTTCTCTGGGACTGATCTGAGCAAGGTTCTCTGTGGAAAACAAAAACAAAGGGGTCTTTGGAAGTATGGTCAGTTGGCTTTGGGTTTTACACCATCTTTAACAGTATTTCAATGCACCTTTTACCAAACGCAAATTTTTGACTGTTCCAAATTGAATGTTTTCAGATGACATTTAAAATGTGATGAAATTGGAAAATAATCTTCTGATAAGGCAGGAAACATCGTGTGTAAAGGAGAATTGTGTATTCGCTATTTTTTTTTTAACAAACTGCTTGGATGAAGAGCGATTCCAAATCATTCCTGTCTATACAAAAAGCTTTGTGAACAGACTCTATGCAGAATATTTTCAATACAGCAATCTTTCTCCATGGGAGAATAGACAAAAAAAGTGTTTGAAACTAATTAAAAAATTTCAGTACCTTTGAGTTGATCTATTTCAGCTGTTATACCCTGAATGTTATCATCGTAGAAGGAAAGGTTTTCATGGATTTCTGTGTCACCTCCCCCATTCTGACCAGCTAACGTTATTGCTTCTTTATTCTTCTTGAAACCCTGAAAGTGGATGTATTATCTTATCAGTTTTCTTTTTTCATGTTAAAAAGAAAAAACTGGCAAATAATTTATGACGTGGGATAAGATATATCCATTTCTTTTTTTTTTTTAAATCATGTGTAACGAAGGTTTTGACTATGTAATTTTCAACAACACATATCCTATATCATCTCTTTTTTCTTTACTTCAATTTCAATTTTTCCATTATCTATTTGTCTTTTTCTGTGCTAATCTTTTCTTACTTCTTGTTTCATTGTCACATTATTTCCTATTTTCCATGTTTACATGTTTTTTTATTGATACTTTTGTATTAATCATGACAATGTTTTTTATAGGAAATAAAGTTTAAAAAAACAAAAAAAAACAAAAAAAAAAACATTTTTCTCAGATACAGCACCAACAATGGGAACTTAATCAACACTTTATAAGACTTGAAGCAAACATTTTCTTTAAATAATTGCATCTTTAATATTTGCTTCACACACTGCTATATTTGCAAAATATTTCATAGCATCACATTCTTAGTGGTAGTGGTAAATATAGAGAATAATAGGTTAGCGACATTATTGGGTTAAGCTAGTGACGTTATTGGGTTAAGTTTTTCGGGCAAGGCTCACCCAATAAATACCAAAGCTGAGCCCGAAAAACTTAACCCATTAACATCACTAACATAGTATTCTGTTTATCCCGTTACATACCTTTCGAATACCCAATTTCAACAAAACAACAGAGAAAACAGTTTTTATAAAACGCAAATAAGTATGCGTGAATAAACATGAATAGTAGTCACGAGACAAATCGTGATGTCATTGTGCGACGTCACACAATGAAATATGACGTCACACTGTATTCTCTGTCTATGGTAGAGTGGATAAATCTTGATAAGGCATATAGATAGGGGTGATCGAAAAGGTATGGTAGTATGTATAATATATGTCCTACAAGTGTTAATTGTGGAGGATATGACATGTGTTTCTTTTGTGTAAAAAAGTAATGAAACCGGAGATTTGTCTCTGTGACGTATATTTCCCTAACTAATCTAAATATAGAATTGTTCTTCAGTGCAAAGAGGCAGCAAATAGTTCCGAGTAATACCTTCAATTTCTTCAAATTTAGGGATCATCCAATGATAATTTGTAACTTGAAACATTAGATGGACCAAACAGTATCGTTTCACTTCATAGATTTTAACTCCGATGTGCTAGTTTTTGCGTCACTTTACCATATGCAAATGAAGCAGGTCACATGTCAACTAACCGTGAATCACTTAGTTTTTACGGCACCCCTTTTCACATCCCCTTTTGCACCTTGTAATGGGATAAATATAGAAACATGACATTGGTTGGTGAACAGGAGTTTGTCTCTACTAATGCTCTAATCATTATCATAATGAGGGTTTGACTTTGCATCGAAAGTTTTTCAGTTATGTTGGAATGCCCCTCTCATCATGGTGGAGGAATGACCTCCATACTCAACTGCCAATATAGACTTGTCAAGCCGGGTAGAATCATCACCATTCCGTAACTCAACCTGTGGTTTTATTTATTGAAAATAAAAAAAAAACGTCAGCTGGATTTGAACCCACACAGAGAGGGTCCATGTGGTTCTAAGTTCTGTACTCTTACCACTCGTTCATGGAAGCCTCTACTTTTGCACTAAAGTGAATTTATAATTATCAAAAAGGGTTGTTGTGCTAACTACCTAAAAAACCTTGATTAACCCGTTGCCAAACAATAACAGCATTTAACCACTTTCTTGCTGACAACTCTGGAAAACACTGTGGGAAAAGGAGAAATTGCTCGTTAAAAGCAATTTCTCCTCTTCCCACAATGTTTTTCCACTCTATCAGAAGCTCACTTTCAAACTTCATCACATTTTGAAATGCCGTCTGCAAACTCTTTCAATTTGGGACAGTCGAAAAATGTTGTTTGGTAATAGGTTAAACAAATACGTATGTATCGACATTGAAATCTTTACAAATCCCTCTAATCAAAAGTTTTTTTTTACCTCAAGATCTTTCATCAGCCCAGACAATCTATCCTTTAACTCCTGAACAGTTTCATCATCATCTTCGTCATCCTCATCCTGAAGCTCTTGTGTCACTGAAAGGATTCAACGATCATGATAACTATATCACCTTTAACCCTTTACCAAACAATAACGACATTTGACCAGTTTGTTGCAGACTCTTAATGAGCAATCTCTCCTTTTCCCACAGTTTTCTTCCCTATCAGAAGATTATTTTTCAATTTCAAAACATTTGAAATGGCGTCTACAAACTCTTTCAATTTGAGGCAGTCGAAAATTTTCTGTTTGGTAAAGGATTAATAGGGGTGAGTATCAGAGTCTGTTTGTATGCAGTTTTTCAAATCCCATGGTTCAATCTAAGACTTAAGCAATTCCTTCACTTTTGTGAAGAAGAAGTTGCTTTAGACTTGCATTGAACCATGGAAATATTATTTGATATATCCTATGTTGTTGGTTACTGCCTAACCCTTAGAATGCTGAGATATTTTCTAAAAACAGACTTTTGTGTCGTCTGCTATCCAAAACCTTAAATATCTACTTAATTTTGCTAAGGAAAGATACTAAGAAAAGCAAAAAAGTTAGATCACAGGACAGCCACCAATTTACTTGATTAATCTGATCAAGCTAATCCGCAGCAGATCTCTTTAAAACCCACTCTGACAAAAAAATAAAATTGCTTAATTGTCAAAATTGTTCTATAATATATCATGAAGAAAAAAGATCGAGCTAGTTTTTGCCACAGCATCTCACGAATTAAAATAAGAAAAATGGCTTTTTCAAATATCAAAATGGAAAGGTCAAAACGTTGTTGCATACTTCAACAAATTTGTTTGCAGGTTTTTCTTTTTTCAGAATGGTCCAAATCAGTAAATATGTTTGGGTGTATTGCATCAGTTATAGTATATGTCCACACTTACCAAAACAAGATGAATCAATATGTCTATAAGAGGGTTCCTTGTGATTAATAAAATGAATAGCTTTCCGCATTTTTTTTCACTGAAACAATTTCTATGTTTAGATCCAATAATGTTGTCTCTTACAAGTCCATGTCACACTGATTCAGCACTCCTAATATCAACACAGAAAAGGGAATACCCCTTTCCAAAACAACAAATTTTGGACTGTACCAAATTGAAAGAGTTTGCAGACGACATTTCAAAATGTGATGAAATTGAAAAATATTCTTCAGATAGAGCAGATTTCTGAAAACCTTGTGGGAAAAGGAAAAATTGCTCATCACGAGCCATTTCTCCTTTTCCAACAATGTTTTCTAAAGTCGTCTGCAACAAAGTAGTCAAATCTTGGTATTGTTTGGGAAAGGGATTCACACATAAAGATGGGTGTATTGGAGTCCTTTGATCTCAATATTTATTTCAAAATCACTAACACAATCAATTATCTTTTATGGAAACTATTTAGAATTGTTTGGTCAAGAAAATTTGAAAGAGTTCTGGTACATACAAAATTGAGTTTGAAGTTGAAGTTTAGCAAAGGGGAATACTTTATCTGGGTCTGGTTTAACCCTTTACCAAACGCCAAATTTTTGACTGTCCATAATTGAAAGAGCTTGCAGACCACATATCAAAATATGATGAGACTAGAAAATAATCTTCTGATATAGCAGAAAACATTGTGGGAAAGGGAAAAATTGCTCATTATGAGCCATTTCTCCTTTTCCCACAATGTTTTCTACAACACAGACTACACTCAAAAGATCTTTGAAACATTTAACACAAAGGAACGTCATGATCAATTTCAGAAGCAACATTAAACATAAAAGTAACTTATTCTTTCTGATGTTTAAAAGAACTATAGTAACAAAAGAGCACATTCCAATCTATAGTACTTCATTCTAGGTCAACACAACCTGCTTGACGTTAGACAAGTTTGGGACATGTATCCAATATAAAGATAAAATGGGATCCTACTTCAATATTTACCCCTCTACCAAACAATGAGAACATTTAACCATTTTGTTGCAGATGACTCTAGAAAACATTGAGGGAAAAGGAGAAATTGCTCGTAATAAGCAATTTATCCTTTTCCCACAAGGTTGTCTGTCTACCCTATCAGAAGATTATTTTCCAATTTCAGCACATTTTGAAATGCCGTCTGCAAACTCTTCCAATTTGGGATGGACGAAAATTTGGTGCTTGGGAAAGAGTTAAGCAATAAAGGACTGCAATCACATACCAATTTTGATACATCAATCATATTTCATTTCCCTCTTTGATCATAAAACATGAGCACATACACCATCAAGAACAAATAGCCTCTTTCCATTGAATTGATTTCAATGTTTTGATCTGCATCTACTTTTCCAACAAGTCTTAGATAGCTTACATGTATGTATTTCTCTGTCAATAACAGTACCGCAATGTACTTTAAACTGGAAAGGGTTGAACTCAAACCTGTATTGACCTATGTTGCTTAACTAGGCTGTTGCTAAAGGCAACTATGTACAGTGGACCCACGTTAGTCCGAATGTCGTTTATCCAGATTATTCACCATCCCAACAGAATTTCTAGGGAACGGTCCTTACCTTCATTAATTTAACTGTTTAATGCGGAAAATCCGCATTCCGGAACCGGACAAAAAAAATCGGGAACCAACAGTCACTTTTCATAGTATATGCGTATGGCTAGTCAGGAAACCATTATAATCGTTTATTTTGAGGTTTCAGTTGCGATGAAGGGATCGGTCTACTGTTGTAAATGGCATTCACACGTTTTGCAAACTGGCATGTATGCTTGACCATAACATGTCACCTAGTGTAGTGTACTGGAAGGTGTTGATTGTTTGTTAATCGGTCATTCTGTCAGTTGATTGGTCCTACATAATTATAATTACGGTCGCACGTCGATAGTTCAGTTTGTATGGTGTTGATTGGCTGCTCAGACAGTGATCAGTAGACAATGTCTGGCAATCATTTTCAATTATTACTCAATCGATATGCTCCTTCAGAGCTATCTTAAGGAAATAAAACTTCTCGAAAGAAATCGCTTCAAATTGTCATTTATTTAAAATCCTTTTTAACCAAATAAACACTTTATATTTCCCTTCAAAAGAAAAAAAAAAGAATTGTGTGTTTCTAACTTCATAGTAATTATCATGATACACCGACACCGTGTAAACGTAAACATTTCGCCACTAACCACATTTCGCTGTAACTCGCATATTCTTTATTCCGGAAAATTCGTTAATATGAACATTTCTCCTAGGAACGAAAGTGTGCGGATAAACGAGGGTCGACTGTATACCTAGATACACAACAATTGAACTTGATAAACATCCCAAAATGCAGAATATCATTTAATGTTCATTGAAGTGGAGAAAATAGGTCTAATATAAGAAACAAAATAGTTTGCACATACTTCACCCTCTGCATGTTTCAGTTGCCAATTCATAAATGCTTCTTTACCAGACAACCTTTACCCTTTTAGTGCTGGAACCAACTTACTGCTTATGCGAACAGGTTAGATCCAGGCCAGCTGCCAAGTAAATTGGGGACTGGCCTGTGATCTAAACTGTTTGCTACTCTGAGTATCTTTCCTCATCAAAATTAAGCAGGTATTTAAGGTTTGGAAAGCAGACAACACAAAAATCTATTTTTTGAAAATTACCCAGCATTGTAAGCATTAAAACATGGCAACAGAGACTTAATAGACAAAATCTGGGATCCGATCAGTATAAAATTATAATAGGTCAAGGTGCTTCACATGATTGAAAGATTCACCATAGTGAATTGAATTTTACCCTCAAGCTCTAGTTAGAAGTCCATTATATGGTGCACAGTTAAACTTAATTTTAACTTTCTCCTGTCACTAGTGCCATTTTGGGACCGATAACTAGTTGCCGTATATCATTTGTGATATCCGGCACTAACCATATAACACATCCACGCGGCCAATCAATGTATACGTCATAAGAACGACATGACGCCATGTCTACATCATTCTCTTGTTATTTTTTCCTTTTTTCTAGACTTTCATTTACATCTTGTTTGTTTGAAAGAATGCATAAAGGTAACAGGACAAATAGAACAGAAAGTTTGACTTTGACCTTTTATCACAGTGGTTTCTCAAGACTTCCACAGGAGATACACTAAAGTATGGTATGATAAGGTAAAGGATAAATCGAAGTGACCTGATAATTGATGATATCATATTTTTATCAAGACCATGTTTATACAGCCCATTCACCTATCTAGACTGTCATACTGAATTGGTTAAATTCAGAGGTAAGATGCAAAGGAAAACAATAACCAAGAATGAACAAATTATAATAATAATGAAAAAAATAAAATTATTAATAATAATAATAATAATAATAATAATGAAAAAAAAAATTATTAATAAAAATAATATCAATAATAATAATAATAATAATAATAATAATAATAATAATAATAATAATAATAATAATAATAATAATAATAATAATAATAATAATAATAATAATAATAATAATGATAATAATAATAATAATAATAATAATAATAATAATAATAATAATAATAATAATAGTTGTGATAATAACAATAACAATAATAATTATAATAATAATAATAATAAAAACAACAACAACAACAATAATTATTATGATATTAATAATTAATAATTATATTGTAATTTTAAGCATAATAACTTGTAACAAAAGAGGGAATTGCTTGTCATCAAAATGTCCACAGCTTTATCATTATACAATGGGTATGATTCAAAGTGAAACTGGAAAAAGTATGTATACACTGTCAAATGTTAAAAAAAACTTCTCATTTGTAGTATTGCACCATACCTGACTCAGTTTTCTTATTACAGTAAAAGTTATAAAAAGGCAAGACAAAACATATCTAAATATTGTCATACAAAAATCAAACGTTACTGTTGAACAACCATTGACACGGAAGAATAAAGAACATTTTAAACTGAAAGAAAAAAATGCAAAATATATCTGTCAATCTTAAAATTACCAAGGTGAAAAGTATGACAAGATTAATTAAACCAAGAGTTTGTTTAACTCAAAAACTTTTCTTTAAACCTTTCGTTTAGATATTCCATTCTGTTATAGACTAAATCCTTACCTTTGATAAGAGACTTTCTATTTGACCAGTATACAAACTATTGATACCATTACATGCCTATCTATTGGCATAAAATCAATAAGTCTCTTCTATCAATGATATTGATCATGTGTTGATATTATCAGTGGATATTTTTTGAGAATCAACAATCAATAATCCTCAAGTATTTCCTCCAGTTTCTAATCCATTTTCTAAAGATAAATGTTGTAGGTACTTATACTACCATTTTACATTTCCATCAACCGAAGGTTTGTTTTATCATCTGACAAATTGTCATTACACCAATGGTTTAAATTTCATGTTAACCAACCTTTGTTCCATATATGCTGTTGCTCGATGATGACAGTTTATGACTCAATTAGGGGGGCGTTTTACTTAACCCATTACCAAACGCCAAATGTCTGACTGTCCCAATTTGAAATTATTTAATCTTATCAAGAAATGTTGAACTTTGAACATGAACATAACATGTTGAGAAAGAAAAGAGTTGGAATAATGTTTTCTCTCTTATATGTATGGTGAATTATAGTGTTAAAACTAGATTTTGTAGTAACTTGTTAAGCATAGAAATTTGCCCTTTTTTCCCCTTTTATGCGCTAATTTTCCCCCCTCATGGAACCCAACCCTCTTCCCTCACTGAAAACAATACCCAGAATTCAACAAATTATTATAATTGGCGCATCAAATCATTAAAATAATCTTCATATCATTATGCAACTTGAAACATCTAAGCTCATACAGGCAAATTCTCTTTTACTTATATTTCGAAAAGCGAATGTTTACCACTGGTAAAGAAGTCATGTGGCATGTGCTCATCATTTAAGACTTTAAAATCACCATAAATGTGTCTGTGAAATCAATTTCCTCAATTTTAACAGAGAAATGGCTTATCAATGATATGTACAAATTCAACACCAGGAGTGTAACAAAGGATTAACCCGTTACCAAATGCCATATTTCTGACTGTCCCAAATTGAAAGGGTTTGCAGACGACATTTAAAAATGTGATAAACTTGCAAAATAATATGCTGATAGGGTAGAAACCATTGCAGGAAAAGGAGAAATTGCTCATTAAGAGCAATTTCTCCTTTTCCCACAGTGTTTTCCAGAGTCGTCTGCAACAAAATAGTCAAATGTTGTTATTGTTTGGTAATGGGTTATTAAAAGAAGATAAAGGCCCAGATAGAAGCAAGGATATGTCATATGCTAACTTTGTTATTTCTTTTCCAAACCCTTAACTGTGGGTACTTCCCAAAAACATCTCTACATGACAATTCTAAGGAATCCACATATTACCAAAGAAAAGAACTTGTCAAATATTTTTTTTTGAAATACAGCCCTAATACTCCCACTTATCCAGACCACCAAACAGCTCTAATTATTCTCATGAAAGTCTAGACAAAAAATAGAAAATACATGGTTGGTATCATGAATCGGAAATGTTATCGGGCAATGCGTAGGAATATTATCCGGTGAGCCGAAGGCGAAACGGATAGTAATCCGATGCCGAGCCTGATAACTTTTCCTATTCAAAGACACCAACCATCTATTCTATCTATCCAGTTACCTTTGTGTATCGTTCCAAAAAAAATAATGGAAATAAAACACAAGTAAAAAGGAAACAAAAACAAAGTCAAGAATGATTTAAACATTACCTCACGTGTCATGGGGTACTTATAACGTCATGACTTGTCACTTGCTATGGTATATGTTTAGTGCCGAATAACACAAACGTAATACGGAACCTAGTTATCGGTTCCAAAATGGGAGTAGTAACAGGACAATGAATGACCTTCTACTCACCGTTTGTTGGTTCAGGTGGACTAAATCTCATCAGATTATTGTCTTTGGGAGGTCTAGGAGGGGTTCCCTTCCTCGAGAGCCCTTGGGGTCTGGGTGGGGCAGGTCTCATATGGCGCCGGGGCCCAGACTGTGGCCGACTTGGGGCGTCTCTCATCTGGACTGACCCTTGCATAGGATTCGGGACTGCTGGGGCAACTCTTGACGGAACCATGGGTGTTCTTGAAGGAGAGGGAGGAATTCTAGGCCCAGTGGGTCTAGGTGGGGCAGCCCGTTTGAGTGATGGTCTTCTGGTGAAATCCTGCTTTATTGACTGTGGAAGAGGCGGTTTTCTCAACTTTTTATCACTCGGAGCGAAATCGTTCGCAAAGAATATCGAATTACCCACGGAATATGCATCGGTATCTACTAAATCAAAGTTTTCACGAGAATAATTCCCTTGATAGGCCATTCTCCGCTTTTGGGCTTCATCAGAAACTATTGCTTTGTCAGCAAAATCCACTCCTGAACCAGAACTACGATGCGAATTAGTCCGAGATTTGGATTCAGCATCTTGTTTTGCTCGAACAAACTCTGTCTTTATCAATGAATCTAAAGGTCTACTTAAATCCCAATCTTCAAATGCTTTCTTTCCACCAGAGTCCCTTTTGTTCGATTCAAGGGAACTAGAGCTTCTTAAAGTATCATCTTTTATTTCGCACAAACCATTTTCAGACTGGGACTGGCCATTGTTTATCTCGGACATGGACTGAGACTTTGGCATCGTAACTGATTGATCTTGATTGTGCTCAACAGTTGATAATGATCTGGTTGAAACAGATTTTGGTAATGTAGGGACATTAAATTTTACAGGCTTAAAACTTCCATCGTTACTTGCAAATGGTTTTGGTGTCAATAAAGGCTTTGGTTTTATCACTGGTTTTGGGGCAAGTGCAGGTTTGGGTTTTAACTTTGGTTTTTGATTATTCAATGATTTAGTTTTTAACAAAGAATTTACAGCTTGATTCTTGTCACTTGTATCAGAAGGTTTAACTTGAACAGACTCAGATCTACCTTCATCTTCACCCTTCACCATATCATGTAAAGTTTTATCTGTTGTGATACCACTTGGAATGGCAGTATCATCACCTTTGGACTTAATCTCATTGGCGTTACTATCACAGGAAGCTTGTGTCGGACATTTAGGCATATCACCAATAATATCCACGAATGATAGAGGACACATACCCTGTTGACCAGTCTCATTCTCAACCAATATCCAATTGTCGTCTATCTTTCTAATCACTGAGAGCGTCTCGCCTTCACTAACAGACAAATCTTGTGGAGTTTCTGATACAAATGAGTGTAAGACTAGAGCAAATGTGTCCTCAGCTCTATGGGTGCTGTTTAATTTATCATCATTCGCTGGTATATCAGATGTTATCTTACTGTTTTCATCAACAGTCGGAGTTTGTTGTTCTATCACATTTACACTTTGATCTGCCTGCAGATCAGATGTTTGTTCAGTTGTGTAAGCATAGGGACAGTCTACAACAATCTCTACAAAACTTGCTGGAAACAGACCAATCTGGCCATCAATTTCACCTTCAATCCACTGTTCATCCACATGTTGAATTAGTGTAACTATATCATTTGGATCAAAGCTCAGTTCATCTGGGTTTTCCCCAACAAATGGATATAAAGTTCTAGCGTATGGTGTCACACCTGCTACAGTATCACTGTAAGAATTCCCTCTCTCTACGCTTTTCTCGGAAACTTGTACATTTTCCATTTCCACATTGTCCTTAGAATACCTTGCTGGTTCTGTTTTCACACCTGCGCCACTGGCCGATTCCAAATCCATACTGGACTGTGTGCTCAGAGTGGTTTGGTGAGAAGAATTAGATCCTTGATCGTTTGGCTTACCAGTCATGTGGTATGAATGATCCCTTTCAGGCTGTGTTACCTGGCTGTGTGGAGAAGCATCAGCCGTCTGTCCACTCTCAATACATTCATTCTCATTTAGAAGTTGAACGCAGGACGTCAGAAACATTCCTGACTTCCCATGGCACTCTCCCTGGTACCAGTCCTCATCAATGACCTCTGTGACTTTGATAATGTCCCCTGCCTGAAAACTGAGTTCCTCGTCGAGCTGGGCAACGGCATCAACAAGGGCTTGGGCGAACAGGGGCTCTGATGAATGGACACTGCGGCTCCTGTCCCGTAGCAGGGTGGGGATCTCTATCTCCACTACATGGGTGATGGGGAAAATACCAGTGACCGTGTTACTTTCCCCCTCCCACCAAAACTCATCTACTGGGTGTAAACCAATTATAACGTCTCCTGAAAAGATTAAGAAGACAATTGCGTGATTCAGTTCACTTTATATATTTTCTAATTTGGGTATAGAACTATGTCAATAGCATTTCTGTTATGTACATGTATGAATTCCAATCCTATCCATTCATACTTCCTTGGTAGTCTAGCAGTAGAAAGCTAAAAACAATCATTATGCCCAATGACAACTTAAAATGGAATATTTGGTAATTCAAAGCTACATTGAGTTCATGTCTTCTGAAAAGATGAGAAGGAATGTTCATGAACTTGAAATCATACCTTTGCGGTTATACACATTTTGAGCTAATATTTGAGTTAAAATATGATAATTGTCTGCTACAATTTGTTTCATATATTTGTTCTGCTTTTGTGGATTTGGGTTTTACACTTTCTTTGAAGTCTACAAGTACTAGCAGGGTTGTCATTAAGAACCGGCTGCCGGCCAATTTGACCACTTCAAATGACTTTTTGGTCGGCTGAAACATCAACAATTAAAGGCCAGAACGGCCTGAACTGCGTCACAGTATAATCTGAGGGGTTTTGTGCATATGAATGGATTTGAAAGAAAGCTAAGAGATTTTTGAAGACAAACCAATTAATTATGTTGTATAGCAGAAATCAAATAGAAGACAAAATAGACATGAACAATTCAACTATCCCAGTACTCCATTGGTACTCAAACCCAATGCTTTTAGTCTAATCAAATGAAAAAATCTTATTCCAGTCATCAACAAAATAGGTCTTGTAGACGAAAACAAGCTTTTTCAGTTCAATTACCTTTCTACTGGGGGCTACAGTCTCAAGATACTTAAGAAACACTGTAGCACCAATATATGTAAATACAGCTTCAGTCAGAGAGTCATAGATTTATGGAACAGTTTGACAGAAGAAGAGTTTTATCCAATAGTCACTGTGAATAGTTTAAAAGTGCATTAAATATATGTTGGCTAAATGCCATATCAATGTCATGCCCGAGTATTACGAACTTGAACCGGAACACAAGAACTTGGTAGATCAAAATAGATCGGAGAGATGTAAGCCTAAAAATGTATCTCAACGACAAACTAATCAATCATACAGTCTAGTCAAAATAATTTGA
The DNA here is from genome assembly GCA_947846245.1 of Cerastoderma edule. Classification (NCBI taxonomy): domain Eukaryota; kingdom Metazoa; phylum Mollusca; class Bivalvia; order Cardiida; family Cardiidae; genus Cerastoderma; species Cerastoderma edule. The sequence goes on along the minus strand of OX401416.1, from coordinate 12,368,106 downwards.
CGTGAAGATTGCTTTTTATTTTCAGATGGGGCAATCTAACGTCGAAATTTCCAGCGATCCAAATAGGGTCAGACTTCCCAAATTCTAAGTTTCTGATTTAAAGCAAAAATAAGAATTAATGACAATCCTGGGTGAGGAATGCATAACTACATTTCTCTTAATAGATTTTAATATATAGACCTGTAGCTGATGAGCCAAAAAAACAACTCTTATAGTCAGAGATATTGTTTGCAATGTCATAACTTGATAGCAGGAAGAAATTGATAAGTATCTATAAATGTTATGGTCATTGTTTGTCAGTTTCATATGGATTAGTCATAACACATCCTATGTACATGTATACAGGGTTGTCATTAATTTTCAAAGTTAGAGGTCAACTTTTGAATTTAGGAGGCCAATGAAGCAAACAAAAAGTAGGTGTTATAACTACTACTTAAGACCATATATCATTTTTGTTCACGTTTGAGTCAACCACAGAGTCACTTGAAGCGGTCAAATTGGCCGGCAGCTGGCTCTTAATTACAACCCAATATGCAGGGATATTTTTTGAAATTAGAACAATGGGTTTTGGGAACGCATCCGATTTGAAACAATGAGTATTTTAGGAAAACAATCGGTCCTTTTTTTCAAACTACATTTGGAGAAAACTGAACTTGATGATTCAAACTTCTCTGACCACTTGGTAAAAGACAGTTGTTTCACATTTTTTTGTCTCATATAAGGAAAAGGAACCTCTCCAAAAAGGTAGGTGATTAAAATCATGAAAGTAAAAGCTTTACAAGTGATTCCTGCCATTGACACAAGTTAATGTTTTCTTTCAGTCAATGGGTCCTGAGGGATGCATATAGGAAATGTAACAATGAGTATCTTGAGATTTTAATGAGTAAAAGATGCAAAACCCATAGCAAAAAGTATCCCTGAGTATGTATATGTGTATGGGTTGGAAAAACACAGTGACTTTCTTTTATAATTTGGGAAAAGGTCTGGCACTGGACAAATTGGGACAAATTGCAGTTTTCTCTAGAATTGGGAATTGTCAGGAATAACTTAATTCAAACAAAACAACTATGATACACTATGATACTTTCTTTTTGGTTGTACTGGCCCTAAAACCAAGCTCCCTTTGTGTTTTGAGGAAGTTGTCGCCAATCATTTAAGCTTTTTGAAGTAAAGTAGATGTTTTTTATTCATTGATTCATTTCACAGTCATTTTTGGAATCTCTCATTGGGAAATTGGTAAAAATAGTCAGTTATTTTAACCCATTACCAAACAGTAACAACGTTCGACCAGTTTGTTTCAGATCACTCTGGAAAACAATGTGGGAAAAGGAGAAATTGCTCTAAAGAGCAATTTATTCTCTCCCCACAATGTTTTCTGCCCTATCAGATGATTGTTTCACAATTTCATCACATTTTTCTTTTTGGGACAGTCGAAAATTTGGCGTTTGGTATAGAGTTAATTGGGAAAGGGTCATATAAGGAAAAAAAAATCGCTGAAACCTTTTTGCAAGCCCAGATCCCCAGTCTGCTGAGCGGAAAAGTTTTCGATAGCTGCAAACACTTTCTGGTTAGGACCAGTGTGCGGTAAATGTATCTTCTCAACAAAGTCTTTCGGGAAACTACCCTCCTTCTCGCCCAACTTCCCAGTAAGCCAGTTCTGGTCAACATAGCTTGTGACCTTGAGGATGTCACCTTTACACAGAGTAAGCTCCCCTGAGAGAGAGGAATCAAAACTGTGCACAGCTCGGACATATTTTCCCACATACTCCTCCGCTTCGGGCCTCATCTGGAAAATAAGTATTAACACATGAAAAAACTCCATATAAATCTATTCTCTCATTTTAAATTTAAATGAGTTATCCAGTGATCTCAATAAGAAAAGGCCGAAACAAATTTGAACAGGCCATTTGGAGGGAGGGTCAATGGGACTTCTTAACATCTTCGCGAATTTGTACAACCGGCCAAAAAATAATTTGAAGCAGTCATATTGGCCTGCAGCCTGTTCTTATTGAGAACACTGGTTATCATTTGTCCAAATCAACTTGGTTGCTGTCTGAAGCAACAAAAAAGGAACTAAATAATTGGTGGGGAGGTAATAAGGATTTAACATGATAGGTCACATAATCACATTTCAAAGTTTAGAAATAGTTTGAGAGGTCCTTATTAACAACATTAGCAGACAAATAACAAGTCTTCATAAGATCTTTTATATGTTATATCAATGGTTCAATGCAAGACTATAGTTAGTGCTTCATAAACATGAAGCACTTACTATAGTATTGCATTGAACCCTCAATATCATTTGTAACAAGAACTTATAACAGGCATGTTCCAATCTTAAAATAAAAATATACCAGTTTTCAAACAAGCAAAATTCACTTCCTCAATTCAGTTCCCTAATTCAGCAATAATTCTTCCCAAGCTCAATAGAGTAATGCTTTTTCGTAATAACTTGGAGAACAGAAAAACTAGTGAAGATAATTGACATAAATTTTGCTGTCATGTAATTGTAAGAAAGAAAAGTATATAACCAATTATCATACATAACTTTATCAAGGGTTAAATAGTATATCAGTCAAATAGCAAATATTATTGAACCTGTGACCTTAGATTTAACTTTTGTATTACTACCGACACCATTCTGTATGATCAATCCATTTCCTTTTTTACCCAAAACAGATATTTAACAGCACTTCGTTGAGGACACATCTAACAGAAGGGTCTTGTAGGAGTATTTCCTCCCACTTGACATTCACATTTCACATTCACATTTCACATGGTTCCATTTTGTGTTATACAGAATATTTACTTCTCAAGACTTTGTTGCGTTATATAACAGGGGCCCATAAAAGGCACCTTCCCAATTGGACATTTCTTTAAATCATGCTGTGTTCCCTAAAATTCAAAGCCATACCTGCTTTTTGGCTTCCCAATTCAGAAATTTCAGCAATAAAATATCCCAAATTAAGCAGGCTTGGACCTCTTCCCAATTTAAGCCCTGCTTCTGTTGTTTAACCTTTCTTCGAATTTAGAATAGATTGAGCAATGAGGATCTTTCATATAAGTGAAAATATTGTACTGTTTTCCTCAGTGATAATTCGAAGATTTTGACTATGATGACAAACATGGTATGTAAAATTATCAACGGTTGTTATTAAGAGCCGGCTGCGGCAATTTGAACTCTTCAAATGACTTTTTGGTCGACTCAAAAAAGGGAAATTGAAAGGCAGTCATAAAAAGTACTTAAAACACATAATTTTGGTAGGTGTTTGCTTCATTTACCTCCTCAAATCCACTGTTCCCCTCTGAATAAAAAAACGACTACCCTGGTTCAATACAAGACTATAGGTCAGCAGTTTACATTTGTGAAGGTGTTGCTACAATCTTGCAATGACCCTCAAACTTTGACCCTTTCCCTCACATATGATCTGGTAACTGAGCCTAGTAGAAAGCACAACAGGTGACATTTCTACAAAGTATACTTAAACAAACAAAAATTAGCCCTTAGAATGCTGGGTAATTTTCTTAAAATAGATTTTTGTGTCCTCTGCTTTCCTAAAACATCTGCTTAATTTCGATGAGGAAAGATACTCAGAGTAGCAAACAGCTAGGTAAGATCACAGGCCTGTCGCTAAGTAAATTAGCGGCTGGCCTGAATCTAACCTGTTTATTTAAGCATGATAGAAACCTTTGAGAAGATAAAAAAAAAGTGGCTTGTTATTCATGAGCAAGTTCTTCTGTTGTGACTATTGTTTCCACTACGATTGTATGCACGTCAATTTCTATTCAACCACTACGTGACTTGAGTAATACATGTTCATTTAAAAAAAGCAGTTCTGGCTCTTTTGCTAAAAGGAGAAAATACTAATAGTCAGTGATAATAATGATAGAGCTTGCAAACCTGGATTTTTTCCATTCCTAAGGCTTTTCTTTCCACATCTAATTCATAAATGCTACAACGATTAAAATCTAGTTGACACAATCACAACAGTAACAATTGCCTTTCACTTAACTGTGTTATCAATTACAAAAGCAAGTGAACCACACTTCAACCCTTCTTTAACCTTCCCCTTTAATGGTTTATATGACTGGTCCAAATTGATATAAATTGCAGGCGACATACAAATTTCATTTAACATTAATTTGTGATATTGGACATAAATCTATTATGACAAAAAGAGGAATTGATCATACAACAACAAGTATATTGGCCAGAAGACTAAGAATACATTATCTGACATTTTCAAAATAAACTGTGTTCATCTCCAATGATATTAATAACTACTACTAACCGGTTACCCTTAATCTTTCCTTTACACAGGTGTCCCAGGGAATAATCCAAACTAAAAGCTGAAGCAAACAGCGATTGTAAAATAGGACAAATAAAATTTCTTTAAGTGAAATCATCATACCCTTTTTACCCAGTGATTTATTCATTACATGTTGGTTACCATAAAACTGACCCATTCCCAATCAAACTAACTGCCTTTTTTCCCCAATTTTCCAAATAAGCTTATCTTTGAATTTAGTTAGTCTTGAAAAACTCCCAGTTGTAGAGAAAAATGCTATGATTTTTCCAAATTTGCCTGGTACAAAAACGTCAAAAAATCGCTGTGACCAGTATGCTCGTCAAACTAATTAGACGCAATAGGGAAATATCGAGAAAACTTTGCATCGGGCAATATCTCCCTTCACATCAAACTTTCGTACATTTGAGCACCGATATTTTCATTATTACGGTTAAATATCAAAAGACATTACTCACAGTTATAAATTAATCCATTTTTAATCAATCCATACATGTAAGATGTCTGTATTCTGCAAATTTACTTTGTAAGAATGGTTTAACACTAGGTGAAGATTTTCTGCTCCCAATAAACTTCATTTGTGCATGCGCACTGGAGTATGAAAAACCTAATTTAGCGGTTTTTAATTGTTTAATCGTAATCGACACCATTATAATTTATTTGGTGGTATGTAAGTTTATTTTATGTATCTTGTCTGATAAATTGACTATGAATGGCAATTCTGTTATTTAAATCTGAAAAACAGAATTTGAAAAACTCACCACTTTTTTGATCATTCGAAATTTCGACGTGAGATTGCCCCATCAAAAAATCAAAGGCAATCTTCTCGTCGAATCATTTTGCCTAATGTGACCCTTAATGATGCTTAATAAGACATGTTACAAAACCTTATTGTTGATGCCACAGAGACTCGTAGTTAAGATATTTTTGGGGAAAAGGCTTTATATATACAAGGCCCTGTGGTTGATGGGCATTCTGTAGTTCATCATCATCATCATCTTTGTTAATGCCCAACAGTCCTCTATGCGTACAGGCTTACCAAGGCAATAATCAAAATCATTTGATGTGAAGATTGCTTTTTATTTTCTGACGGGGCAACCTAACATCGAAATTTCTAAGGATCAAAATAGCACATGCGCACAGAAAATTTACTGGGCGCAAAAAATCATCAACTAGCACTAATAAAACTGTTCTTACTAAGTTAATATGCAGATTACAGACATGTTAAGTGCATGGTTTGATTAAAACAGGAATAATCACAAATGTGAGTAAAATAATTTGTTAATTCACAATGACAAAGACCTAATAAACACAGATAAGCAACTCTGCAAAATACCGTTCTTTCTCGCGTTGACATCTCGTTCGCGAGATTTTGTCTTCCTGTAAATACAGACGCTTTATTTTGTTAATCAAAGCGTCTGCCGTTGCTGAGCAGCTATGGTAGCCCTTTAATTGACTGTCCCGACCCCAAAAACCTATAAACAGATGGCCACAAGCTGTGGTGCCCTGCTGTGATAATTACCGGGGATTATAACTTATTTTAATATTGCACTGTGTCAAACTGAAATGTTTAGCTAAATCTTATGACGGAGGAAAATTTCAGCAGCAAAATTTACTGTTAAAATATTAGCTTAAATCTATACTTTTGTGGAATGGGTCTCTAAATGGGAATTATCTTTTTTGCGGCATATCATGTACAATATTCTATGAATTAATAATTCGTAATGGGGAACATTCTATTTTCTTTGAAAAATGTACTCAATACCATCATCATCACCATCTGCATCATCATCATCATCATCATCATCAACAATGTTAGAATTATATTATCAAACAACAACTAGCTAAAGGTTTTATCCATTCTAATAAAATCTAGATATAAAAAAATAAATGCGTGTGTATTTCTATTTATAAATGAAAAATGATCGTTCGGATAAATTTTCAAATAAAGATAAACGTTCAGGAAGAAAGTTCATCATTTCTGTTTCAATAAGAAATTTTCTGTAAGTAGATCATGGTTATGTGAACCATTCTCATTCCAGTGAACAGTCGTCAGATTTCTAAAACAACTTGGCACAAGAAAGAACGTATGCCTGACATTTTTTTTAAAGAGATACAGACTTGGCTACCTAACCTCAAAAAGCAACCTTACATGTGATATAAATGGAATTAATGTACGAATTTGTAGAAAGAAAATATTTAGCATATAAACCATTGTTTTCAATAAATGAAAACATCATTTTCCCCTTATCAAAAGTCTAGATCATTTGAAAAAGAAGGGTTAACGTGCCCACTGTTTATCAAGTGATATACAGGAAGCTTGCATCATACTATTGTACTTTATTGTCAACTAAGAATTTGAGTTGTCCCCGTGGGGGGTAAGATAACAGACATTCCAAAGACTAGGCTAACTTTAGAATTACATTTTGTATTAGATCTTTTTAGAGTGTCTTTTCAGCTAGAGCCATATACTTCTGCGCACAAATATGCACCCGAGTCTGCTTTTTATCTCTTGATTCGCAGCATATTAATGTCATACACTTCCAGCACACACAAACATGCTGTCATTAGCGGCAAATTTTACACTTTCTTTGCATGGCAATTATTTCCAGCTGAACCAAACAGAACATATTGTTACATCTTCCACGTATACAGTTTATATACAATAAGAGAGTACTAAGAATAAATTCAAATTAAAAAAAACAAACAAGACCAGTTAAGAGAATTTAAATGCCTCTTAACATCACAAAAATATGAAAAAAAGTTCTTGATCTTCCCTTATTCGATAAAAATATGTGTAATGAATCAAAGTTTGTCTAAATCAACCCATGTTTTGTTTTTGTTTCCGAGGAGTTAGACAAAAACTATTGCTCTACTACTAAAACATGCAACCATATAATTTCAAAAAACCAAGACCAGATAAGAGAATTAAAATGCCTCTCAATATCACAAAAATGTATAAAAGTCCTTGATCTTCAATTGGTCGATAAAAACATGTGTAATGAATCAAAGTTTGTCTAAATCAACCCATATTTTGTTTTTGTTTTCGAGGAGTTAGACAAAAACTATTGCACTACTGCTAAAACATGCAACCATATGATTTCAAAAAACCAAGACCAGATAAGAGAATCTAAATGCCTCTCAATATCATAAAAATGTATAAAAGTCCTTGATCTTCAATTGGTCGATAAAAATATGTGTAATGAATCAAAGTTTGTCTAAATCAACCCATATTTTGTTTTTGTTTCCGAGGAGTTAGACAAAAACTATTGCTCTACTTCTAAAACACGCAACCATATGATTTCAAAAAACCAAGACCAGATAAGAGAATTTAAATGCCTCTCAACATCACAAAAATGTATAAAAGTCCTTGATCTTCAATTGGTCGATAAAACTATGTGTAATGAATCGAAGTTTGTCTAAATCAACCCATATTTTGTTTTTGTGTCTGAGGAGTTATACAAATACTCTACCATCCCATTCAATTCCAGACATATAGCACTTTCGGTTCTATTGATGATACTCATTTTAAAACACGTGTTTCACCAGTGGTAAAAGGAAATCAATTGTTTTATATGCATTTATTAATAAAAACAACACACTAATAAAGGAATGTTAAAACTATCGAAAAATTAATAAAATAAACGTTAGTTTTCACACTTTATTCAACCTTCGTTTACACCGTCTAGCTGGCAGACACACTTCAGTGCAGACGAGATTAGGAAGTCTCACATAGTCTCCCGAAATCTCATCCTCCACGAGATGATAAGGGAGTTCGGTCTTTACCTATGGGGAGTTGCTTATCTGTGTTTATTAGGTCTTTGACAATGACAATGGAAATATGGGTCTCCAAACATTGCTACAAATTTTTTGTCGCATTTGTCCACCATTAAATCAATGGTTCCAAAGTTTGACGTGACGGGAGATATTGCATGATGCAAAAAATTCTTTCAATTTTTTTCCAATCACATAAAATTAGTTTGACTAACCAAAGCAATTGATTCTGGGAATTCATATTTGAGAATTTAGTGTCATGATGTATGCACGAATTGGCACGGTATTCAATAAATTGTTTGAAACATGAATGCTTTGGAAATACATGTCATTATGAGTTTCGAATACCAAAGTCAAGTCGACTTAACATCCTTATCTATAGATCTAGGACACTATTTGGGAAATCAATGTTTTGACAACTGAATGGTAAAGGCAGAATTACAGCGCATAGTATCCTTTAAAAGAACGACAATGGATTCACAATAAATACATGTATTCAGTAATTAGATTAAAACTAAAACTTGGCATACTAATATCAAAACGACGAAATGCTACGGAGGGTGAATAGTTGCTTTTGTTTGGTCAGGTGTCAAACTTGGAACTTGGTATGCAACAAATTACCCCACCCAAATTATACGGTCGTAACGTGTCAGGTTTAGGGACCTCCAAAACTATCTTCGACGAAAACTATGGAATCATTTTGATTTATACATTGCATGCGTAATTAAGAGTAACTATAGTCACAGACCTTTACAGAGTTTATTCTCCTTAGACGGAATTCTTGTTAGTTTTCATATTTCCATAACACAAGAGAAATGTTGATCAACAAGTGTCCCCTGTAGTCTAAATATAGACGACGACATCTTTCTGTGGGAAAACTGTTTTCGCTCAGATCAATGAAGCACTTTGCTTCAATATTTGAAATTCTCAAAATTTAATATGAGGAGACATTTTGAACAAAATATTCTTGTTTATTACTTTATATAACAGTTTTTTGGGTCTTTGATTCGGCTACAAAACATCTTGTTCGAAATTTGGGCATTTATAGGCTTGAAGACTGCTCGTATGGTAAACAGTAGGCTTAGGCCTACTGTCCCGAGGGCATACATATATAGTCTAGAGATAGAAAACGATATTTTATCATTGGTTCATTAAGTTTTAACAAAGATATACATGTGGTCACTGTACCTTAATAAGTCCTAGTAAGAAAATAACTAAAAAGGAATTTCACTTCAAAGTAAGAATAAAACGAGAAAATGTTCTGTCAAAAATGCTTGGAACAGTAAGCCTAGGCCCCCTACATAAGATTGCCAACACCATAAAACCGGGGACAGCAGACATTGAAGCATCTGTTCAGAGATACAGATAGTTAACATGCTTTCTATTAGCCTCAGTAGCCTTTGGTTTGGAAAGCACTATGACAAGTAACCCTTTACCAAACGCCAGATTTTCGATCATCCCAAATTGAAAGACATGGCAGACGACATTTCCAAATGTGATGGAATTGGAAAACAATCCTCTGATAGGACAGAAAACATTGTGGGAGAATGATAAATTGCTCGTTACGAGCAGTGTCTCCTTTTCCCCAGTGTTTTCCGGAGTCGTCTGCAACAAAGTGGTAAATTGTCTTTATTGTTTGGTAATTGGATATTCTGTACTTACTGAACAATTTATCATATAGTCACACTGGCTTAAATCCAATGTTATAGAAAGACGTTGCCTATCAAATTAATATTTTTGTCGTCTGCTCTTGCTCTCTAATTGGGAACAATTACAAAATACCATTAGGGAGAAATATGCCGTTCCAGAACTGAAAAATGTAGGTACGGCACTGGCGAAAAGGACCCATATGGGACTGTGTCAGTTGATTACTCTAATCTAATCTATCATCAAACAACTTTTATCGAATTCCTTTACCCTTCATTTATACAAGAAACTATAGTGCATTCATGTATCAGTTAGCCATGAAAAACCATGTTGTATTTTTGGCAAAGGATAGATCCCATAACCTTTGGCTTGAGAGAATTTGAGAGCGACAATTAAGTTTGTTGTAGGCCCTGGCACTTAACCCACGAGTAGTGAAATCTTGCGCTTCTATTAAAACATCTGAAGTCAGGCGAATAGCTGAGACTATCTGAAGATTATGCACTTGAACTATGGTATATTGAGCATGCTGCTTGGAATTAACCGTAGATACAATTTTGTGTGCTTTTTTTTTTAAATAAAAAGCTATGAAATGCATTGCTTATATATGACTTTATTTCAAGTAACATTCTATTTTCCATCAGTTTAGACTCGATGTCATGAGAACCACATTGCGACACAAGTTTTTGGACAAATATACCGATAAACCTATCGAGAGTATCACTGTAAAGGGAGTTGCAAAACAATCTTACGCAAGTGCGTAAGCCGAGCTACGCACCTGGAAGTGAATGTGTTACGTACTATACCCTCTATAGAATAATAACTAAGCTTGTTACGGTTGTGAATGTGTGTGTGTCAGGGTGTTAGTAAGAAAGTGAGTGTATTAACCCTTAGAATCCCTTAGAACAACATCCATCAAGTATTTCCTTGAAAAGACAAGGTGAACATTGATCAAGCAAATGTACGACCGTGTTTCGGTGATCGCGGTGTTTGAAGAATAAATGCACACTCTTTTTTAGACTTCACCCAAAGGGTGCCCTATATTGCAAGGTTCTAAATCCTACTAATGCCGGAACCGACTTCATGCTGGTGTATATATATATATATATATATATAGACAACACAACCGCTCAGTGTACAGCAGTGTTTTTCACCGATCGGATGTGTTTGTGTCTCTGAAAGGTTCATTTGCTTGGTTCGTTACATTGGTGGCAGCGGTGGGATTAAGACTTCTCCTTCTCCCCCTAAAATGTCACAGAGAAACCGAGGTAACTCTAAAAAGATATATGTGACTCAGTCTCGAACTCAGTTGTAAAGGGCCACCTTCAGTCAGAGAGTTGTAAAGCATTGGAACAACCTCCCTGATAAAGTAGTACTTGCACCCTCCATCAATTCCTTTAAAAGGCAGTTAAATGAATGGGCAGGGGGGTCCTGTAAGTTTAGCCCCAAGTGTGTAAAACAATAATTAAAGCACTTCAAGTGGACAGTGATAGTGACAGCGACTCTGAACTATGTAAATTGCCGCACAAGTTTTGTTTTAAACAAGTTTTTAAATTATTTTCACAAACGCATACTTTTAAATAATGTGTAATCAGAGACAAAGATAACATGTCTCTGGAGTAATATAGTAACCTATCAAGAGGGTCATCATTCAAGATCATTCAACTATGATCTGAGCCAAACTCGGATCACATCAAATATGGAAAAACGACATCCGAACTTGCCCAAGAAGCCAAAATTTCGTTTATATGTGTATATCCCATATCTGGCAAAATGACTATATGGACTATATGGACTTCTGCCGGAGTTGCCTTCCCCACGTATTTCCCAGGGGCCGAGACTCAGGACGAGTCTTCCCGGAAGTGGGAGTTACGTAACGTAACGTTCGTTGAACGTTTGTGCAAATTAGGAACCTAAATACTTTGTTTGAGAGAACATGCTGGTATATATATAAAGACAACACAACCGCTCAGTGTACGACAGTGTTTTTCACTGATCGGATGTGTTTGTGTCTCTGAGAGGTTCATTTGCTCGGTTCGTTACACAGTGTTTTATCTGAATGTTTATTACATTTTGGGTGTAGGCGCTGGTGATAATGCTTACGGAGCGTGGACATACAGAACATATTCCAAGAGAAGTACATGTACGTTATCCGGATAAGCCTATTTTGACAAAAGCATTATATATATGTCACAGACAGTCAGATACCGGCCGACGATGTGCTTGACCGTTCTGGGTTCATACACAAAGACCAATGTCGTGTAACATACATATATCATCAATATACACAAGCTGGTGTTATATTGATAATATATCTATGTCAAACGACATAGGATCTTGTTGGTTCAAAACGAAGTCAGACACATCGACTGCGATGACCGAGGAAAATAAAACATAAGTTATAGCATGTAGTTTCTCCTTTTATCAACATCCTTTTTCGTACTATTTCCTAGTATAAAGAGCGAATAAGTTCCTTATAAACACAGTTTGTATGCACTTTGTAGGGACATTGATTTCAACGAACAGCTTTGATGTGCACGAAATTTGGCCAATAAGCAGAGACTATCCCTTTAATTAGCGTATTACTGTTCACAATGTTATAAAATAAGGAGAGGTAAAATTGAAGGAGTGCAGTCCCTTGCTTTTGCAGTATATATAGAGAAGTTCTATCTAATCACTCCGTATCATTCAAGTATATTATAAAATTAAATAGTTAGTTCACATCTTGTGCCGTTCTCCATTTGCATAACATCTACTATTATGTCTATCCCATCAAAAGAATATTGTTGACTTCTGTTGTTATATGAAAACTCAACTGAGTTCGGGACAATGAAAAATCTTATCTTTTGAATATAAACAAACGCTTATGCTTTCTTCTGTGTGAGTTTTGTAACCCATTTCATCACATTTGGTTACATCTCTTCTATGAATGGATATAACCTATAAAAATAATTACAGTTAACCCTTTCATTTCAACAACTACGGCTTTTAATTCCTACTATAAGGATGCATTAATCCTTTATCAAACGCCAAATTTTCGACAGTCCCAAAATTCAAAGAGTTTGAAGATGACATTTCAAAATGTGATGAATTTGGAAAATAAGTTTCTGATCAAGCTGAAAACATTGTGGCAAATAGAAAAATTGCTCTTTACGAGCAATTTCTCCTTTTCCCACAATGATTTTCAGAGTCGTCTACAACAAAGTGATCAAATGTTGTTATTGTTCGGTAATGAGTTAAATTGAGTGAATATGTATATGAGGGAATCTCATAGCAAATCGACTCGATGACTAAATAATATTAACAATGAAAATAACTCAAAACCATCTATAGTATCTACAAACATTTTAATAATTAATTTCTCATAAATTAAACACCATCTAATGTATAATCAATGTAAATTATAAATAACAATAAATGTATTACATACTAGTTCACAAGGTCTTCAAAATGGAGCTTTAGGGTATGAATGGAAACACTTTATAGACCATATACTGTAGGAATCTGGATCCTTTGACCGACTTACTTCATGTGTATGACAAAATATGCTTAGTTGTATGAAGTCACCAGAATTCGTCAGTAAGGAAATTGTTTTTAATTTGTATAAGATTGTGATGGTAATATATTGTGTCCGATTGTTACAAGCCACCGCTGATTGCACCAGAAATAATTAACCCTTTCCCAAACAACACATTTTTCGACTGTCCCAAATTGAAAAAGTTTGAAGTCGACACTTCAAAATGTGATGAATTTGAAAAATAGTCTTCCGATAAAGCAGAAATCATTGTGCGAAAAGGAGAAATTGCTTGTTACAAGCAATTTCTCCTTTCCCACAATGATTTCCCAAATTGTCTGCAACAAAGCGGTCAAATGTTATAATTATTTGGTAATGGGTTAAACATAAGAACTTTACAGGAGATTCCATCAAGAAGTTGACTCAATTCAACAGTAACAAAAGAAAAAAATTGGCCATCATGACAAAGTTCTCATTTTGCCACAATTTTCTTTATCCTCCTTCTAATGGTTTTTCAAAGTTAATATAAATGAAGGAAATTTACAGGTATATATAAAGGAAAAATAATTGAGAGGTGAAACTAAACTGAAAACCTTCTGAATCCCTTCTGTATATAAACATTAACCCTTATAGTGCTGGAACCCACTTCATGCTTATTCAAACAGGTAAGATCCAGGCCAGCCTCAAAGTTAATTGGCGGCTGCCCTGTGATCTAACCTGTTTGCTATTCTGAATATCTTTCCTCATCAAAATTAAGCAGCTTTTTAAGGTTTTGGAAAGCAGACAACACAAAAATCTATTTTCAGAAAACTACACAGCATTCTAAGGGATAAAACATATTGTGACAAATAAACCAATCTCTCAAACAGTTCCTTTCTATAAAGGAGAATTGTTCCCAAGGTATCAATAGTCAGTACTTATCATATCTTGTATAGAGATTCAGATAAACTGCATATCCCATGCTCATGTTCTCACCATTCATAGAAAACCTATGATGTTGGTACTCATGTAAATCACCTTGGCGAGAATGTTATAATGAGCAACAAAGTATAATTTTTTATTAATGAAACATGCAGAACCCTCTGATATGTGCATTAATGAAAATGCTTCTTGTTACTAATGGTTGATGCCTGCCAAGGTGGACAATCTATGTTTGCCTACATGAAAGGCAATTTGGTCTTTTATTCTAAGTTCAAATAAGTCTCTTTATTTAATGAAGAGGCAGTTGAATATTGACAATTTATATCATGAAAGAATTTAGTACGTTGGATATAGAACATGTTCAGGTCTCAATTGACCCATGTGGATGTTTGTCAGACCCCCGGGCTACTGTTTTACTAAACAGTTTACGCTTAAGAATTGCGTTAGGCTAAAAAAAAAAATTCTCTTATTTCAATATTGGGCAAAGCAATATTGCAAAGTAACACATCATTGGAATTGTCTCTCCGAGACGCTTCCAATGATGTGTCACATTGCAATATTGTACTTTCATCGAAGAAACTTTTCATGTGTATCAGTAATGACTTACGAGACTCTTCCAATGACATGTCACATTGCAATATTGTACTCTCATCGAAGATACTATCCATGTGTATCAATTATGCCTTACGCAAATATTTCCTTTAAGTTGCTTAGTAAAACTGTACCCCGCCGGTGGCTGATGCCTATAACTTTAAAAAGTCTTTACTTCCTATGGCTTGGCATGAGTTGTCCCACTTTTAAGTATGTACAATGATTACAAGTTTGATCATGTGACTCCCTCACTTGGATTGTAGTATTGCGTTAGATAACCTGAAAATATACATGAGAAAAATTGTGATTTTTTTTTCTTGTTTCATCATAATTAAATTGTGAAAGGAACTATACTATCAAATAGAAGTCGGGCCTGTGGCCTTATTACATAATAAACATTATTACTATAACTATTCAGTGTCATTGTGACAAAGGCAGAACCTACTAAGTATGGGAAAATCCATTTCTTGTCACAATATTATTGTTAATGCTTTAATTTTCTCTTTGTACATCAAATCAATTGTTCTTCACATTAAGAACACATCTTTGAAGTCAAATTGAAAGCCATCATAAATAATTTTAGAGAAATTAGCAAACTTGAAATAAAAATCATTGTGTGTTATGAGACTTAAGGAAAATAATTTGATACAAGCCCTTCAAAGCACCTTTAGGAGGCTTAGGTAAAACATTGTAACACATTTGACATCAGAATTTAATACCTTTTAATTGATGTTTGCAGATGTTATCACTTTGAACAAGTAACAAAAGTCAAATTAATTCACTGGTATTTATTAACCCTTATAGAGCTGGAACCGACTTCTTGCCTATGCAAACAGGTTAGATCCAGGCCAGCAGCCAAGTAAATTGGCGGAAGGCCTGTGATCTAACCTGTTTGCTTCACTGAGTATGTTTCCTCATCTAATTTAAGCAGGTATTTAAGGTTTTGGAAAGCAGATGACACAAAAATCCATTTTTAGAAAAATTCACAGCATTCTAAGGGTTAATACAAAAAAAAACATACCATTCCATGGCATCATCCAATCCGGTCCCTTTAATTGCTGATGTTTTATGGATTTGATACTTCTGTGATTTGATGCTTGTTAGATTTAGGGCTGTGGCAATTTCTGCCTGTGTCATCGCACCTTCAATGTCCTGTTTGTTCGCCAAGATTGCAATTACCACATTCTTCAGCTCTTCTTCCTATAAAACAAGATAGTCAAACTTGTGTTAAGAGGGCAGCCTATGGAACTGAGAAAATTGACTGTTTAAGACAGGTTGGCTGCTTAGCACGAGTTGATGTACACTATAAATCCAACAATGGGTCTTTCTGTAGTGGTTATTTAAGGCAGGTTGGCTGCTTAAAAGGAAGGTTGCTTAACACAAAGAAGATTTCAGATAACAACCAAAAGAAAACCCTAAAACTGATCCTAATTCTATAAATACATTATAGGAAATGTTATAAAAGAAGAAATTGGTCATAAAAAGCAACTTTTTGTTTAACTTATCCAAGTTATTTCACTTATCCAAATTATGGTATTATCTCCTACTCATAATCAATGAATAAACAACGTTATATAACAGGGGCCCATAAAAGGCACCTTCCCAATTGGAAATTTCTTAAAACTATGCAGTTTTCCCCAAAACTCAAAGTCATACCAGCTATTTGGCTTCTCAATTCAGAAATTTCAGCAATAAAATTTCCCAAATATAACAGGCTAGGGCCTCTTCCCATTTCAAGGGGAAAAAAGCCCTGTATGACCCCAAAATTGGCTGGCTGTAGGTAGAGCTATTAGTATTCTGTAAGTCAGCTGTAAGAAAAAACTCTCATTAAAATACAAATATACCAGTACTGGAACTTGAAACCTCAAATTTGGTACACTGACCACTTGGCCACAGAGGCCTATGTTGAATTCTTTTATCAAGTGTTCCTTAACACATTACCATCAAATGCCACAAAAGATTTTTCTGTCATGCAGCAAATGTCTTTCAAAAAGCATTGTGGCAAAAGGAGAAAATGCTTGCCAAAAGCAATTTCTCCGCCACAATGCCTTCTGCAATCTATTCACATATCATAACAACAGAACTGAAAGGTTTTTGATATGTTCACAAAGCTTTTCCAAAGACCTCTGCTTCAAACAGGGTAGTCATTCAGAGCAGCTGCTTGCCAATTTGACCGCTTCAAATGACTTTTTGGTCAGCTCAAATAACAAAAAATATGATATGTGGTAATAAGTAACACCTAAGTTTTGTTGGGCGTTTGCTTCATTGGCCTCCTCAAATCGAAAGTTGGCCTCTTACTCCAAAAATGAATGACAACCCTGTTCAAATAAAGAGTTAAGAAGAGTCACACACAGAGAAAAAAAGTATCATTCTAGCAAGCATGTATGACACATTTATATACCTCTAACATAGAATGGAGCTCCTGTTTTGCGATAGTGATTCTGTCTCTGTCCATGCTGTCTACCACATATATAATAGCATCTGTATTCGAGTAGTAGCATCTCCAGTAAGGCCTGTAAAATATTTGTATGGTGTTTATACCCCATTTCAACAATTTTTCAGTTATGTAACAGCTTTCCTGGATCAAACAGTACTAGGCTAGGGCTCTCAAGTGACTTGCCAAAGGTCACTCCCTTGAAACCAGATATGTCAGTTGGGCTTGATCCTGGGAACCCCTGAGTTCTAAGTCAGCCACCGTAGCCACTAGGCCATGTGGGATCCCAGGATAAACTACATGTTAATAAATGAGTTGAATTTTGACCAGACTGTTCAAAGAAAAACAAAGAAACATTACATCAACCTTCATAAAGCTACATCATTTCAGTATCTTCATTCTTGACCCTATGGTGTGATCCATCAACTTTGGAGATAACCATTCGAAAAGACTTAACACCGATTGAGTGTAAGTAAAAAAATGCTTATAAATAGTTAAAAAACAAACCAATCATTTATAAGCATGATTATCCTTGAGATCACCATATTGTAAACAAGAAATAACCCATATTTATTGAATGCATTGAAAGGGCCTAATAGCTTTCATACATTATTTTCGATGACCTTTCTGACACCAACATAATAAGTTCCAAGATTTTAAAGTTATAATTACATGTATCTATGAATCAGTTTTCATGGGCCTTTAACCTTTATAGTGCTGGAACCTACTTCATGCTTTTGAAAACAGATTAGATCCACGCCAGCCACTAAATCAATTGGCAGCTTGCAGGTGATATAACCTGTTTGCTACTTTGAGTATCTTTCCTCATCAAAATTAAGCAGATTTTTAAGGTTTTGGAAAGCAGGCCACACAAAAATCTATTTTTAGAAAATAACCTAGCATTTCAAGAGTTCATAAGGAAACTCACATGTTACACTGCCAGAAAGAAATTAGTATGCAGCAATAAAAGCTTTTCTGACATGGTCACTATCACAAGAGTGCTTCAACATATACATTTGTGAAAGCCACCAACACTTACCTTATACTTGTTTGACCACCAAGATCCCACACTTGAAACTTGAGGTTTTTGTGTTGTACTGTTTCGACATTAAAACCAATAGCTGAAGAAGAAGAAAGCGTAATACTAATGATGAACCTAGGCTAATTTTTTCTTTAATGCAAACAAAGTTGAATGACAGGGTATTCCAGTGATTTTTTTGCATTGTATGTCTGGTACCTTTAAACGGACCCATTCCCAATCAAATTTACTGACTACTTTCCTCTATTACCTAATAAAGCTTATGTTCGAAATTTACATGTAGTTATTCCTGAAAATTTCCCAATTATGGAGAAAAATTGCATGACTTTTCCTGATTTATCCAGGCTCCAATACAAACCCCATTCACAAATATAACATAATATCCCTGTTGTTGCCTAGATGTTGCTTAGAGTGATCATTACGATGAAAAGAAGGTAATAACAAGAGACTCTCACAGACTTCCCGATACTCTGAGAGCCCCAGTAGGACCAAACTGAACACTTTCTTCTTTATTTATATAAAAATCTGTCAGACCAAACAGGGTCTCTGGCAGACCTCAGGGATTTCAGTCATTCAAGGGCCTAGGCAGGGCTCACCCTGGCTGGAAAAAAGTCTGCGCCAGCACATTCGCCAAATGGCAAAAATAGGAGCCAAATTAAAGAAGTAGGAGCCAAATTCTGAGCCAATGGCTCCAATTAAAATTTCTTTATTTTAAACACTCTTCATGTTGTATGTAGATATGTGTTAAATCCTCTTGGTTAATTATTTCTGTTTGTTATGTTTCACCATTTTTATTAAAATTGTAATGTCATAAATATGTAATGTGTAATGCCAATAAAAATATTATGTTAAAAAAAAATAAAAAAAATAAGCCAAGACATTCCCCTTCCCCCTTCCGAACAAATTTAAACCAAAGATGGTATAACTTAAGGCTACGATTTGAGTGACAAAATCAAAATGAATCTTTTATCTCAGATAACATCAAATCATATTGAAGACTATACATTTCTGAATTCTCAGTTTTGTTATTTATTTTAGAAATGTCCGATAGTTAAATGGAAAGTAAACATGATCTTAGGTCTATTTGTTTTTACCCTCGTCAAGACTCCGGTATGATGATTTGAATGATTAATAATAGAGGATCGCAATTTGAATAGGACCGTTGCATCAACGAGGGAAGCGAACTGTCAATATCAAAATACTTTACAAATTAACCCTCTTTGAATTCTCGCGTTCTACCATGCATCATAAAACACTGGACGGAATGCGGTAAATAGTAATCGGTTTTCGTGGAACAACCGCATCGAGTCTACCAATCAAGTGTGTCGAGTTGTTTACACATAATAGAGACCCGATTAATACACGCCTCAGGCATTGTTTGACACGGGGATAACAATTAGCGGATTAATTTGGGGTTTTCGGAGATACTAACTGTTAAGTGTGTCAAAAGATATAACTATCTGTAATGTCCGGACAGGTGGAAAAATGGTAAAGTTGAATGAAAAAAACATGCGCCAAGCAAATTCGCCAAATCAGGAAATCTTTCGCCAGAATGAAATAATATTCGCATTTGGCGCATTTGGCGACCGACAGCGTGAGCCCTGCTAGGGCTCTCAAAAAGCCATGTGACAAACTGTTGCAAATCTGTTATTGTTGTTATTTATCAGAAATGTATGGTGTAAAATTCCATATGGCAGAAAGAGTTGAATTAATGAACTCACTTGGAATGGTTGTCACAACTTCCCCAACTTGAAGTCTGTATAAAATGGTTGTTTTGCCAGCCCCATCAAGGCCTAGAATGAGAATCCGTCTGTCCTTTTGCCCAAATAGACTGGAAAAGTAACTCATCAAACCACCTGTAAAAAAGAAATCAATGAAAAAGGAATAAGCTCTTGTCTCTTTTTTCTAATATGTACTTACTTAAATGAAATGTGCTCAATTTAGCCTCTCTTGAATATCCGCAGTTTAACATCCAGATGCGAAGCCATAACATCTTTTAGCTGATATTTGGTTGGCAACAGGACACATTAGCAACATTATTTCCAATTGACGCCCTTTGTTGATTGGATTATGGACTAAGAATACCAGTGCCTCACGCCCTGAGTGTGCCGTAGCCTAAGCATTCCATTTTTAGTATACCATGCATGAAATATATATTGGGGTTGATAGGGTTAGGCGCTCGACAATTTGTGCTATTGGCCCTAATGTAGGATGTGTGAAAAACATTAATAGCTTCAATTATAAGTATGATCTGGTGCTAAAATATTATTGTTTCATTAAACCCAGATAATTAATGAGTTTGGTGTTTGTTTAAAAGCTCAGTTCATAATCATTGAGCAAAGGAGAAATTATTGTGTTTGCCAAACAAATCCGTACCATTGGTTTTTCAATTCAATCATGAATGTAACGCTTGCACTTATATACATGTGTATCCATACATATTTGATAACAAAATACTGTCTAAAATCATTTCTATCACATATGATAATAAATTAAAATAAATAAACATTGTTCCTATATATCTTATGTATGGTATGTTAGACCCCAGTGCAGTGGTACGCTTAGCCTCAAAAATTGTATGGTAAGACATGGTTCACTATACTAACTAATGCAATGGTATTCTTAGTCTATTACTAACGCTTAGTCCATCACGCTGTTGATTTCCAAGAGTTGTTAGTTATTTTTTGTATATTTACCAATCGAGGATTGAGAGGTTAAGCAATACAGCTTTCTCTCTAATCTAAATTCTCATGCTTGTAGGTTACCATTGTTAACATAGAGCAATGCTGGAGAGCTACAGATGCAAAAGAAATAATTGACTTCTAAAGGCTATTGTCATTTCATTTCTGTGTATGTGTCTCTTGGTCTGATCTAAGGCGACTGACTAGAAAAAGGAATTACAATGGAGAATTCTGCACTTCGATATTGAAATGACGTTTCAGTCGGGCAATGTTTCAATCAATTTTTCAACCACAGTCTGGTTTTTATTCCCAATTTGCAAGAGGAGGACAGACGTCACAGAGGAATGTTGTCGTTCGAACTTCGATCTAATTCTATGCAGTTGGACCTGGAAATCCATAAAACGAAATGAATGTAGTGTTTTCAAGTTCATGAAAGAACCAATAAAGTGTCGTTCTTGAAAGTAATTTCCTATTTCAATACTTGCCCATCGTTATTATTTGTCTTTAGTTTCCAAAAATTATTGTTGTCGATCTGTCAACACCAACGTGTACACAGCAACTGCGCATGGGCGAATTGAAAAGAGGCGTACGTTTACACTATTTTTCTGTTAGAGTATAATTGTTCTCTGTGTTCTAGATATCGCGTTATATGTGACCAAAATAATTTAAATTAAGGAAAAAAAGTAAGTGCTGCTACAAATAATCTCACTGGATTGTAACATGGACAAACGACGTTATACATTACTTGTACTCGTATCCATAATTTGCTTCATGACCCGTATTTCATTTGTAACAATTAGAGATAACAGAGAGGGAAATAACCGTACATGCTTTAGATGAATTACAAGTAAGAGTTGTGTCCCTTAGATATGTAAATAAAGTAGTAGTAGTAGTAGTAGTAGTAGTGGTAGTGGTGGTGGTGGTGGTGGTGGTGGTGGTGGTGGTGGTGGTGGTGGTGGTGGTGGTGGTGGTGGTGCTGGTGGTGGTGGTGGTGGTGGTGGTGGTGGTGGTGGTGGTGGTGGTGGTGGTGGTGGTGGTGGTGGTGGTGGTGGTGGTGGTGGTGGTGGTGGCGGTGGCGGTGGCGGTGGCGGCGGCGGCGGCGGCGGCGGCGGCGGCGGCGGCGGCGGCGGCGGCGGCGGCGGCGGCGGCGGCGGCGGCGGCGGCGGCGGCGGCGGCGGCGGCGGCGGGGAGGAGGAGGAGGAGGAGGAGGAGGAGGAGGAGGAGGAGGAGGAGGAGGAGGGAGGAGGAGGAGGAGGAGGAGGAGGAGGAGGAGGAGGAGGAATTATAAACATTTTACTGCTTCAACGAATAGAGCTAGGAATAAAGGCCTGGTACACCTTTTTTTAATATATAAAAACTTGTATCGAAGATTGTTTTAATCTCTCATTCCTCCGCTAGAAAGTATACACAAATTGAGTCTCTCAGCATCATGCGATCGGTTATTGCGAAACGCGGAGATATGGGGCTGAGTAGGCTATGTGTGCTTGGTTGTAAACTTACTCGCTGGATTCTCCGGTGTGGGCCTTTTAAAAGGGATGCTTATATAAGCTGCAAGGACAACTCCTACCTAAATGTAATATTACCGAAGAAATATCCTTATGTTTTCACTGGTCCACCAATGAATTGATAGACTCTGTAAGTGCTCGTTTGTGAATATATGGACGCACTGCGAGCGCATATGCAGTGTTTACACTATTCGTACCGCCAAATGAATTGTGTGAAAACGAGAGCGACAAAAGGCGAGAATATTTACTTGTGAAAGTTAACCTTTTTTCTTTGTGTATTTGCAAACAACAACTAAAACAACAGGAGACGGCGTCCCTTACAGTTTTTTTTTAATTGAAAACATTACAGTATATAAAGAATTGTTGCAATCGATTTCCAAATTGAAAACTTTGCAGACGACATTTCAAAATATGATTGAAAATTTGAAAAATAATCTTCTGATAGGGCAGAAAACATTGTGAGAAATGGAGAAGTTGCTCGTCACGAGCAATTTCTCCTTTTCCAACAATGTTTTACAGGGTCGTCTGCAGCAAACTGCTCAAATGTCGTTATCGTTTGGTAAAGAGTTGAACCTGTATACCTTTCTCAATACATTTACCAATAAGGGGATCGTCGGCAAACACAATTTATGCCAGCGAGCAGGGACATCATGACCTCATAATGGTGATGAATGCGTCAAACGGAGACAAGGGTTTGAAACCTTTAGTAATGCATCAAATGTGATGGTCGTTAGGCTAGCAGGGCAATGTACGTTGTGCTGATGGACAATTCGTTTCGCCGATTCTCGAAATTGCGCGCTTGGTTTCCCATGTACAATGAACAGAAGCGATTTGTTAGTTAAATGTTTCCCTACTCAATCACTATAAACACTGCTTTCCATTGTTATCAGTTGAATGAAAAATTCTAACTTACTTGACACAAAAAACACATTCGATTCTCACCTTTTTGATCGGAGAATCGATTGTATCTTTGGATCCACTAAATCTGCTTATCCCTTTACCATACAATAACGACATCTAACCACTTTGTTGCAGACGTCTCTGGAAAACATTGCAGGAATGGGAGAAATTGCTCGTAACGAGCAATTCTTCCTTTCCTTTTCCCACAATGGTTTCTGCCCTATCATAAGATTATTTCCCAATTTCATCACATTTTTAGATGTCGTCTACAAACTGTTTCAATTTAGGACAGTCCAAAATTTGGCGTTAGGTAAAGGGTTTACATGAAACCGATTAAATCAGTGTATATACAAGTACGAGGTATTTAGTCTATTTGAAGTTCTACACCCTTTAAAAGACTATTAAAAAAATCCTTAAAATGCGCATTCTATAGTTCCGTGTTCAATAAAACGCAAAGGCTACGTGTCCTTTAATCCATTGATTCATCTACATTTACCCTGCTTTGATCAGACCTTTAACATTACAGTAACGTATAGATAATATACACAAATTCGAATTAACTACTTCGGATAGTCCGAGGCGACACAGTATATCACAAAAAGCCATTTTAACACCAGGGTACCGTTTTACTAAACAGTTTACGCTTAAGATTTGCGTAAATATCAAACAACAAGTCCTTTTATTTCAATATTTGGCAAAGCAATATTGCAAAGTAACACGTCATTGGAAGCGTCTCTCAATGACGTGTCACATTGCAATATTGTCCTTTCGTTGAAGATACTATCAATGTTTATTAGTTTTGACTTACGCAATTATTTTCCGTAAGTTGTTTAGTATTTAACGGTACCCAGCACTGTTGGGAAAACATTGCGTGTCGACAATGTTAGATCGGTATTACAAAGCTTTATTAAGCAGATAAACTACTAGACAGTCAAAAAGGTAAGAAAGCTTACGGCCCGTGCATAGTTACATACTCATTTAGCATTGCTTTCATTTCATGGACGTTTTTACTTCGCGTCAGCACCATTTATGTTATTTTTTGGAACATTTACCGAGTTCTATGCCCGGAAGGAAGTCCCGCGTAAAAAACCCCCATTCCACCAATTCTGCAAGTGTGGACAAAAAGCCCCCCTCATCGATTTGCCAGTGCGGACAAAAAGCCCCTTCATCGATTTGCCAGTGCGGGAAAAAGCCCCATTCAACGATTTGCCGACGGAAAATCGACGAAGGGGCTTTTTCCTCAATGGATAAGTTGTTGGAAAGGGATTTTCCACGGGACCCTTTTCCCGGAATCACCAAGCTCATAATTGGTAAAGGGAGACAACTAGTTCAGATTATTACATTGGTAAGAAAAATCTATCATGTTGGTATATTGAAAGACCAATTTGTGCTATTGGACTGGGCCTGTTTGCCTACTTTTACTGAAACGAAATATAAACAAATTACTATTCCCTTTCGATCAACCTCGATAACTATTGACAGGATTGGCACGCTACTTGGAGGATGTAACTCAATCAAATGTGTTTCATCATTTAAATCTTATGCCTCATATATTGTTTTAAAGTATATTGTATGTATTTTGTTTAAAACCTATTTATTTTGTCACTCATGATATGAAATTGTATTGGTATTTTGGGCCGATGGCCTTGAATTGCAAATAAAGATATCATATTGTATTGTATTGAATACTGATGTACGGTATCTTCAAAAATAACATCATATACACGTGGATAGCACATGAAACGCTTCTTTTAACAAACAGTTGTAACTTGGTGTGCGATTAAGTACTAGCATATCCCTCTTGTTATTTTGAGACTATTTGTCACCCTTCCCGTTAAGACCTGTCTTACAAAGAAGTGTTTCTTAACGTCTACGTTAACGTGTAATATAAGATGATCGGACGTTTTCTTGTCTTACGTGTGTCTCACAAAGACTGTCGTATCGATTTTTTGCCTAGTCTCAAACGTTTGTCTGCGTTTACTACCACGTGATTCGTAGACGTTAATGATATCTGCGCATGTGTAGGTCAATGAAATGTCCAATCTAAACCCGATTGAAGAGCGATCTCGTTTGTTCATCACTTTATATAAACTTAAAATTCTCTAGTAAATACTCATCCGATCGAAAATAAATATTTTCTGCCCTCTTTCTCTATGTAAATTAGCTTTTTATAAGAGATGAACATCTTACAAATGGAACGGAGAAGACGGAAAGGGTACGACCGACTTTATTTGTTGCTTACGTTTGCGGTTTCTCAACGACTGAAAATCAAACAAGCATTTTACGAGAAATATTTACGTTTGCAACTGAACTTTATCGTTAAACAAACAATAACGACATTTAGCCACTTTGTTGCAGACGACTCTGGAAAAGATTGTAGGAAAAGTAAAACATTCTCGTAACGAGCATTTTTTCCTTTTCCTATAATGTTTTCTGCCCGATTAGAAGATTATTTTCCAATCACATCACATTTTTAAATATCTATTGTAAACTCTTTCAATTAGGGACAGTCGGTAAAGGGTTAAGTCCAATAGTAAGTTTGCGATTCTATATGAGACACTTTCTTCATATACATATTTATATATATTTTTAAGTTTACGAGAAACAAAGCGTCTTCCTCGATACTCGTCTTCAGTGTTCAATTTTTATTTGACTTCTATCTATTTTCCTTTCTTGACCTATTTCTATATCGAGGCATTGCGAGGATAATTTGATATTTTGCTAGATTTTACTATATTTTGAAACGGTGACTTTATCTTGATATGGTGGCATTTTAAATGTTAATGTTTATATACAGTCCAACTTGTATTAAGCAACCACCCTTTTAAGCAGCCAACCTGCTTTAAACAACCACTTTAGAAAATCCCATTGTTGGATTTATAGTGTACATCGATTTGTGTTAAGTAGCCAATCTGTCTTAAACAGCCAATATTTTCTGTTCCAAAGGCTGGCCTCTAAACACAAGTTTGACCGTATCTGGAAAGCGCCAGTGACTAACAATATGCCAGGTTCTCATGCCAGCTACTAATGTATACACCCCTTAGACACTCGTGTGATATAGGCAAAAAACAGGTTTTTTTTTATCAAAACAGGCTGGATACAACCAAATATCGTGAAATCCAACATTTTTTTTTAGAATATATCGAAAATTGGATGAACAATTTATGATATTACCATTTCTATACATATATTATTTCTTTGATTTAGCGTCAAAATTTTCAGTATGTAATTAAAGGATTTCTCATTACATAGGGACGAGTCCATATATCACAATACGTAGATATCTAGGAATGAATAATTGGAGTCCTCAAAACTCGACAAGAGACGATGTTCTATATTCAAGGTTCAAGACCCATTTACAAATCTTTCTGTGTACTGTTTCTAAGTTCTCTGCCTTCAAGTGACCCCATACTGCACAACCACAGTTAAGACTTGACAGCACTTTTCAGTCGAATAAACCATAAATGAAATAGTAGGAACTTCAAGAATGTTTACAATGCCAATCAGAGAATACATGGCACATAACACTTTACCCTTCAAACCATTTGTTGCTAACATGAAAGAGGCCCTACGGAATAAAAAAGTACACCAAGATAATCAAAACTATCTACTATTTCAATAATATTTTCATCGTATTTCCAGACAGTCTCCTCTTTGTCACTAATTATACACCTTGATTCCATTAGTATGTGTCCGGATCAACACTCATAATCATTAGACGATTAACTATCCGTGTTTTGCAACACGAGAAATTGTGTTAACCCTTTAACAAACACCAAATTTTCGACTATCCCAAAATGAAAGAGTTTGCAGACGACATTCCAAAATGTGATGAAATTGGAAAATAATTTTCTGATATGGCAGAAAATATTGTGGGAAAAGGAAAAAATGCTCTTTACGAGCAATTTCTCGTTTTCTCACAATGTTTTCCAGAGTCGTCTGGAAAAACTGGTCAAATGTCGTTATTGTTTGGTAATGAGTTAGAGTACCCATTTGTTAAGCGATTGATCAATGCTCTTTCGCCATCCCCCCATTCATCAAAGCCTTCGCCCGTACACTGACTGATTTGTGAGTCTTAGCAACAGGCCATGTCATTAATCATTTTGACGATATATGAGTTTGTTCATCTTTAGAAAAAGCCCTTTTCCTCCACAAAGTTAAAATTTTCAGTGAAACATGCATCACTTCGAGAATGGTTTTTCTATTTTGATGACTATACGACCAAAGGAAAGATTGCCATGACGTTATGTGCGCATGTTAATCCTTTACCAGACGCCAACTTTTCGACTGTTCCAAATTGAAAGAGTTTGCAGACGGCCTTTCAATATGGGAAGAAATAGAAAAATGATCTTCTGAACGGGCAAAAAACATTGTGAGAAAAGGAGAAATTGTTCGTCACGAGTAATTTCTCCTTTTCTCACAATGTTACGAGCAATTTCTCCTTTTCTCACAATGTTACGAGCAATTTCTCCTTTTCTCACAATGTTTTCCAGAGTCGTCTGCAACAAACTCGTCAAATGTCGTTTGGTAATGGGTTAAACGATTATCAACAAAGACAACAATAGCAATATAGGCAAACCACAATACGACTCTTATCGCTCAGACCACTCATAGTGGTTGCATGCCAATGACGACATATGCTGAAAGCATGCTTTTATTTGAAATGATGATTCTGTTATTAATAAGACTTTAAAAAAAATGGTTACGGTCTGCTGAAATTTAACGGTATATAAAAAGGATCTTGCGTTACAAGAGCGGCCTAATTATTTGAATGACCTTAACCCTTTACCAAACGCCAATTTTTCGACTGTTCCAAAGTGAATGAGTTTGCAGACGACATTTCAAAATGTGATGAAATTTGAAAATAATCTTCTGATAGGACAGAAAACATTGTGGGAAAAGGAAAAAATGCTCGTTACTAGCATTTCCCCTTTTCCCACATATTGTTTCCAGAGTCGTCTGCAACAAAGTGGTTATATGTCGTTATTGTTTGGTAATGGGTTAAGCGATTGCATGAAAGGATAGGGCGAGTTTTTTAACGCGATTTGATACAAAGGCACTCATTATAAATGAATACAAAAACAATTTGATGTAAATGGATCTTTTTTTGGCTTAGGAGAGAGAGAAAAAAGGGACACAGCAGTCTTTCATAAACACACATCTGGCGATAATTCTGTATAAATTGTTTTGTAGCTTTTGTACTTTGAAACGATCCAAATAGAGCAGTTTTGAGAAAACGTTCAACCCTAAAAAGTTTTAAAGAATATTTGCGATACGAAAAGTCGGTATTTTCTTTGCACATATCACTAAAGAACAACGCTTCAAAGTCTAAATACTTACATGTAACTAAAGGTTGTTAATTTTGTACGGTTAAGAAGTAAGTGAGAGATTTTTGTTTTATAACGTACGGTACTAATTCTCTCCAACCAAAGCATGTCAATGAAGGATAAATCCAATAAGCACTGAAACTGTTCAAAGCAATTTCTCCTTTTCCCACAGTGTTTTCTGCCCTATTAGAAGATTACTTTTCAATTTCATCACATTTTAAATTGTCTGCAAACTCTTTCAATTTTGGGACAGTCGAGTTTATGGCGTTTGGTAAAAGAACTTTGATGACGCCGTGATACAGTTTCAGGATAACGGCTGAGAGGCAAGCTTCAAATGTAGACCATACTGACGTCATCCAATGTGCATGCAATGGAGCCGTGAAGGCCACTGATTTTACTCCAATACAGCTATCGATATATGGAATACAGTGAACCCTCGTTTATCCGAACATGTCCGTTCTCAACAAAATGTCCGGTTTACCGAATAATCCGCACTAATGAAGCAGAGCATGTTCTTATTCACATTAAGACATAAACGGTCTGTATGAGCGTTATATACTTATAACCCTTTAGCAAACGCCAAATTGTCGACCGTCCCAAATTGAAAGAGTTTGCAGAAGACAAATCAAAACGTGATGAACTTCAAAGATAATCTTCTGATATGGCAGAAAACATTGTGGGAAAAGGAGAAATTGCTCGTCACGAGCAATTTCTCCTTTACCCACAATGTTTTCAAAAGTCGTCTGCAATAAACTGGTCCAATAATTCCGTTCCCTTACAATTTTGTTCGGATTGCGAGACATCCGGATAATCGGGGTCCGGATAAACGAGGGTTCACTGTATCAATAATTTCTATTTTTATGATACCCTTACATTCTCAAATGGCTCTGACTTGCCGATTTTAGAAAGCATAACGTAAATGATATGGGCACTCGTTCTCGAATCGAGCTAAAAAAAGAAACCATGTTTTCTTTTGTATATATTATAATGTAGCCTTCAGTGGCGAATTACATAGAACAAATGATTAAGAATGGCGTATGAATCTATCTCATTTAAATGTATGGTCTAAGCGTTCGCTAATTTTAGAAAGTGCGGTACATACGCAAAGTGGCTTTGTCCGAAAAAAAGGACAAAAAAGGAAATAAAAGTAATCCAAAATGAGTCTGGCAAACATGATGCAACAAATAATGTTATGAACACGTAGTCGAAATGAATGGTTAACATCAAACTAATGAAGTTCTCGTGACGTGTTGATGAAGAAAGAATCCATGGCCTCCAGTGTGTCGTGAAATATTTCTAGACGTCCGAAAAAATAAAAAATCAAGTATTCTCTTTTCATCATTGAGTTTGCAACATTTGGTTTATAGATGAAATCTATCATAGCCGTTGCTTCATCAGGCTTCCGTTTAACAGCCATAAAGTTTCATCTGATGATGAACTCAAATTTGCTGGTGTTTGGGAGTCGAACTTACGCGAAAAGGGTCCGAGCGATAAAACACTAGTACTATTACCATTTGGCTACTCGGCATTAGCTAGCTATCCAATTGTTTCTGAATTCTTCTATTCTTTTGCTGAAGGGTTTTAAAACAAGTAAGTACTTTAACAACGTTAAGGATACCGTGTGCAAATTCAGGTAATTCACCGTTCGATCAGCCGCGATCACTCAAACAAAGGCACACAGTTTCAGATCACCAAGAAAACAAAAAGCCCCGTGTTAAAGATCGCAAAAATGGCCAAACTTCTTGATTTA
This sequence comes from Cerastoderma edule, assembly GCA_947846245.1. Lineage (NCBI taxonomy): Eukaryota > Metazoa > Mollusca > Bivalvia > Cardiida > Cardiidae > Cerastoderma > Cerastoderma edule. The sequence goes on along the minus strand of OX401416.1, from coordinate 12,337,719 downwards.
TTACTATTACAGTGTATATATAAAGATAGAATCCTCATTCGTCTCCACTCTTCAGGTCGTTTGGTTAGGACTGCGTGTTAAAGTCTCTCCGTTTCTGTTTAACAATGGGGTTTACGCTCGTTTTGCTTGCGCTTGCTGTGGCTTCGGTGGGATGCGTAGATAGGCAAAAGCTCGGGACAACCCCGTCTCCACAGAAAAACTTTATGGAAGACAAGGTATAATTTTACATATATCTTTATGATAGGTCTTTGTTGTTAAAAAATCATTTTAAGGCAGGACAAATATTTATAGCTTATATGTGATAAAACAACAATTCGTTTGTTAAAAAATAATCAAACGTTCGTCAAAACATTTTTAAGACAGTCCAAGGTTTGCAAACATTTCGATCGAAGCTTTTTATAAAAATACGTTTAGAAATATTGTTTTAGTACAATAATGATATCCATCTGGAAAAAAGAAAAATACAAAACAACTTAGAAAGTGCTAAGTAATAAAATATGTCTTGTAAAAAGGATTGCGTATACTGTTGCATGTCTCACCTCTAATCGTCTAAGGTGATTCACGAAGAATCATTGACATCTTTATTTAAAAATCCAATTTCATTACGAAATAGAACTGCTAAAATTATGAGGTTACCAATTATGTTCAGCGTGTCGCGTCAATGTACATAGTTAATTAATAATTCAGCAGTTGATATGTTCGTTAAATGTACGCTAAATCATTGTTTGGTTCCTTGTCAGCAAACGTCCCACAACCATCACTTCTGAACCAGAACTAGATATCACCTTCGTGTCCTTTGTTGATGGTGACGCCGTTCATCAGTTAATGCAGCATTCCAAATAAGTTATATGGTTTATCATGCAAAGATGTATTGGTGAATTTGGACTTTAGGCGATTCTTTCTATTAAAGATTGATCGAATCTCATCTTGGTCGATGTTTTTATTTGGTGCATCCTTCTGGTGCTTTTTCGGTCAATGTTAGAGAATGATTAGCTTTGGTTTATCAGAAGCCAGACCAAATGTTGTCGCGATGGTTGTTAAAGAATGTATCGGTCCTGTGTAATTTAGGACGCCTGGCTGCCATATTGTGCTGGTTTTACCACATTTTACGTGGATAGGTTAATCTAAGTATGTATAGATTCGCCAAATTTACTTATGATTGTCTAGTCTGTTGTGCCACTGAATATGGAGTAAATTACTTGTTTTTTACGTGCATTTCAATACTTTCAGATATGCTTATACAAAACGAATTTTGAATAAATCATTAACGAAATTATAACACAACGCGAAGACAACAGGGTACCGTTTTACTAAACAGTTTACGCTTAAGATTTGCGTAAGTCTAAAACAACAATTCCTCTTGTTTCAATATTTAGCGAAGCAGTTTTGCAAAGTAACACATCTTTGGAATCGTCTCTCCGAGACGCTTCAAATGACGTGTCACGTTGCAATATTGTACTTTCATTGAAGATACTATCCATGTGTATCAGTTATGACTTACGCATATATTTTCCTTAAGTTGTTAAGTAAAACGGTAACAGGTGTATTGAGGAAGTGCTCTCATATTGGTTTCTTTCAAAATCCACTCAACGATTGAAATTCTTAAAATACTCACGAAATAGGCTTTTAAAACCAGCCAAACACAGGAAAGGGGAACTCAACCCTTAAGTAGGTTCCGTCTTTCATAACGCTCACCAATAAGCACTTTCACATAAAAACAATAACTTGTTTGTCTTATACACTGAACCGAATTTCTAAACGTCCATTTGATGTTTCATTTATATCTTGAAATACAAAATAAACTTTTGATATTTGCATATACTTATGACAACCTTTATTTAAAACAAATCCAAAAAAGTCAATTGATATAAATAATTAGTTCAAACATTATTAAGAGGGTGAACATTACCATCCTACAAACAAAAGTTTATATGTTTTGTATTCCAAGATTTTAACGAAATAGCAAGTGGATGTTTAGAAATTTGGTTCAGTGTACAGATGTCTAATGTAAAACTGTCAGAAGACATCGGTAAAATGAGAGATCATTTCGTCATATCTCAGCCTCGTTTGGTTTATCTTTCAGTATATGGGCGATTGGTTCATTCAGATTTGCTTCAGTGTACAGATGTCTATGTTTGATCTCCCATTCTACCGATGTCTTCCGACAGTAAAACTGTCAGAAGACATCGGTAAAATGAGAGATCGTTTCCTCATATCTCAGCCTCGTTTGATTTCTCTTTCAGTATATGGGCGATTGGTACATTCAGGCAAGACTTCCCTCTTGCAGCTGGGTAGGCTCTTTCGACTTCACCAACTTTGTGTCACAATACAGTCAACAGCCATCAGGTGGTGTCTTCCTAAAGGAGACATGGAGGTTCGTAAGGGACTATCTCGTTTGAGGGGAATATATTACAGATAAACGTCTTTTTATTTTATAATGAATTTTCTTATTGAATGGCACCACACACTCATATAGTTACGTAAAACTAGATTATAGACTTTCTTCTCAACAACGCTCAGAAAATTTATGTTACAGACAGTGCTAACGGTTAAAAAAAAGAAACCTTTGCCTTTTTTTCTGTGAAATCATAGAAATGGGAAAGAGTGTCTGAGAACGATACAATGAAATGGGTAACAATCTCATCACGTGACTCTTGCAAACAATCCAACAACTACGTATTATTATAGTTGTTTGTGGCTGTTCATGCTGTCTTTTGTTTTACAGGAGTTCTGATTGTGCATCCGCCACACTGCAGCTTAACCAAAAGAATCTACCTGGTGTCTACGTCTTAAAGGATCCTATTGGTAACCGCTATAAGAGTCGAGTTTTTTGTCTTGATGGCGACTATAGATAGAAATGTTTTGTAATAAATCATGTTTCCATGGTAATGTGACGCCCGTGAGAGGTTTATGCAAATTTCAGGACCTATTACGTTGTTTAACCATTTCCAAACAATAACGAGCATTTATTCCTTTTCCCACCATGTTTTCTGCCCTATAAGACGATTATTTTCCGATTGCATCACATTTTGAAATGTCGTCTGCAAACTCTTTCAATATGGGACAGTCGAAAATTTTGTGTTTAGGTAAGGGTTAAGAGAACATGTGGGTATATGAACTGGGAGCATAACCGATTATTTGACGACATCATGTTCTACTAATCAGATGTGATTGTGGCTGTAAGAGTTTTTATTGCTCGGTTCGATACAGTTTTATCTAGAACATGTTTGGGGTGTCATCACTGTCAATATATCGAATGATCAAGTCAATGGTGTCGTACTGCTATCATAAAAATAGAATAAAAGTGATGAAAAAAACCCATGAAACCTATCGTTTGATACGCTAAATGATTAAAAAAATGGGCGCATGAGGTTGTTTGTTTCGACAGAGACATATATTATCTATGTCTCTGGTTTCGAGCATCCCTTGCTGTCCAAATTTATACTTATTTTTTGCAGCTATTTCATAAGAAGAATCATATCATTGATAGAAGGTTATAAAGAAATCGATACTAATAATAATTATTGTAATACATATCAGAAAAGGGAAAAGATTAACTGCTTCTTATTTCGTTTGTCAAATCAATAGTTATACACAGTACTTTTTTCTAAACCATTCGTTCATTCGTTTGAAATTTAAACTGCTTTTTCTATTTCTAGGCGATGTTATTTCTGGAGATTCCGTGATCGTAGCAACAGACTACAAGAAGTTCGCCATTAAATGGGGCTGTACTAAAGCGTCTACAGATGGTTCATGCAGCGACCCCTATGTTGTCGTGAAGACCAGAAAGAGGGATCCGTCCCCTCATACATGGAAGGTGGTTGAAGCAATCCTGGACCATTACTGGAGCTTGGGTCTGTCCGAAATGATTAGAATCATCCACGACCAAGATGGTAAGACAATAGTTTATCGCAAAATTTCTTTGAATTCATTAAAACATGAGTCTTGACCGTTTGAGAGTTACACGAAAAAAGATAGTTGTTCTTAGGAATATAAATTCTTCCATTGCCGGACACTTTGGTTAAAGACAGAGGTATTTCTGATTCCTTGCAAGTTTATTTGCACCGTTAATGTTGTCTGCTTAGCCATCACTGTGTGACCACTCGTTCATTTCTCACGTGATACACTTTTTCTTTGTACAACATGTTCGGATTTTCTTTTTCTTTACATATTACACATTTCTTTGGTAAATTACAATGCATTCTTATCATCTTTTTGCTATTATTTGCAGAACTTCTAAAGCCAAATGTTATGAGTACTGAATTTTCCATCACAGGGTAATACAACACATTCGAATTTCCTTTTCGGCAATGTAGGACATATCTTAGACTAACTGAATTGTTTCTTTACAGCCTGCGTGGTGTTTAGCGAGCCGCAACATGATTATGCACCCCGTGTGGAGCGTCTGCAGAAGACCTATTAAAGGCAGGGAAAAGTGATGCACCTTTCAGGTGGCGAAAACTTTCTTGAGCACCAGCTTCTATACATTATTGGAATCAACATTCAATATATGGCATGAGCAATTGGTTATTCAATTAAGAATAAATAATAGTAAATATAGTCGAAATCAAATCGTGCTGTTTTCAGGTTATACCTCGATCCATTGTCCGTTAAAGCTATTTGTTCTAATGGTCTAGCCATCGACCTGTTACAAAAGGTTGAACAAAAGTAACGAAAGGAGAGGATTTCTCGCGATTGATATTTCTATTTACCGTCTTATGAAGCCAGATTGACACGGGTTTTCATCCGGCGAGTATTTACCCTTCTCGTAAACCATGAAGCGGTGGTTTGTACAATTATCGGGGTACATACATACTTTCATGAGAACCTTGGGTAGCTCATATTTCTTTGTTCACTGTACAGCGCGTGTCCAATGCAAGATTTTATCAAGTCCTTGTGTTGCGTATTAGATGTACACGTTTTATCTCATGATTTATGATAGGTGCTCCTTTTAAATTAAAGTGACAGCAGTGCAATTCGGTGTTTCACATGATACACCATGTGTGTCCATGGTAATACTTCATAAGCATTTTTTTTACGAAAATGAAAAATTGGAAAGGAGAACAAGTTTTGTCGGGATATACCACACTATTTTTGAAGTATTGGGCTAAATGCTGTTATTTACTTCCCGCGCACAAATAGGGACATGTGTAATAAATACCTGTACTAACAATATGTATGCACAGGGGAAGCAACTTCAAAGGAAACCCAGTTATGACGCGACGCACTTATCATCCTGAAAGATTCTATATGCCTAACAGTCTTCCAATTTTTTATATCGCGGGTTCAATGCAAGACTATAGCAAGTGCTTCATAAGCATGAAGCACTTACTATGGTCTTGCATTGTACCCTTGATATGTCCTGTGCAGCCAAATGATTTCTGCGTCCAACAGTTACGTAATCCTAGTCCTGTCTTTTTGTGAAAAGTAGATCGCTCTTTTGTTCTAGACCACTTTTGTTTTGTGGGCGCCCAATTTAGACCGACAACAATTTGTGACCAAAACAAAAGTCGTCAAGAACAAAAGAGTGATATACTCTTTCACCAAAACACCTTCTTCTGGATTGATGTTCAGGTAATTGGTTTGACTGCAAACTCATAACCAATAAAGAATCGATCCATTATCACAAATTAGAATTTTTGGATTCGTTCAAATTGAACACAAAAGCAGATGTAACAAGCTGCACCTGGGGAAATGGGTGCAATTGGTTTTTGTTTCTATACTCCAAAAGACGGTGTATACGTTTGTTACAGTTATTTCCTCCTTATTAAGACAATGTTCAAGAACGAGTTTTTCATCCATTTGACACTATTTCACAGATAGAGATAAGACACATACAAAGAGGTTACACTTTGTGATCTGATTATATCAAAGTTAACAAATTCTCTTTTTTTTCGTCGATGTTATATTCGTCGGCATGCTATTTTTGTATTCCACCTGCCAATTCGTGGGATTAATGATGCAGACAGGGGAAGCACACGAACGATGTTTACGATTTTATGTCCGATCAAGATGGCCGCGACTAGGTATTTTTACTTGTTCACCAATATTGCCGATAATAGTCACATTCTGTGGCCTGTATTAGTTGACCACCGACTTTCCGGTTCTGGTGGTACATGATAACAAACGGTTTATGACGGCGTTACGTCTAAGACTCGTCAGAGAAATCACAGTCGACAGGTATGCATGTACATAAAAGTCAGTCGTTGACTGCAATCTCTCTGCCGAGTGTTAGAAGTAACGCCGTTATAAAGCATGGGTAATCATATATCACCAGAACCGGAAAGTTAAAAAAAGGCGATAAAACCTAGCGGCAGCCATCTTGCTCGTAAACATTGGTCACGTGATTACCCCGCCTGTGATGGCAGTGATAAATGTAGTAAAACGTTACATTGACCAATCAGGAGCTTGCTTCAACAGAGCATTAAACTTATAGTATTCGACATTGTCACAAAGTCACAGGTAAATGACTAAAAATCACGTTTTCAAGGATCACACTCTCCGACTTTAAAATAGCTAGCACTGTCTTTGTATTGAACCCGGACTTTAACTTGGTAAATACGATTAAGGAAGACCATAACACGAAACGTGACCATTTTCATGGACGCTTAATAACAGATGTTCGACTCTCACAGCTAAATGACGGTTGTTTACAAAGAACAGACACGTTGTCGAAAAGCAAGATATCAAAAGCTTCCCCTGTCACTGCAACCATTGCAGTTTACGTCGTCGCAGAGACAATTATCATATGCAAATGATACGTGTGATTAAGGTAGAATACCCCCAAATTCGCAATTCTGAAAGTCATTCTTTCGTAGGGGCTTTATCGATCTTTATCGGTATACATCGGTCTGTGCCGGAATTGTTTGGTGTTTAGCGAAGAGTTCCGGACCAGACCGATGTATACCGAGGACGACCTAAGTAAATCGACGAAGGAAAGAAATTCAAAATGGCGGATTTTTGGGTAATCTACCTTAACATAGAAACAGTTAAATCAATATCGGTGAAAGAAAAACTTGGATTATAGTCTGAAGTATTCCGTTTCGAACAGCTTTTTGCTAAAGACAATAACGCGATAAAAGAGTGATATACTCTTTCACCAAAACACCTTCTTCTGGATTGATGTGCAGGTAATTGGTTTGATGGCAAACTCATAACCAAGAAAGAATCGATCCATTATCACAAACTAGAATTTTTGGATTCGTTCAAATTGAACACAAAAACAGATGTAACAAGCTGCACCTGGGGAAATGGGTGCAATTGTTAATCCTACATCAAACTTTGTTAGTGTATGTTGTGCCGAGCTAAGAAACGAATATGTATTTTTCACGATTTCTTTTCCTTTTCGAATACACGAAGAGAAAGCTTGGAGTCGAAGGCCCCGTGCGACCAAAGTTTTAACACTTTACCAAACGCTTCGAGCCCAAGACCCTCGCGCCCGTAGGCCGTCGATCCAGCCCTGGACTACTGCCCTTCAAGTCAGCGCATTGTAGATAATATTTTGTTGTACAGGTAAAATATAGAATATCGTGATTAACCCTTTCCCAAACAATAACGACATTTGACCATTGTGTTGCAGACGACTTTAGAAAACATTATGGGAAAAGGAGAAATTGCTCGTAACGAGCATTTTTTTCCTTTTCACACAATGTTTTCTGGCCTATCAGAAGATTATTTTTCAATTTCATCACATTTTGAAATGTCGTCTGCAAACTCTTTCAATTTGGGACAGTCGAAAATTTGTTGTTTGGGAAAGGGTTAAGGATAAACATCTTCGCTGAATGACTAATGGCTATAACTAAAATCACTGTTTGATGATTGGATCTCTTCTCTGACTGTCTGACCGTTTCATGATCGACGCTCCATATGTTGGTGTGGAATACAAGTGGACAAAGCGTCGTAATAGTTTTGACAAACAACCTTTATCTCCTTGTCGTATTAAATGCGTCTTGAAACTGATAACGGCTCTAGCAGAGTTGACTTACGACATGTTCTTGAGGGAAACGAACTCGATTTCCCAAGTCATGTTTTATTCAAATTAGATCTGTAAATTACTTCAACATTTCATGGGTTTTAACCCTTTCCCAAACAATAACGACATTTGACGACTTTGTTGCAGGCGACTTTAGAAACATTGTGGGAAAAGGAGAAGATGCTCGTTACGAGCAATTTTTCCTTTTCCCACAAGGTTTTCTGCCCTATCACCAGATTATTTTTCGATTTCATCATATTTTGAAATGTCGTCTGCAAATCGTTTCAGTTTGGGACAGACGAAACTTTGTTGTTTGGTAAAGGGTTAAATCATGAAAGGAATGGTGATCGATTAACAGTTGATACAATACAAGTTAATGTACAAGATAAGTATATGTCAATTAAAGTATCACAGACTAACCAGAACAACGTTTGCGTATCAACCTGATAAGGGAATAACCTTAACCCTTAAAGTGCTGGAACCGACTTCATGCGTATGCAAACAGGTCAGATCTAGACCAGCCGTCAAGTAAATTGGGGGCTTGTCTGTAATCTAACTTATTTGCTTCTCTGAGTATCTTTCCTCATCAAAATTAAGCAGATATCAAGGTTTGTGAAATTTAGACGTTACAAAAGCCTAACTTTAGAAAATTACCCAGCATTCTAAGGGTTCTGGATGATAAAGTGATATGACGTCTTATTTTCTATTTGTTAGAAAGAATACGAAACTGCAGATCAAGAAGAGGGTTACGGTCTACACTCGTGTTACTTGGACGTCTTCTGTTAAAATATGCTTTAAGTCGTCTGCTGTTCTATAAAAGTTACCGACGCATTTCGCCAAAGCGCGACTTGTGCTAGTTTTGCAACACCGACCAAAACTTCCTTTTCCGTTCTTGGAAGCCCTGATAAGCTTGGCCGGGCATGTCCTGGTGTAGGTTGTATATAAACCCCCAAACATCTGACGTTATGATAGTGCGGGCTTTCATTCACATAGAAAAGGCTCTGGGACGACCAACAAAGACAGAAAAAAAACCATTGGTTCCACTGAAGCAATACAAACGTATTGTAAGTATTTCATTTTCTATGCGTATCAACTTGATAAATGTTTCAGATGTTTCATTTTTCCCCCATTTGTATATGGCATACAGATTTGTAAAAGAAGACAATTTCCAGAATATCAACTTATACCAAAACTTACCAATTTGACAATGTAGGCTATAATATCAATATGAAATGAATGAAAAATGTCAATCAAGCACGAACCATCGTTATCTGCGTATCCTCTTCCCAAACAACACATTTTCGACTGTCCCAAATTGAAAGAGTTTGCAGACGATATTTAAAAATGTGATGAAATTGAACAATATTCTTTAGAAAGAGCAGAAAACCTTGTGTGAAAAGGAAAAATTGCGCGTTATTTGCAACAAAGTCGTCAAATGTCGTTTGGGAAAGGGTTAACCCTTAGAATGATGGGTGATTCTCTAAAAATAGATTTTTGTGCCGTCTGCATTCCGAAACCTTAAATATCTGCTAAAGTTGTTTGAATTGTGAAAGATAGCGCACAGATTATATCACAGGTCAGCCGCTAATTTAGTTGATCTAAACTGTTTTCACAAGTATGAAGTCGGTTCAAGCAAAATAAGGGTTAAATGAAAAGAGCTAAAGGGAACAACCTTTATAGAGATGCCTTAGTGAGTGAGGTATTTTCATACTATAGGCTTAAGTCTGACGGCTATCTCTGCATCTATTTTTTTTTAACAAAACCCTTCGTTGTTGGTACTTTATAAGCCATTGTAACGTACACCAGTCATATGGCATGTGACAATAGATAGCACATATGGTGTTAATGATGTCAGAATTTAACTAGTTTCTCTTTGTTGTAGATTTGACTGGTCCAATCTGATAGCAACAGCTGGCGAAAATAGGGAAATAGACTTTACTTCCTATTTGATATTTAATAGCGACTTTTTAAATGGTACATTGCTTGATTGAAAACAAAGTGTCCTTTCTTCACGGTGACTTGTATAGACATCTATGTCAGATGAACCAACGCGGGTTAATATGGAATAAAGAGTTAAACTATTCACAATTTGTAGGTCGCATGACTGTTTATTGTCTCTTATGTTTATATAATACACGCATCTCTACTTTTTCTTAAACGCCGTACCTGCGCTAATTTACATCTAAATTGTGGAAGTTCTAGAATAATTGATAATGAACTTAAAAGTTCTTTAAATTCCCTTTTACAGAGGAATTGAGACTGTAGCACGTTCACATGCTGCTTTTAAAAGAGTGAATACTATAAGGTTCGTTCACAATTAGCGATAAACTAAGGTCAGCCGACCAATTCTCGACTTACCTCATTGTAATCAAACTATATGTAATCAAACCTTATTGTCTTGACCTTTTTAAACATCATATGAACACGTTACTGTTTAAAAATAAGTTTTTAAGTATTTTCCTGCTAACTATCAATAATTCTAGAACTTACACCTTTTCACTATGAATAATTACTATTCAGGCTTTTGAGTTTTGTAGCACACTTTCCGAAATACCGCGGTGTGGTTTGTTACTTTCCGGAGTTGTTCGTGACGAGCAAATTTTCATTTCGTCAGTTTTCTTACAAAAACGAAACGCTATAAATGGTCAATGAAGCAGCAAAAAGATATTGACTGTGGAGCGATATAATGCAGTAAATATTTGTGTTTTTTTCCAGGAAAAAAGTGACACCATCATCATCCGACAAAACAAGATGGCGGCGGTGATCCATACAGCCACAGTCTTTCTTTTTGTGAGTATTTGATTTCAGTGCCAAAAAAAGAAAAGAAAGGAAAAGAAAAGAGAGAGAGAGAGAGAGAGAGAGAGAGAGAGAGAGAGAGAGAGAGAGAGAGAGAGAGAGAGAGAGAGAGAGAGAGAGAGAGAGAGAGAGAGAGAGGAGGAGAGAGAGAGAGAGAGAGAGAGAGAGAGAGAGAGAGAGAGAGAGAGAGAGAGAGGGGAGAGAGAGAGGAGAGAGAGAGAGAGAGAGAGAGAGAGAGAGAGAGAGAGAGAGAGAGAGAGAGAGAGAGAGAGGGAGGTAGAGAGAGAGAGAGAGAGAGAGAGAGAGAGAGAGAGAGAGAGAGAGAGAGAGAGAGAGAGACAGAGACAGAGACAGAGAGAGAGAGAAAGAAAGAGAGACAGAGAGAGAGAGAGAGAGAGAGAGAGAGAGAGAGAGAGAGAGAGGGAGAGAGAGAGGGAGGGAGGGGGAGAGAGAGAGAGAGAGAGAGAGAGAGAGAGAGAGAGAGAGAGAGAGAGAGAGAGAGAGAGAGAGAGAGAGAGAGAGAGAGAGAGAGAGACAGAGAGACAGAGAGACAGAGAAAGAGAGACAGAGAAAGAAAGAAAGAGAGAGAGAGACAGACAGAGAGAGACAGAGAGAGAGACACAGAGAGAGACAGAGAGAGAGAGAGAGAGAGAGAGAGAGAGAGAGAGAGAGAGAGAGAGAGAGAGAGAGAGAGAGATATGAAACATCCGATGAAGGAAACCATTTCGTCATCCGGTTACCGTTTAACCAAACGACTTAAGGAAAATATCTGCGCAAGTCGAAACTGCCAAACATGGATAGTATCTCTATTGAAAACAATAGCGTTATGTGGCACTCCGAGACGCTTTCACTGACGTGTTACTAGCCAATATTTCTTAGCCTTAGCAGGCAGCCTCCTATTGAAATAAGAGGGAATGTTGTTTTGAACTTACGCAAATTTTTAATATAAAATGTTTCGTAAAACGGTACCCTGGAGAACATGCTTCCTACGAGACTGAGATATTCAATAATTAATCAATGAGAAACCATTGACACAGCATGACATGCCAAGAAGGAAAAATCTATTTTGATGTACTAAATGCTATAATCAATGCAATCATATAAAAGCCCAGCGGATTTCGTTTGTTTTTTTAAGGAAATTGTGCAAATTGTGATTAAAGCATGAAACTTTGCCTGAAGATAGTTTGAGACCTTCCGAGTAAAATAAGATGAGGACCCATCGAACAACCTTCCAAGATGGCTGCCAAAATCCAAGATGGCCGCCATATATGATTTTTTTTTTTCTCGAATTGGCTATCAACCAAGTGGTTATGCAGTTTTCTCAGAGATATTACCCCTATTTTTTAAAAATATACTAAGTTTGATATTCCTGATAGTTAGAGATCAATAAAAAGTTTGATAGCTTTTAAAAAATGTCAAAAACAATCAAAGATGGCCGCCAAAAAGGATTACACGTGGTAAAGCCATCGCCAATGTCAGACTAGATCACCCAACTTGCATAGTTTTTATACTGTTATAAATGATAATGTTTATTCTTTGGTATGGCATAAACAATAAAATTATATCCTGATTAAAAAAATCCTGCAGGACATGTCTGATCAGGGAATAATTTGTTTGCCAACAATGACTCAATACGTCAAAACAGGTGGATGCAACATGGCAACAATGTAACAAAAATTAAAGTACAGGTAGATGCATCTAATCATCTTTCCATTTGAACTGAGAATACAAACAAAATGATAAAATATGCATCCATTTAACTTACAACACAGAACCCCATAATTTCACAACCAGGTACTTTAAGTGAAAAAAAACCCATTGAAAATGATGTTTCAGACACAGCCTCAAAAAAGTTAGTTAAACAGCTTGTAATGCTTATCGACCAATGTTACATTCTAATAACTAAGTTGTTTAAAGTTTATTGTGACCTATCGCAGTCTCCACCACACTTGCAAAGCATTGCACAGAGAACATTTGCAGCAACAAATTTGCATTTGCCTCTGCAACCTTTATCAATACAACAACTACATTTGAGGAACTCCAAACAAAACTGTGCCAAGGTTGTCCATAGTGGTTCCCATGTCTGATCTGGTCCTTTGTGCCAACCCCATGTGGAAGGATCAGGGAGAACAGGAATAGGAACTAGTGCCTGTCCCCAGCAGTGTACGGCCTGATATGCTGTTCTCTTAACATGATGAAGTTATGCTGCTGACGTGGGTGGTATGGCCTCTATTGATCTTCCTTTGCGGGTGAATAGATCTTTTCGGGCATCGTCAACAGAGGTGCAAATACTTGTTATATCATACAAAAACACTACAAATTGTTCAATTTAAGGCATGAGCATTGTGATTGTTTTTTCCCTAGGCAAATGACTAAAAGCATTAAATGTTGCAGTTACATCTGTGTAGACATTCCATGCTTCTCATGCTATTCTCTTGCTTTTGTTAGCAAAGACAGACGTCTGGTCACACCCTGTCAACGTGTGGAAGACTGGTAATGCAATTGACTTTGCAGTCCTAGTTTGTCTGCGATGGTGTGTGCTGCAATGTATCTGTAGTTATTCCCTGTTCCAAATCTTAGCCATAATTCCTCCATGGCTATGTTCTGACAGTTTGCCACTGCCAGAACCACCACATCTGTGTCAACGATCCTTATCAAGACCTTTCTTATGCCCTCCTTGACCATGTCAGTAACCTGTAGTACTAGTCATGAGTCGGCCTCTTCCTGTTTGCAGGGGGAGACTCTTCTACACATGTATTGCTCAAAGCAAGGTCATCTATAGTAGAGATCACCTGTTATCCATCATCATCATCACACTCTAATTGGATTGCTCTTTCCCCAAGATATTTAACAACTCAGTTTTATTCCGGTCATTGCATAGGAAAGATTGCAATTTTCCTGGTATTCTTGTATCTGGCAGAACGTGTCCCCTGGTGCCCATACCCCTCTGGTTTCATAGTGAGCGTTTTAGACTATAAGGGAGATATGTATCCCAGACTATGTCTAATATGTTCACTCCTGTTATCATACGTTTCAGGTATGGCTATAATATCAGTTCAAAGTAATCCTCAAAAGTTCATGCAGCACCTGGCTTTAGCATGTTGATAATTGCAGCACAGTCAAGGAACACTGCCTCAACATTGGGAACAGCAACATGATATATACAACTGAGAAAACAGGGAGCAATTGTTTTTCAGGGATGTGATTTGATGTTTGTCCTTTAACAGTTTGCGTCGAGGTTGAGAGCCAAACAATGGGATTTTGTTTAGTTTGAAAGTGTCTGATAGAGGTTTAGTGCGTTTATCAAGATGATCAGATATGAACGCTTGATATTGTTCATGACCGGAGAGACCTTACATATATCAAGACAGTTAACTCAAAGTCAGGTGTAATGGACGAATTCTGAAACTGTGGTGATTCAGCTGATATTTGTGTCCTCCAGGCCTCAAATGACATGGGTTTGGAACTGTCATCACCAGTACAGAGGTTATCATCAAATGCTGTGCTTATTAGTATGTAAAACGCACATGCTGTAACCCGATTTATGTGTCGTGTACGCCTCATATATGATGCCTCCAGAAAGGAATCTGCTGTTTCAGAAGAGGCAATGTTAGATTTCACAACAGCACTTGTCCAGCTGGATCCATCTAACCAGTGACCTAAAGCCTTCAATGCTACCATCTCAATATGTAACACTCAAAGCATTATAACATGCTTATCCTCTCCATGAGACTCTGAGAAATGCCACTGAATTTGCTTGGCGAGAGCATAAAATTCTTGTAATATTAAACAGCAAAGAATTCTAAAATAATAATTGATAAACAATAAAAAAAAATGATATGTTAAGATACATTTTCATGATACACTCAATGGGGTCTGTTTAGTAAAACTTTTTTTAATGCAGACATCTTGAGACAAATGGCATTTTCCCATCTAAAGGGAATAACAGTTGGTTGTAGATATTGCTTCATTGCAAGGGGAACAACCATTCAAATACTTTAAAAAGGGGTAGAAACACTACTAAAATTCATTAAATATGTCTATTAAGATTAGTTTAGAATAGAATACATGTTATAATTAATGGAGTATATGTAAGCGAACCAGTTTTAAATTTCAATTGGCTTCTAGTAATTCTATCATAATATGTGATAGTAGTAGGATCTAATCTATCAAAAATACATGTTCTTTGTGGTGGTTGTGATTATCCTGATAAAATACACATTGTAATGAATAACTGAATAATAATTGTTAATTCAAAATTATAAATTCAATCCATATCTTCTTATCGTTCAAAAGTCAATGACACTAGAATAAGAACAGCAAAGAAATAATTGTGTTATTTAAGACGCACACTGAAACATTTTGGTGTCCACATAGGGAGAAGAAAACCAACATTTTAAAGAGGTTTTACTTAGCTGTAATTGTCTAAATGAAGAAGGACAGTCTTGATACACTTTGCTATATGAATACCTGCACAATCAAATTTAAAATAGAAGAAACGTCCCCCCCCCCCCAAAAAAAAAATAACAAGTTTTGGTTGCCATGTCGGTATATGGTGGCCATTTTGAAAATCTGAGAAAGTTTTGAAGAGGTTTTACTTAGCTGTAATTGTCAAAATAACGAAGGGCAGTCTTGAAACAATAATTTGCTATATGAATACCTTCAAAATTAGACTTTCAATGGAAGAAACGTCCAAAAAATGAAACAAATAACACATTTTGGTGGCTGTATCGGTATATGGCGGCCATTTTGAAAATCTGAGAAAGTATTTATTTATAAAATTGATGAAGCATACTGTTTCAAAAGATAAAAGATATATTGCTACTTTGAAATCATGATAAAAATTGATCTAAATACCACTTAATATTGATAAAAGTACAAAATGGCATTTCTGGCGGCCATCTTGGAAAATGGTGGCCATCTTGGACAGATATGAAATGGGTCCTCATCTTATTTTAATCAGTAGGTCCAGGGCTACTTGTGTGCAAAGTTTGGTGCTTTAATCATAAAATGCACAATTTTCAACGAAATCTGCTGGGCTGAAGTCATATAAGCATGTGACTTTATAGATATGATTTTTATATTACCTTAACAGAGTCATTGTTAATATCTTGTATATTAGATATTTCAAGTAGTACATGTAACGGATGAGTTTAAAGTTCCCGGACGTCATACTATAGAAATATATTTGTAAACTGTGGATTTGGCGTATGGTATTCAGCTATGCTCCATAAAAGTTTCATAAAAATAAAGTAACCGAAATCGCTCTATAAATGTAGATGATGACAGAAAACCCCCACGATATCACTTACTGGATGTCAATCGTATATACTCGGCAATCCCCGTAACAAGTCGGTAGATATACCTCGTAGGCAGTACATGAATACACCAGAAATCCTGGGGTAATTCGCCTTATTTCCGGCGGCTAACGCAAAATGCACACAGGCACTAAATATGTATTTAAATACACACAAATTGGTTATATATCACAATTGAATGTTTGTTTTTACCCTTTTCATTAAAGATGACCATATCAACACATCTTTGATTCATATTTTTTTCAATCGTATCTACTCGGCAATCCCCGGCTTGTTATGGGGATTGCCGAGTAGATACGATTGGCCCTTCGTTGCTGACCTACTTTCAAAAATGGCTCCCCATTACCTCCGAGGTTATTTTAAGAAATGGCCGAGGTGTTCCGAATGACTGGATGTTACATCCACTGTGTTGTAATTAGTTACCCGTATACCCTGTTGATTTTTCTGTGTAAGTACTACATTGCCAACCGTGTGTTATTCCGGCTAGATTGATGTTAAGATTTCAGTGCAAGAACGTGGATGTTTGCTTTCAGAGTGTATTCTGAGTATTACGGGCCAGTAGCCCGGGGTATTAGAAGAAAAACATTTCACTTCGTGATGCAAGCAAACCACTTGGCACATATATTAACAAGACTATTATCTAATGAAAAACGTCGTTATCCATTGCACATTTTCGAAATCGCGGCCATTTCAAAATGGCCACCAAAAATATAATCTAAACCTGATATCATCAATATTTACAAGAATTGCATACATATATTGGTCTTAAACTTAATAAATATATATTTTAAGAAATTGAAAGTTAATATTTTATAAAATAATATTAAATATGGCTGCCAATTTTCAAGATGGCCGCCTTTTTATGTTTTAAGGCAATCTGTTCCCCACAAAAGTTATCATATCTAACAAAGCACTATAAAATACTTTCAATATTTTTTAAATCATCTTATTAATACTCATTTTGATATTAGAATTTATCCCAAGAAAAACTACCTGTTGGTCAATATGCTATGTGCATAGTGTTCACCCCTTGCCAATGATGAGGCCAGTACTTACCAGAGGAGCCAATCTAATCATATTTACAATGATTTGATCACAGAAAAATTGGATTCAATTTTAGAGAATTACGTTCCCCAGAAAATTGGGACACATCACAGACCTTATTATCTTATGCTTTTTGGCATCGTAATGAGAAACAGGATAAATGTTGAATAATTTTAACACTGGTTAATCACATATTTAAAAAACTGGTTTGAAATGATTAACATTAAATGTAAGGTCAACATAATAAATCAAACGGCTCCCAGTGGATAAAATAACACAATAATTCTTAGACAGATAGTCAAACTCATAATTCTTTTCACACTCGCACATAAATGGCCTTCTTATTTGTTTCTCCTTTAGTATATTCTCAGCTGTTTCAATGGCAACCACATAGATCAGTGCAGCTGAGGCGAAAATCAAAAACCATTCACATCTTCCACTGCAATCAGGCTTGCGCTCGCTCTTTGTGAGCTCTTTGTAGTTATCAGCTATTGCAGGCAGATCCGTCCATTCTATTCGCAATTGGCTGTCACATTTGGTCCAACCCAATTCTGAAGGACTCACACTATTTATTTCGTGCACAGTAGCCTGTCCCATATGTACCCTGCTCGATACGCCACACGTTTTTAATGCTTTGATAAGGCCGCTCCTGTGGGTGGTAAAGCGTCGTATGGTTTCTTTTTTCCATCAATCAAGTCTAGACGTTCACTACCTACATCTGTAGAAGATCTTGCCCTATCATACATCAAGGCATCAACTCTTTCCAGAAGTTTCAGGTCATCCTTATAGACCGACAATGGATACCTGCTCGGTTTGGAAAAAAGATGACGATACCTCTAGGAAGACGTCCATTGTTTGCCAGTCTATCTTTTCCCCTTCCCCACGGAAAGCTGAGACTACATCACATCCAGTGAAAGCATGGAAATAAAGAAGACATTGACACTGTTCACAACCACGTTCTTCTATCAAGTTATGCACTGGTTTCCAGAAATCTGAGATTTGTACCTTGGCCAAAAGCTAACCACATTTGTTCTAGTCCAATTCGTTTTAGTGAGTCGAAAACGTGTATTGCAATGATAAGAACATCAGTGTCAGTAGCTTTGATCACCAAACGCTTGTGATAGTTTGTCGTTACCTACGACACGGTGTCTTTGACCTTGTCCACGTCCTTTTATTGTCTCAGATTTGAGACAACAATCACTATAAACATCAAAAACCGTTTATATTCGTTTGTGTGTTAAGCTTGTACTTTGAACTTTGGGCGGAACTTAAAGCATGGTATTCTCGCCGAAAGTTTTTGATGTTTAAGGCAGATTTGCATTAATGAAGGCTGACCCGTCTTTGGGAACTGCAGATACATGCTCAAGAATTTTCCCCATCTGACGGCAAAAGAAATCGAGCAGATCACAGTCTCGAGATCAGTATGATATGAACAGTTTCAAGAATAGACGAAAGTCTTCTTTTAGTCAAATATGGGTTTCTTAATTGGTTCATAGAACTGATGGGTGTCTTTAATACCTAATCGTTTCATAAACTCTTCAGAATAAACCACCCAATCTCATAATGGCAAGTGAGTAGTTTGATAGATGCTGAAGATGATACGGACGTTGTGTCAAGTGTGAGAAGTTCTGCCGTCTCTTCTTCGAAAGAATTGTCCATCGCATTGATAGGGGCAGTCAACCTTGTCACTTTCTCAATCAATTCTCTTTGCCTGCTGATGATGACTTGCACTACCATAGACATCTTTAGCCACGGGATTCTTCATCATAATCAATACACTGTCTGCTGACTTCAGAACCGGCATCGTCTCAGAGTTGAAGGGTCTTCTGTGATTCCACTGGCACATGCATCGCCCTTAATGATTGCATTGGTTTGTTCATGAGCTTGATATATTGCCAAAGCTGAGAATGGTCTTTTCAACTTGAAAACAACTTACCAACCAGCTTCGAAATGTCTGAAAAAGGCAGGTCGAGATTTTTCTAGCGCCATCATACCCCTCAGGTGAATTGGCAGCCATCGAGCCTAGTCTACGTTGTTATTGGCAAAGATGAAAAGAACAATACTCTCCACACTCTATAATATAGCTCAACTTTGTCTCCCTGAATGCCCTCACAAGGAATAGAATCGTCAGCTCCATGGTGATCACCAAGTACCAATACCTGAATTGGGGACTTTCTACTTTACGCATATCACACCACTGTGTAAATGTCTCGCTCATATCACTTGAGTCTTCATGGTACCGGTTAAATGCATCATGAAGGAGGTTGTACAAAGGACGTGCTATTATCTGATGAGCATGGTGTGTTCGAGTTACACTCGATGCTGAGAGGAAAGAATACGTTGTTCCCAGGGAAGGATTGTCTGCCTCTACTAAAGCAGATGTCCATCCACTTGACTGGAACAGGTTTCCAAGCGACTTCAAGAAGGCCATTTCTTTATGAAGACATCCAAATATAATAACAAGTTTGTACTCACCGTACTGCATTGGTCATTCCCATTGAATATGTTTCGCTAGAGCATAGATTGGTTGGTCCGCTGCTATGACAGGGATTTGTCTACGGTTGAGGTATGTGAAAGTGTCCGAGACCTTATTCATTACATACCTTATTCTGAACAGACCTTGGAAGTATAGGCAACATAGACTAGCTTGAATGATAAAATGCTCTCTTTCTAAGATTTCAATGAACCGCATTGCAATGAATCTGATGCCGAATTTCACAGCAATGGTGTCACCAGTATGCCCTGGTTGCGCTTAGATGTTCACTCATGAAATTACATAAAATAAGCTATTTAAACTAAACATATATTCATAAAAAGATTATTAAACTTTGATATAAAGGAATTGAAATTAATAATACTGTGGAATATAAAACATTAGACAAAACCGACCTGGCTGTCACTTAAGGTTATTTAATCAA
Organism: Cerastoderma edule; assembly: GCA_947846245.1. Lineage (NCBI taxonomy): Eukaryota > Metazoa > Mollusca > Bivalvia > Cardiida > Cardiidae > Cerastoderma > Cerastoderma edule. The sequence goes on along the minus strand of OX401416.1, from coordinate 12,317,671 downwards.
TGAAAATCAGAAAAAAAAACGCCATTTTGGACCATGAAGGTCATTTTAAAAAGAATGCAGCATTTTACTTTGAGGTTTCAATGTGTCATGCTTTTGCATCTTTCTAAATGCTAGTTTTGTGTTATTTTTAGAAATAGCAGAAGCTCAATGATGGCACCACAACGGCGAAAAAATTAATTTGGCGGCCATTTTTAAAATGGCCGCCATCTTGAATCTGACATTAAAATTGAAGTGGCTAACGAAGTGTTTGGAAGCAGGTATATCTAAACAACATTTGTGGAAAGTCTCTTGCTTTCATCATGATGTGAAATGTTTTGCTGATATCTCGGGTTAACGCCCCGAGCTATAGGAAATATATGCGAGCTTTATCTGGGCCATGTAAGCCTTGGATTTGTATAAAATAAAAAAAATACGCACAAAGTTAGCTTGTATTTAATTGTTTTTTCTGCTGAAATATTAAATAAATGTGTATTCCTTTACTTTCGTAAGTTCCGGAAAAAAATATTTTTACGTCCGAGAACTTTAACACAATCCATATAATGTTGTTTATACTATTGAAATATTTCAATTGGTCTTATTGTTTGTAGGTTTACATATAGCGAAAACACAGTATTTCAGTAATATTGAAATATTTCGTCTAAACTATTCAACATGTCGTCAACATAGATAATGGTACATTTGAATAATCAACTTATATCATCATTAAAAGTAAATACATATTTTTGATTAATCAAAGCGACCTTGGTATTTTCAGATTTGGATGTTGGCAGCCATGACACCTGATGTCTCAGCGTTTATTCTAGATGCACAGAAGTGTGTAGCACTACCCCCCTGCACGTGTTCCGGACCATACGTGTACTGCAATTCGAAGAGTCTATCCACCATGCCGAAGTTTGAAGTCTCGAACGTTACAGGGAGCTATTTATACATGTATTTATACTCTAATCAGCTAACGTCGATTCCAGCTAACGCATTCCGAAATCTCACAGTTGCTAATAACACAAATGTAAACCTGAGATTAGAGAATAACCATCTCAACAACATTGCGTCAAATGCTTTTGTTGGAATCGCAGATACGATGAATAGTTTGAATTTACAAAATAACAATTTGACGTCGCTACCTTCTGAGCTCTCGACGTTATCAAAGCTACAGATATTAAACATGCTAGGCAACCCGATATCATTCTTAAACCCCAGTATCATGCGTGCTTTAGGAAGGCATCTTACTAGTTTCTCTATAGATTTAAAACATTTTAGCACATGGCCATCAGAACTGAACTTACTGACGTCGCTTACATCACTGTATGTTAGATACTTGAATACGAGTATTCTAGATTACGATGCTTTTGACGGTTTTCAAAACACATTAACGACTCTGACTATTCGGTACTCACAACTTACCAGAATACCAATCGCATTGTGCCACTTACACAACCTTCAGAGTATCACATTTTATAACAATGATAATCTTCATGTTAACAGTACCGTGCTCGAACCTTGCAGTAGAGAACTGTTTTCGGTTACGACAGTCGAATTATATATTAACAATCTTAGATATCTACCTGATGTTTTTAGAATATTTCCATCAATGACCAGTTTGCAAGTGAACTACAACAGTCTATCGTTTATTCATGCAGATACTATAACCAGTTATCACCCTCTTCAGTCTATTTACATGAACTTCAACGATTTTACAAGGATACCCTCCGCAATAACAAAGCTACACGCTCTTGTACACGTTCAAATGATTAAAAATAAAATAACATCCGTTGAAGATTTCGATCTTATCTATTTGAGTCGGTTACAGCATCTTTACCTTGACAATAACCCAATCGAATATATATCACCGATTGCTTTCAAGCAGAACACTGCTCTATATACTTTATCTCTTCAAGGCACGAAACTTCGTCATTTGTCTCGTTCTATGGTTGGATTACATAATTTGAGATACTTGTATCTAGCCCAATCTCCCATAGAATGCAGCTGTGACATGTCATTTCTGAAGCCATTGAATGTGACACTTATAAGCATAAATGGTAATTGTCACACCAGCTCCCTCCAAATCAAGACATACCTACAGGTTGATCTTCCAAATTGCCCTTAACCTTTAGAATGATGGGTAATTTTCTAAAAAAAAAATAAATATCTTTTGTGTCATCTGTATTCCCAAATCTTAAATAGCTGCTATATTTCGACGGGTAGAGATACTCAGGATATCAAACAGGTTAGTTGGATCACAGGCCAGCGGCCAATTTACTTGGCGGCTGGCCTGGATCCAACTGACCTGTTTGCATAAGCATGAGGTTGGTTCCGGCACTATGAGGGTTAAAGTTTAAACAAACGATGAATAACATACACATGCCTGAGGTCAACAATATGTAATGTCATAGTGTAACGTTGTTGTTATTAGCCTTTATATTTATCATAAATAATTAGATTCCTCTATCGAAGAAAGAGTTTATATTTTTACATAGTCTAACCAAATCAAGTCCTTGTTATCTCATACCTGATATATGGAATGTTGAATGACGTGTAAATAACGATATCTCTTATATTGGGGTCCTTTACAACGGAGTAGTCTACCTTGTAATTTTTTTGTTCTCATATCTTTGATTTTATCGGTGCCTCTTTCGTTTTTTGATAATTGTGCACAGAATTCACATTAATGTGCTATGTTAAATAATTTATCATGTATCTCTCCGCAGGAAAGCTTCGTCTATCATACTTTTATAATTATCATGGTCGTTGTGATGCATAGCAATATACAACCAAACCTAATTTGAAGTGCAAACGAATAATTTGTTTCTTTAAATGTATGTGTGTATGTATATGGGTTGAGTGTATATGTTTGTGTATGCACTTGCATATCTATAAATATACATTTGTTTATGCTGTTGCTATCAAATGCATCTGTATATATGCATATGCATATATACAGATGCATTTGAATCATGATTATTCGATGGCCAAATCAATGACTTCCACTTATTTCTCGCAAAGATGACAACGGTATAGACGTTATTTTCTTACTAACCAAAGACTAAGATATCTCTTAGATTACTTTGCAATTGATTTGTTTTTGTAATTTGAAATGATAGCTGCCTGTATATGTGGGCCTTATGCCTTTCTGCCATAACAAAATCTATCTTTATTATTTCTTCATATCATGCGATGTAACCAATACAAATACAGTCTAACTTGTGTTAAGCAACCACCCTATTAAGCAGCTAATCTGCCTTAAACAACCACTACAGAAAGTCTCATTGTTAGATTTATAGTGTACATCAATTTGTGTTAAGCAGATAACCTGTCTTAAATAGCCAATTTACTCTGTCCCATAGGCTGGCATCTTAACACAAGTTTGACTGTATGTTGAATTTGAGGTAATGTGTCGCTTAAGAACAACTATCAGCCACTTAGAGATAGATTCTGCCTGGTCCATTACCAAACAATAACGACAGTTCACTAGTTTGTGACACATGACTCTGGAAAACATTGTGGGAAAAGGAGAATTTGCTCCAAACGAGCGATTTCTCCTTTTCCCACAATGTTTTCCGCCCTATCCCTATGTTTTTCAATTACATCTCATTTTGAAATGTCGTCTGTAAACTCTTTCAATTTGGGACAGTCGAATATTTGGCGTTTGGGAAAGGGTTAATCTTGGTATTTAACCTTAGAAATAGGTTAACTATTTATCATATTCAGACGATATGCACGGTCGCTTAAAACCGGTTCAATTGGTCAATATATTACACAAATCTTGAAACGAGGACTTTCCTCTCGTAGTGCTTTGATTAGGCTGTTCCATGTTACACGCGATTAATAGCGGTTCTTCCTGTTACTTAAATGGGTTGTTAAAGGCTATCCAACTAATGGAAGAGCCGCTATGTGCCAGCCGGCCAATGAAAATCATTCTTTATTGTTCTCTTTATAAACAAATGGCAAAAATGGTTCATGTTGGCACTGCTTGGACATGTATATATACAAGCCAAAACTTGTGGCCTTTTTATGCACCAACAGGGTTTATGCAAACTTGGCTTGAAAAAATTATAATTTAATCTGATTGTGTAATTTTCTTGATTTGCATAACCTTACACCATTTCGATATGTGATGTCATAATTATCCTTTTACTGTGTAGATGATTATTTGTGTTCTACATGTAATCATGTATCGTCATTTACTAAGTAAATAAACGACATAACATTATACCTATGTTGTCTGGTGTTTTTATTTCATAAATCTATGTTAGATATCAAGTATATTTATTGGGGCGAGGAGTTGTGTACATAAATAAATATATATATACACACTTTACAATGAATTACCAAAATGTAATGTTGATGGTTGATTTCAATCATTTTGTTTTTCGAATATTTTACATGAGTTATTTATTTGTTAATGAGAAGGGTGGTTAGACTGAAAATGAAAGTAAATCCACGTTAAGTTCTATATCCATTTGCTCGCCTTCTTCAATATTAAACGTACTTGTTAACTTGTGTTAAATATGCCGAAATTAAGAAATTTAATATCGATTTCTTTGGGACACCACAACAGCTGAAGTGATATACAATACGAACGAAAGAATAGTCATTGGAAGCAAACTGATATCTTTATTTACTTTCTTATGTGTGTAACCCGTGAATTAACATAATCCAAAAGCGTAACGTCGCCTTTGAGATATATTGCAAATAAACTGTAACACCTAGATAAATTGACGGTTATAGAAATTAGTATGCTTTTCATAGCTACTTTCTGTTGTATATCGAACAACAAACAAATACTGTATTATGTTATGGACATTGTATTTTGACTACTTTGCCATTTGTGAGCACAAACATAATTCACACAGGTATTGGTCATTTAAGATAATAAAGCGAGAAACGTTTTGGCCCTTAAGAATCACAGAAAATATCCTCTACCCCCGAGCTTTGTAAATTGTAGCTTTAATGAGAAGCAGCCTTCCGATTGACTTACAAGATGTTTGCCCTGCAAGATTCGAAGTTAAGTTTGAAGTCCTCCTCCAAAAATATGAGCCGGGCTTGCAACATACTTGAAAGGATTTGACACGATGTAAACAACCCGTATGCATGTGATAAATTGAGCCTGTACATTGGAAGGCGTATTCGTTTGAGGCCAAATAGAATACTATTTGATAAAAAGAAACACTGCTGCTCATGAGAGACCAATGTCTACCATAACGAACAACCAGGACATATTGTAATATATGTTATCCACATTAAGACTTTTACCCGTGTCCGCCTGGGTATGAACTGACCAAAATGTAGGTACGAATTGGCGAAAATTGGGTGGTACAAATTGGCTTGGGTACGAATTGACCTGCTTCCTCCGCCTGCACGGGGGTGCATACTGATCATTGGTGATGCTCGGCGTCTGATGGCTTATTTTGCGTTTATAACAAACTTCATTTGTTTCTGACCCTCAACCTACGTGGCAGATGTGGTAAATGCTGCTGTAGATAAATGTGAGTGTAGGGGAAAAGATAAACATAAATTCCGTGTCTTGGCAGTTTGATATGCCCCATTTTCGTCCCATGGCTATATTTAAATGGTGTTATGTCTTTTGTTCAGAATTAATGGGTCGTTACCATGCAGAGAGCAACTTCAAATAACGTCAAGAATTGCACTGGAATAAGGGTGGGATTGGATTGTTCTTTTTTTAAAGAGATTGGGTTGATATGGTTTCTAGATTATAATACATGTGATATATATTTGATCAAGTCATGTTATTTGAATAATAACATTGTTTAACAGCAAGGATTTCAACCAGTACGAAGTATAAATCCATTCGGAGCTATTATTCCCTATTTTCAGTCATGTTGAAGAAAAAAGCACTTCGACTGAGTAGAAAACATTGTGACAAAACAAAAATCAAAGTCAATTTCTTATCTATAGTGATTTGCGGGTGATGGGTTTGACTCTAAACTTGTTGCCACGTAAGAAATAGCCCATTATCCTGTTGGGAACATGGGACTAATCGAAAAAGAAGGCAAAAGACGTTACAAATTACACTGGAAGAATAATGGTGGGGTTGTTATTGTTTCTGAATTATAATACATGTAGTATACATGTAGTATATATATAATAAAGTCATCTTCTAATAAAGGGATTATTATACAATATTTACCCATTTTCCACTTTGATTCCAAAGTTCAAGCCACGTTTAAGAGGGCATGGGCCTAACTTCGAGAAAGTAGAAAACATTGTGAAAATGACAAAAATAGCAAGGAACAAAAAAGTGATGGACTTTTCTACCTAAATGCTTATTTTCTCAAGCGAATTACATGTCATTGGCTTCACAGTAAATCCTATACCAGGAAAGAACAAGCCCATTACAAAAAGTAATAATTTGAGATCAGTTCAAATTGAAAGCAAAAGTGGACGTGTCAAGTTGCACTGGAAGAACTGTATTATTGGTTTGTAATTGTATCTTTATTAAAATACATGACGTGTAAATTTGATAGAGGCATGTTCGTTCAATACAGAAATTGTTTAATGACGAGATATTCACCAATTCACCTCAATCATTATGAAAAACAAGCCCTATCTAAGAGAATACACGCCCGATTTTGAGCAAAAAGAAAGCATTGCGACAATCACAAAAATAGCAAGGAACAAAGGAGTAATGGACTTTTCGACCCAAATGCTTTTGCTGGAATGTTCGGCAGGTGATGGATGTGGCTGTTAACATTTTTCACAATATAACTTTACCCATTCCCCTTTGTAGGAATAACAACTTTGAAACCAACTGCAGACGAAACATTGATACATGAAAGACGACAACACCTGCTCTATGATGACGGATTGAAATCAATTTGAGAAAAGGACATAATTGGATCATTTTACACTTGAGTTATAATTGTTTCAAAAGCATTCTGCAGCAGAAGCTGTAAAGTGAGATAAAGTGAAGTATTGGGCTAGAGACTGTTATTTGATACCCGCGTATCACAAACGTGACAATGACAAATTAGCCAGGAGTAAAACAGCAATGGACTCTTCCACCCAAATGTCTTTCTGGATAATTGGCACGTGAATGGTTTGACTGGTAACTCGTTACACAGTATAATAATAAAAATATCCCTTTGTGGGAGTTTATGACAGGTCCAAATTGAAAGCAAATGACAGACGAAACATTGCAAGAGGAAACACGACTATACCTGCTCTATAATGACGGATAGAAGTCAATTTGAGAAAAGGACAACAGTGCTTAATAGGATCAATACATCCTGACGTCACGGTGGTTTCAAAAATAGTCTGCAGCGGATGCATTAAAGTGAGCTTAACTGGGACACTAGGCTGTCTACTGTTATTTTATGCCCAAACGTAGCATCATATCAATGATCAGCCTAATAGAAGAAGAAGCTACTTCTGAACATGCGTTTTGTACATTAGGATTTATCTCTTAATGTTTCTGCCCTAAAGACTAACAGAAAGATTATTCCATATTCAGACCATGTAAACTGTACTTTTCAAGTTATGCAACAGCCTCCCGCCTGTCCAACGGGAAGCCAAAGGCTCCGCCCAATTTGAGGTTTTAGGTCTTCCTTCACTAATATGAGTCGGGCATTGCAACATACTTGAAATAATTTGGACACGATGTAAAATCCCGTCAAAGTGTGATAGATGAACAAAAATGGTGGTTCGTAATGGGAAGTTTGTAATAAAATTCGTATTATATGGCAAATCTGATAAAGTAAATGGCACTATGCCTTGATAAAGCCTTTTCCTCGTTTAAAGTACTAGGAATGGTTTGAACAAAAATACAACCACAGTGGTATAACCGAAGCGTGTTGAGAGGGGGGTTAAAACTGCAGTTCACGATGCTCATACAGGTGTGTTAAACTTGAAGGCTTTGCTTTGATATTTGCTCCAAGTGCACTCTAGTCTGAATGTCTGGGTCTCGAATTCCGGTTTTGTCGGATCTTCTGAATTCGTACGTGTAGCCTCTGTCTATTATACTATTGCAGCGACAACTTATAATTGGTGAAACGAAAAATTCTAATAACAGACCCTGTTTCGTCAATTCTACATTCCAAGCACTGTACAGAAGTTTATTCAGTAGTTTGCACAAGTAAATGGTAAAATAAAAACTGAACAACATCAGAAACATGTTACTTCATTTATTAGTATCTGTATCGTTCTGTTAATTATTTCAAAACAAATTTATACACAAGAACATAATATTAAGAAATGACAATAGATTTCTTATGCATATAGAATACTTGTTGATTCGTGTATAGCTATATGCACAATCAAAATATATTTTTCAACAGCACACATGTCTTTATACAATAAATCTCGTTTAAAACTTACACAATGGATTTCCACAGTTAGATAACCCATTACCAAATGACATGGGTATATCCTTCTTTTGTAATTCTATTTCTATCGACGTTAAAGGCACATAAAAGGAGATTAATGCCATATCAAACTACACTATTTGGTAAACTTTTGGTCAGATTCAACTAGTTATATCACCAAAAATCCCATGACCACAACTTAGACGTGAAAGCCAACAAGAAATAACCCAGATTAACCAGTTTGACAATTTAAATTGTGTGATTCTTCAACGCTGACCTTGACAGTTGATTTACAAACGTTCGAACCGACCAATCATAATTCGTTATTTTGAATATGTAAACAAACAGGTTGTTGATAAACATGATTGAATTGGAGACAACTATATTTCAAGCACAAAATAACTTATGTTAAAGGAGTCTATTTAATAGGGTTTCAATGCATTCGTAAATTAATTTTATGAACATGATAAAAGAACTCGATATATTTTTCAGTAATTTATTTGTACTCAACTCCTTGTATGTGCCGTTAAGGTATGTGAAGGTCTAATTGAGTTATCTTTTGCAAATAAATGAATATTACCCCTCCCCCTTGTGATTACGTTGGAAACAAGGGCAACATTTCATCTATAACAGGAAAGGTTGCTCTTTTCAATTGCATTATTTGTCGGTTTGAAATTCGATTAACAACTTATAATGACTTTATTTCATCGAGGGCAAATCAGAAAAAATATGCAAAAATAATTACAAACCGATGGTAGAATGTATACATTACGCTAGGTGGTAGAAAAAGGCATTAAACAGAACATGGTGATAACTATTTTGTATGAGAATGTTTATCTAACAAACGGTCGGTTGTGAGTAATTATGGTAAGCTTTATATTATTACATATCATACATTGGGTATGTTTTCGTGTTCGTGATGAATTGATCTGGTTCTTATATCAATTTCCCAGGCTAATTGCAAACTATGCTTGAGACTTAAAATCGAAGGTGTAATATTGGTTGAAGTTCCATGTGTATAAACAACGTCTAACATCAAAACTATCTTTACTATACTAGTTTTAAGCCGATATTTGTATATGAACCTTATCTAGACATTTTAAACATAATGGAAATTCCGTAAAACATTTTTATTCTTTAGAATATTGTCCCTCTAGTAATCAGTAGGGCAATTTCTCTACACTTAATTTGAACAAGGAAATAGTAATTGCCGGTCTTTCAAGAATAAGCTTGAGCTTACATTATTTTCTTCTGATTTGCCCATTATTTTCTTATCTGTGTGATACGTATATTCAACATAACTATCTTATGCATCAAATACGCACAAGTTCCATTCACTATTGACACTTAAGGGTCAAGCAAAAATACGCAATATTGCGATTTATTAATGCAATTTTTTTTAAAGAAGAGAAGCCTTTTTCAAATCATTTTGACACAAGATTGGTTTGTTATAATATAAACGTAATTGCCGTGGCCATTTATCAATTAAATAAATGAAAAACATATAAAATAGAAAATCAACTAAACAGTTATTATTTCATAATTCTAATAATATAACTTTTCAGTTTACAAATATAGATGCTCTGGTATTTAATGTATTTATGATATTACAAGATACCAAGTGTTGAGCATTGAACATCAATTGAAATTACAAAAGGTTTGTACAGAAAAGGTACCGGTGTGCCAAACAAAGTGTATTTTTTCCGGTGTTTCTGCTGTTCTCAACAAACTTGCAGTGTTGTTATCATGGTTTTATACTCTGTAAACCTGTCCATTCTCTTGATCTTTCGTTATCAATGTATGAAAGTGTGCATTTTAATCAGGAAAATACATTCAAGCATAAACAACATTGAATTAAAATGAACTGAAGAGCACTGGTCCTCTTAAAATCAAAATACATTTTAAAAAACTCTGACATCTGCGGTTGCATTAAAGTTCGGCTACTCACACAATCTTATCAAAGGAAATGCCTGAAAGGTGATTGCTCAAAGATTTGAGGAAATTTTGTTTTTGAAATTCTAGTTCTTTAAAAACGTATAGTAGATTTACTGTTATATAAGGCGTACGAAAGAAGAGCCATTGGTAAATGAAAATAAGTTTGTATGTGTGAACAAGTAAAATTAAGGACAGTTTGGAAGATTTTCTTTCAGATATGTTTTGATTGATAGGGAACTTCCGTGACAGTTACCATCAATATAGATACGTGTCACATTCAATGGCTTTAGAAAGGCCAGGTCACAGTTACATTCAATGAACAATCTCGATAAGTGCAAATTGACCATGTTATGTAATCCAGCAATAGAACAAGGCAGCTGATGGAGTAGTGTGCGATCAAGATTAACAGTTCGCAATGCAATATTATGTTGAAATGCATTCGGAGATATATATTGTAGCGGGTTTTTCGACAGAAATAGACTGTTCAAATGAGTGAAATGATGTAGATCAGTATCTTCTACAGACGTTATTTTGTTACTGGCCAAGTCTAGACTTGTGAGGTAACGCAGTTTACCTAATGCAGTAGGTATTCTTGTGAAGTAGTTACCACTGACAGTAAGATATGTTAAAGGATGATTATAGGGAATAGTATCCCAAAGAATAAACGACAGTTTGTTCGAGATTAATTTTAAAAAGTCCATCGATGGAAAACTGTGAAATACATCCGGCATGTATTCAAAATTATTGTTCCTCAAATTAACTCTCGTAACTGAAGTCAGTGGTCTATCACACGGTTCGAGTACAGTACTGTTCACGTGTAGCTGATAGTTATATGCAAATACGATAAACTGAAGGTTGGACAAGTGACATATGGCTGTCGGTATTCTAGCAAGCTTTGTGTTGGAAATATACAGATATGTTAAAGTGTTTCCAAAACCGTCAAAAGCATCGTTGTCTAGCATGGCTGTATTCAAGTTTTCAACTCGCAGTGATGTAAGCGACGTCAAGAATTTTAGTTCTGATGGCCAAGTGCGAAAGTGTTTTAAATCTAAAGAGAAACTCGTAAGATGGCTTCCTAAAACACGCATGGTACATGGGCTTAATGATGAAATCGGGTTACCTCGTGTGTATAAGGTCTGTAGCTTTGATAGCATCACGAGCTCAGAAGGTAGCGACGTAAAATTGTTATTATCTAAATGCAAGTAAGTCATCGTGTTTGCAATTCCAGCGAAAGCATGTGTTGCAATGGTGTTGAGATCGTTGCTATTTAAGAACATGTATACATTTGTGTTATAAGCAACAGTCAGATTTCTGAATGCGTTTGCCGGAATCGATGTTAGCTGATTATGGTTTAGTTCAATGGAAATCCTGCTCCCTGTAACGTTAGAAACTTCAAATTTTGGCACGGTGGATAGATCCTTCGAACCACAGTCCACGGTTTGTCCGTAACACGTGCATGGGGGGAATGCTACACAGTTCTGTTCCTCTAGAATAAACGGCGAGACATCGGCTGTCATGGCTGACAACATCCAGATCTGAAAATATCGAAGTCGTAAAACAACTTATTTACTCTCAATTATGATATAGGTTGATTATTGAAATGTACAGTTATCTATGTTGACGACATTTTGAATAGTTCTGATGAAATATTTCAATATAACTGAACTACTGCTAGAATTGTGCTAGTGTCGTCGGTTATATGTACTACTTGAACTATCTTTCATACAAGATAGAAACAATGAGTCAGTTAAGGTAATATGAATAACATATCTATACAGGCGCATGCTAATATGAGTTCATAAAATGCATTTGATTGTAGCATTTATATCATCCAAATAGAGTATTCCTCTAGGGACATTGCGTGTGGCTAGTTTCTATGTCATTAATAACTCGTAAGAAGCACGTTTTCCTGTTACCAAAATGGTTTCCTTCATCTGATGCTTCATGGTTAGAAGTTTGTTTTACTCCTTTCTTTAATAAAGAATAATCTATGCCATTGGAGGTGTAGGAATGTGTAGCGAACAATTTCTCTATTTGAAAACTGAATCAGTGATGTATCAGATACTCACGAAAACAAAGAGCGTAGCTGTATACATCACCGCCGCCATCTTGATTGTCGGATGATGCTGATGTCACTTGTATTCTGGAAAATTTAAACCACACAATTATTGAATTTTCCCGTTCATTCGTCGATCTTCTTTTGCTAATGTTTGATGTTTTTTTGTGTAGAGACTTCTGTTGAAAAGACAATATTCTCGTCACGATTAATTTGGCCTTTAGACACACTGTTTTCAAATCCGGATTGAAATTTGAATCCGCACCGCAGTATTGTGGAAAATGTGCTACAAATTTATAACGCTATTTAAGGTGCTTTTTCAAAAAAGAATAAAAAAGAAAGTAAAAAAAAGATGTTGAAACAATACATTTTTGTATTGTTGTTGTTTATATTTATTTTATCCCTTAGAATAATGGGTTATTTTCTAAAAAAAGATTTTTGTGTCGTCTGCTTTCCATAATCTAAAATATCTGCTTAATTTAATTGACGATAGATACAAAATGTGGCAAACAGGTTAGAACACAGGCCAGCCGCCAATGTACTTGACCAGTCGGCTGGCCGAGCCTAACCTAAGTGCATAAGCTTGAAGTTGGTTCCAGCACTGTAAGGGTTTAAGAAGCTATTGATAGCATTATTTATTAAAGAAGTGTAAGATATTTTAAGTGTGTACAGTTTATTTGCGGTAGATCTAAAAAAGCGATGTCACTCGTTTGGATTATAATACATGTTTACTCGCTGAAGATACTCTTTAAGAATTAAAAACGATCCAATTTTACTTCCAATTACTTTTCTTAAGTGCGTATCGTATTACAGTACAGCTGGTTTGCAGACTTGATATCATATTTCAACTTCCAAATATCCTCATTACTGATTATAAGCACCATTAAAGTATAAGTATTATCATTAACATAGTTTTTACTAGATTGCATACAAGTATTAAAATTGTGAAAAAAAACACGTGGAAAGTAAATGGTTAAGCAAAAGTCAGATTTAAGGATGGCGATAAAAGGAAAAAAGACAGACAAATGCAATGCACTGTTGATATGTTGATTCAGTTCCAAACATACGGATTAATATTGGAACGTTTAGTCGACTTTATTTATAAATTTCATGTGTGTCACCATTAAAGTATAAGTATTATCATCAACATAGTTTTTACTAAATTGCTTATAAATATCAAAATTGAGAAGGAAAAGAAAACCGTCAAAATTTGTAAATGGTTAAGCAAAAGCCATTTTTTAGGATGAAGGAAGAAGTTGCACTGTTGCAATGTATCGACAGTTCCAGGGATATGGGTAAGCATTAGAACGTTTAGTCGACTTAATGTATTGATGACAGCTCTAACAATTTAGGTAGGGGGCAATGGGGTTAGTGGGGCTAGTACAGCTCTTGAGCAAGTCCGGAAAATGGTTATTTTAAATCTTTTCACCGAGAGAACGAACAAGGAACATTACTATGACATCACTGATGACAAATGTATCTACGTTTTAAGTCAATGACCGCCTAGAACACGGATACGAAAACATTGCGACTCAAATACGTTTTCGTGCATTTCCGGTTAATTTCGTTATAACTGTTTCTTTATGTCTTCAGACTTTTTCTAACAGTCGATTCGATCTATAAACGTTTATATCGACGGTAAATTGTTCTTTTATCTTATAAAGTGTTGAATAATTTTGCTGCACTTCGAGGAGAATTTCACGTAATATTCCTCGTCATATTGTAGGGGGTAGTTCGGTCTTTTATAGTCGGGACGTTATCAGCCCCTGACCGAATTTGCCTTTTTCAATTTAGATCTAAACTGATGCATTCTAATTTACTTTATATTATGATTGTGCACACATACAAAATAAAAAGGCCGCATAAGACATCATCAGATGCACAGCTTAAATCTTTGTCCGCACGCAAAAGCACCAATGATGGCTACAAAAATACAAGCCACTTATTTTTGTATTTCAGGTACAACGCCTCAAGACTTTTTTAAATCATTAAATGATCTAAGCAGGGCAGGCCCGCTTCCAACCAACATTCCTGATATAAAAGACTAAGCCAAGTATTGTCAGATGTGCGCGTATTGAAAAGTGTATCGTATCTTAAACATGTACGGGCAAGTTACCTTGGCCCAAGTCCGTGAGAAGAAAGGATATCATTCTTAAGATCTACCGAATAATTTGGTTTACAAATGCCACTATCGTGAACAGAGAATGAAACTACATGAGCTCGCTGGTTCTATTCATTTCTCAAGCGCCATCCCTATCACATAATAAGGACACAAGAGGCAACAGGTATCGATCCGGCAACAACATTCAATAGGACAAAACTGACCGAGGTAATGGACAAACAAAAATTCAATGCATGTAATATTTGGATCATTAATGAAAATTGTGTCATGGCAGTTGTTAAGGACATTAGAATCCCTAGAATTATAAAAAGATTATTTACAGTTTTTCATCTTTCACATGCGTATTAAGCCACCAGCTATTTTTTCAAGTTTAAAGTTATTCTAGTCGTTTTCATAAATGTTTTTTTTTTCATATATTCATATATTTTGCTAAAAGACTAACTTGTCGACATATACTTTCTTTTCATTGTGTTTTTTAAAAAAAATGTTTGGTAATAAACATAATCAATTCATATTGTTTTTTGTCGAATACAAAAATATGAAAAACAGATTAGGATTACAAAAAATGATCAGATTGTTATAATTTCATATTACGTTAAACAAGAGAGTTGTGAGTATATGAATTCATGTGTGTTGTGTTTATAAATCTTCCAGGAATTATTTTAATAATTTGGAAGCTAGTATGGTTATTTTTATAGTTTTGTCCCAAACGGTTACCATGAAAACTGTCATTTTACAAACAAGTTTACTCGTCGATCTGCATTTTTCTTTTCATTTTTGAATTCACAATAAAAATTTGAATAACATAAACAATTTAGAAAAATCTGTGAAAGGACTTTTTTTCTTATAAAACTGTAGAAAATGTCCTTACACCGAAAAGGCGCTTTGTCTTGCTAGATAAAAGTGGGCACCCTATATCAACGACACCGGAAATAGCTACCAAGCGAAGCGAGAAAAATCGGCCGCTGAATCGATGACAGGTTAGTAATATGTACTTAGTGTGGAAAGGGTGTATTTTGTGGCATTGTTATATGTTTTACAACTTAGACAGAAGGCACACCGACTTCGATATCGTTTCTGATCGCCTTAAAATCATTTCTAAATACCTTTTGTGGCTAACAAAAACTGGCCTCTTGTGATATATATCGAACATGTACACAGTAGATGGATATAGATTTCGACGCCTGTAAACTCCATTAGAAAAAAGTGATGGGTGTACGGCGAATAGGACTGTGTGTACGAGAGAGTGTACGGCGAATAGGTTGAAGGGTGTACGACGTTTAGCATTGGTACTAGCATTAGTGAATACAACACAGAGCTATTTTTCTGCTTTCAAGTCACCGAGAACTGTTGAAAATATGTTCTTTTATGTTTGCTTAAAGCGTTGTCCTAAATCTTCAGTCATACAGACTGACCCTTGAAGACACATGTTTCGTGTTTCAGGAATGTTTATTCTTCACGTTGATGATATGAAAGTGTTATTTTCAGGACACGGGAAAGAAACAAATACCTGATTAACTTTACATACAATTTAATGTTCACTCATGTTTACAATTTGTATTTACACTAAACGCTCACTAATGAAATCGATGATGTGGGGATAAGGCCACGGCAAGGAGAACAACTTGTTTTTTATCACTACTTAATTGGTGGGAGGATATGTGCATAGAGCACCCGACCTCACCAATTAATCGGTGACGACCGAGTTAAAAGAACATTTTCAATTCTATATTTTCGAATTTTTCGAGTGATGCAAAGAAAAATGTCACATAAATAAAATAATCGATCGCCCCGATAAGGATTTTCCGCCACTTTAAATTATCAATTTTGGTAATTTATACCGCCAAAATCCTACAGGTGCTGTAGTATACAATCCTTTAAAGCATCCAAATAAAAGGCAAGCCCTACATCTGACAAATGAACCCCATCAGCCCTGTAAAAACCGGGTGTCTTACTATCAATTTCTATAGAAAGGGTTGCATGATGGTGTTGGAGGGCTACCAACTGTCTGCCTGCCCTATTAATACGGCAGCGCTTCTTTTCCACGGTATCCAACGTGTACTTAGAAGAGCCCCATGAAAGCCGTTGCAGGATATCAATCCACACTACTAAGGCACCCGGGACAGCTGCGCGCAAATAGCAGAGTTCACTCGCTAGCATATTTTTAATTTTAGTCACCGATAATGAAGTTAGATCATTACCCCCAGATGCAATATAATGATCTTTGGCTCATTATTGAGCAATACGTTGGCCTCAATATCCCGCCTGAAATGGCGCCAAGACATTCCCCTTCGACACCACCAGGCAATGGCGTGTTCACCTGGCAGATTCAAGTTTGGCATCCTAGTAGCCCTTGCCCTTACCCCAGCCCAGTGCGGGATACTGTCGCCAACGACCCATATATCTGCAAGTAATTTTTAGAGCCTTTTATTACTGCATGTTATTTATTATTTCATTTTTTAAACAAAGATAAAAGGTTAGATATTACAACTAGAGAAGATTTACTATCTAATCCATGTTAAAAAATTGTATAGTAGCCTAAGTTAACGCACATAACCTTTATATGCAGTTGACTTCCATCTCCCCAATTTCATAATAGTGTCCCCTGATATCCCAGATGCAGCCAAATCTGTTGCACGACCAATTCTAAAGCTATGGGTTCTATAATGTAAATGCCTAAAGTTAGTCCTTTTCAGACATTTATCTAAAACTGCTGCAAGCTGAGATCTTGTAAGCGATGCTGAATTTGCATGACAGAATAATGGACCTGGCGTATTGTGTCTTACTGCAAGGAAGTTTCTAAGGTTTTTGATAGGACACAAACCCTGTTTTTCTGCGGGTATTTTAAGGGTGATAGGCTCTCCTCTTTGCAGTGTTTTAAAATGTTTAAGAGTAACTGTTACTGACTGCTGATCATTGGCCAAAGCAATGTCAGTTAGTTGTAAATGGTAGTTGGGATGACTTTTAGATGTTAAAACTATTTCGCCAATTCGAAATAGGCCAAAGTAAGCAAATGTCCAAGCGGCAGAGAAGAGGAGAACTTCATACTGATTATAACATACAAAGGGGAGCTGTTCTATGATTGCAATTAGAATGCCACGGGTAAGGGGAGCCCGATTGTCAACAGATTGGCGTAAACGGGCACACCCCTCAAGCATCTTTCTGACGATGAAAATAGAACTAACCTCTGGCCAGTTGTGTAATTTATGCCAGTAATTAATTCCTGCAATATAGGTCCTTATTGAGGCTGGAGCTAGCCCAGACTCGAAGCAATAAGAAATATACATAATAATATGTTGCCTTTCTGCTGGCCATGCCTGCTCGAGTGAATAGGTTCTGCGGAATTTATCAAAAGCGTTAATTGCATTACTATATGTAAGCCTTGAATTAGATGCAAGACCTTCAGAAACTAGGTTTAAGGCTCTTGATCGGATAACCTCCAAAGGTGGTCCGGCATTGGGGTTGGATCGGGGTCCGCGTTTGGTGCTAACATTCGAAATCGAGGCTTCTGAAAGCGAGATAGTGCATCACATATAGAATTATGTATACCTGGAACATGCTTTGCTTTTAATACAATATTCAGCTGCAGGCACTTAAGGACAAGGAATCGCATCAATTTCATGACCCGTTTTGATTTTGAAGACATAGAGTTCAAAATTTGCACTACTGCCTGGTTGTCACAATTAAACATTATCCTCTTGTTGGCTAAATGAACTCCCCATATTGAAATTGCTACCACAATTGGGAATAACTCCAAAGTTGTGATGTCATTGGTTATACCACTAGAATGCCATGAATGTGGCCATTTAGCTGCGCACCAATGTCCTTTAAAGTAAATACCGAAGCCACAGTCCAAACTACCTGCGCTGTCGGTAAAAAATTCCTCGTCATTATTCGAAACCCAAAAGCGGTCGTTAAACACTGAAATACCGTTATGCTTTTTAAAGAAGGTGAGCCATGTACCCAGGTCTTGTTTCATTTCTTCGTTAACACGTAAGTGATGGAATTTCCTAGTCAGTCCACAAGTAGCATTAATGAGACGACGACAGAATGTTCTGCCTGCTGGAATTGCTCGACAACAAAAATTCAAAGAGCCAATTAATGACTGGAGTGTTTTTAAAGTGATCTTTTTCATTCGCAATGTTGCTTCAATTTTTTTAACCACCTCATCGACTTTGTCCCTTGGAATACGAACTTCCATTTTAACAGTGTCGAGTTCGAGACCCTAAAATATCAATACTTCTGTTGGACCCTCCGATTTATCCTCAGCAAGTGGGACATTCAGGTCGTCCATGCAAGCCCTAAATATGTGCATTAGTGACTCGCATTTAACAGTGTTGTGATCCCCTCCCAAAAAGTCATCCAAATAGTGTATTAAATGGCCTGAAGTCATTTTAGTTTTAACTGCAAACTTTAAAAAGGTCGAGAAACATTCAAATGTCTTGCAACTTGCCGCTGCACCAAAAGGCAGGGCCTTATCAATGTATAACTTTTCATTTAAGCTTATGCCTAGTAATTCGAAGTCATTTGGATTGATAGGTAATAAACGAAAAGCATTCTTTATGTCCATCTTAAATATTTTACAGTTTCTACCTAAGCTTTGAATCATGTTTACTGCTGCATCGAAGCTTGTGTATTGCACTGTTGAGAACTCCTTAGAAATACCGTCATTTATTGACTCCCCTTCTGGGTATGACAAGTGGTGTATGAGGCGAAATTCGCCGAGAGCTTTCTTAGGTACTAGTCCTACTGGGGAAACAATCAGATTCAAAAATGGGGGTGAAGTAAATGGACCGGCCATACGGCCTTCGCAAATCTCTTTATTTAGCTTACTTTGAACCAGTGTTGGATTATCGATGGCTGATTTAAGATTCCTAGACAATCGCTTCGCACGAGGACCCTGATAGTGAAGGGAAAAACCATGAAGAAAACCATCAAGGAGAATCTTTGCCTCATTCTGATTGTAGCTTTTTAAGTAGGCTTTCAAATTATTAACATTTATTGGTGATGGGGCTAGACCTAAATAGAAATTGGATGGCAAGTCATGTTTTTCATTTGCCTCCTCGTTTTGATGGCTTGCCTCGAAATTGCCCCGATTGCAATCTATTCCCTTGAAATGACTGAGGTAAGGGACCATTTTTTTGGCATTGAAAACTTGGATGGGGATAGTTGCATACAGTGCAAACGTGGCGATAACGGCAGTTTGCTCCCCGTGAGCACTCAGATTCATTAAAATACCTGCATTTAGGCTGTGAATTCGGATTGGCTGGAAGTACTGGTTTATTTATGGGTGTTTGCATACACCTCCACCACAGGTCCCCATTCAATTTAGCCCAAGAGCTCGGACTTATTGACTGACGAAGCCTGAATTGTTCGTCGTACTCTCTCCATGCATAGCCATTTCCACGTGCTGCACACTCCCTAATGAAAAAGGCGTAATGCAGCAATTCGTGTGTTTTGTCTGGCCTGCTTGACAAGAACACCGACGCATATATCAAAAATGCATCGGTCCACTTATCAATACTCTGTATCTTATCTTTTGATTCCTTGGGACGTGACTCAAGTGAGCCCGAGGGCGATATTTCAAAGATAGAGGTATTGGAAAAATTAGCAAGCTCGACAGCTCCCTTCAACAACAATGCAATATTAATATATTGACCCTGGGCAATTTGACTTTTTAAACTAGACGGGACATGTGCTGCCAGGTCCTCGTCGGCTAGACGTAAAACCTCCGGTACGTCCGGACGTAGGGGCCATGTTTCGTGTGACAGGGGGTCGCAGGTATGGCGTTCGCTGCAGGGGGAGGAATTTCAACGACATCTTTAAGCAGCGATGAGAAATCAATCTCCCTACCTTTATCGGTTTGAACCAGTCGGTCGGATGTTTCTAACGCCGTTTCCTCCGTTGCCTTCCTCTTCTTCGCACGTGTCGTTGGCATGTCGAATAGATACCTGTTATTTTTGAGTGGTTTTGTCTAGTATTTAATGCGAAAAGGCCCGAACAGGTGAAGATGCAGGTTTTATATAGCGAGCCTTGTGACAGTCTTAACGCTGATTGGTTGAAATTGGCTGCCAGAAATAATTGTCTGTTATAATTGGCCGCCGGAAATGCGGTGATCAAAACAATAACAACGATCCTTCCCGAGCCAAAATAAAAGCCGTTATTATGTAATGCTTCAAATAACGGTAATTATGTGTCAGTATGTAGGGCAAACTCCGCGCAGGAATACTTCCCTTCGCTACACTTCAGTACAGTACCACTGCCATCATTGAAATCACGTGACGACAGATACAGTCATGTAACCCAAACGATATAGCTGAGACGCAAACAACATGAAAGCTCTATTCAACCTATCTTGCTTTGAAAATGAACGATGGGTCAAATTCATACATAACTTTGACAATTTCGCCAGTATTGTCAGACATGACTATGTTATTTGTTTTCAAAATGTGTATTATAGGAGAATGCATGTATACATTTTCACTATGTTCGAACTTACATAGAGCCCATATCAAATTCACCTTATGATATCTTCTCATTTTCAGTTCACCATGGACAAATAGCTCGATTTTTCGGAGATTAGCATTCACAGCCAACATTGGTGCGAGCGTTCGACCCAGGACAAAAATAATTTCAACAAAAATGTAAAAACATTAATAATTATCTAGCCCATCAACGGGTACACTGGCTAAAAATGTCACCACACCTTCTGTTCGTCATAGGACTTGTATTGGACAAGTGTAAAAAGGAATATCGGGCAGGCTATGGGATTTTTGCTGGATTTTAAAGCCAGTCATGACCAGCAATATGAACCCAAATTTGTTTGATACCATGAGAGTTAAACTACTCACCAGGGCGTATTGGTCAGTCTTTGGTTAAGTCTTTGCATGCAAGTTACAAATGGTTGTACTCTCACACATGTATTACTACCGAAGAGGATGGATGGAAACTGCAAATATATGAGTAGGGTCATTATGTTAGGCAACCGACCAATCCCGACAAGTATGGCTTTGGTCAAAAGAAAATTTATCCGTTTTGTACGCCGAAAAACTTCCTTTAAATGTTGCGTGCATCTTTGAATAGTCAAGCATATTTGTGTAATTCCTGGTAAAAATTACGTAATCTTAAAGGATATGCATCACGGTAAACGTTTGAAACAAAATATATTATTGAAGGTAGTGTTGAACTGTAGAATAACAGCTCATGTTCTTTGATATATATTCTCAGAATATGAGTCATCAGACGTTACTCCTGGAACAATTGCGACTAATTGTATCAAAAGTAGTTACAGGGTTGTATGCCCCTCAACCGTCATACTTGAGCACATCTAGGATTCATTCGTTTGTACACACATTGCTATTAAGTTAATTTCCATTTTTTTATTCTTGTTTTACTAATTTTGTTGATACGAATACTCAAGAAGTGATGATATCTCAAACAAGAGACAAAATAATTATGATATTTTGTTAATTTGTGTGTGATACTTGTAATTTTCATTAAAACACAAGAGTATACATGTAGTTTATTGATAATTAATGTAATAAATTTCTCTTACGGAAAGTACCTGTCAATTCCTGGAAGAGGTAAGTACATGTATACAATCAAAATATGCAAAATTGTACTTGGCATACAACGATGAGATATTATCTTAAAGAACAGGTCAACACACTCCTAACTAGAGAAACAGGAAAACATGTCTTCCGGAAATAATTCAAAAAATATTTGATGCAAGTTTTACGAAATTCAGACAACAGCTCACGCTGTCAGATTGGAGCACCTCGCATGATCCGTGTCGTTTAACTTGTATCAAAAAGCAATTGACTTAAATTTGTAAAATATGATTAAGTCAGTAACACAGGCTAGTCCCTGTTCTTTAACGTTTTATGAAAGTCATTGGAAGGTGCATTTAAACCATTTTTTATCAGATATACATTCGAGCTATTCGCCGTACAGATTATTTCTCCAAAAACACTATAAGCCGTACACCACTACGGCTGTTCGCCGTACACTACCACAAATGCTTTAATTGGAATAAATGCTTCCACAGTCTACACAGAGTGATGATTTTTGGTACAAGGAATTGGACATCCATAAGCCTTAAATTGGCAGCTCAGTCGTGTTTGTATTTGTACATTTGTCAATAAAAAGGATCAAAATGTCAGTGAAATTTGCCTTTCCATCGGTACCAGGCACTCATTTTATAGGTCAAATTCAACGATCTTGCGACATATGCCCACATTTTGAACTTAATACCGTGCGTCAATATTTGTCGGTTCATTTAAAACTTTCTACAGCAGTCAACGTTCTACTAGTTTAAAAAGAAATGACTTAATTCCACACCTATATCGTTTGGTTAGAGGGTATTTTTCGCTTCGCTTGGTAGCTATTTCCGGTGTCGTTGATATAGGGTGCTGGGGGAAATGACAGTGTATTCTAACCCATTTGGTTTTCATGGCTGTTGTCTTTAACTACCTTCTTCATATTTCTTTTTGCATATGCTATTCTTAATATTGTGTCTTCCATCCCATATGGAATCCATGAATATATCAATTGATTGTTTAATTAAGTAATCCTAGGATAGAGCAAGATGATTAAATCGTGGGATTAAAATATATTTGTCAATGGATGTAAATTTACGTCTTTTCCAGAATGAAATCATCTTTTTCAGATTATCTGCCTTTTTATCAAATTATTTTGATTATTTTTTTTATCAATTATTGAACGTGTGCTGTACTTCAGCGAACCTATCCAAAAGACATTGGTTTTCTTTTCAACATTTTTTTTTAATCTGATATTTGTGAGAAAGAATCTCATTCTTAGAGTAGATTAGAGCCGATGATTCTTTACTTTTTCTGAAGTTCTTCGTTCAGCCTGTAATCCAACACCAACAAAACCAACCCCACATGGTAAAAGGTTAGGACGGTGGAATTGTAGCAGATTTGTAGCTCAGGGTGACCCGGTTGGATTATCGAAAGCGGTGCTCTAGGCTGGCACCCTACAAAAGCCGTAACATATCTAAAAACAACTGATGACATTGGTTACACAAATTACCCCCGAAAATGATAAGAAATCAACTTATAGATTTTTTTCTGTGAAATACGATACAAGTTTTTGAAGGTTCTAGACGAACAATATTCTAAATAAAATAATATTGATGCGGCGTTACAACTCGGACAAATCCTGGGAGCCTGCACTACACTCCATACGCAAGAATATGCAGTTCTGCTCACCGGATACCTTTCCCGAGGCTTGTCTAATAATATTTCCAATGCAAGACACCAACCATCTATCCTCTATACAGTATATTCAAACCTATATCATGCCATGGTGTATTTATATGATTGATGAAAAGTTACGAATCGCTTAAAACATTACAGACAATAGGCAGTCATGCGAGGTACAAAATTAGTATAATTTAACCCTTTACCCCATGTTTAACCACGTTGATGCATCTATGAAAGCCACCATGAAGAAAGGACACATTGTTTCAATGGAGCAATCATATCTTATTTACAATCGTCGCTATCAAATATCAAATAGGAAATAAAGTTTGTTTACCCTTTTTCGCCAGCTTTTGCTATCAAAGTAGACAAGGAAAAACAACTGCATATAGAAAGAACTCGAACTCTGACATTCCTAACACCAAAAGTGTTACATATTGTCAGACACCATATGACTGGTGTACGTTACAATGGCTTTTAAGGTACCGTACGAAGGGTTTGATTAAAAAAAAAACAGATGCTGAGATAGCCGTCATAAATTCTTAAGCGGATACCGATGGTTAGTGCATACTTTTAATTAACTTCACATTGTCATCGTAGTCTATTTGAACAAGAAAATGGGAGAATCATCGTCAAATAAGGCAAGTCTTGGTACATGTTGATATTCGGAAAATTGTTTTCTTTTATAAACCATTTACGCCATTAGCAAGTATGAATACAGTTAAAGCCATGAACAGCAAAATTAAAACATCTAAGAAAATATAAAATCAAACACTTACGATATGTTGTATTGCTTCAGTCGATCGTTTTTTTTTCCTACCTGATTTCGGTCGTCTCAGAACCTTTTCTGTGTGACTGAAGATCCACACTGATTTGGTCAGATGTCTGGGGTTTATATACAACCCAACCAAGTACACTCCCGGCCAAGCTTGTAAGGGCTTACAAAAACGGAGAAGGAAGTTTTTGTCGGTGTTGCAAAACTAGCACGAGCCGCGCTTTGACGAAATGCGTCGGTAACTTTTATAGAACAGCAGACGATTCATGCACTCTTTAACAAGTTTCAAGTTTAAAATAGTTAATTTACATATTAACTAAATATAGTTTAGTATTGATATGATTTTTCACTCTACTTTTAACCTTATCTTAGAATTTACAAATGCATAAAACTGATTTTTTTTTAAAATTTGATTCGTCTAACCATATGAATTTCTGAATGATCGGCCTAGTTTAAAACTATTTTCTGATATATCTATAAACACATACGAGTAGAACGTGTAATTCGTTTCGAATAACATGTTAATTGTATACTAGGCAATTCATATCTACTCTGGCATTGTGTTTATACCTGCCTACACCAATTCCAGGGGAATGTGCTGAACATCTAAACCTTGTCATAATTATTCTTCTTTTTGTATTGGTAATGGGTGCCAAATACTTTTTTGAATTTCATACAACTTTCTGATATACTATATATGTATAAATCAGCGAACCACCTCTGTATATAAATATCATATATGCACTGAAGTATGCTTGTTAATTGTTTTTGTGAAGCATCAGTTACATTTATAAAGTATGAACAATCTAGCCTGTATAATAAGGATTACATGTTCAAGTTTATTAAATTGATTGGATTTCCAATTTTATCAGACATGTAATATATTTTAAATAAAAGACAATTTCTAAATTTACAGATCGGTACCTAAGTTAACCAATGTAACTTGCCTCAGAACATTAAAAGGTATTTTCTGAGAGTCCCCTATCTTTCGGGTAGCGGTTTTACTTATTTCGTAACAAACAAAGGCCTTCAACAGAGTAAGAAATAAAAAACAACAATAACATCAGCAAATGACAATAAAAACATGTCAATTGTTTCTTATTCATGATTTAATGTCCTCATACATAATTTCAAGCATTCTCATAACTCTGGTAGATGATCCTATTTGAGATAATCTGTCATAAGACGTCAAACTAGGAACGTGGCTTTGTAATCAACGTTTGTATTAACAAAGGCATGCGTGCACATACAGGCAGGCTCAATCATTTATTTACGCACGCACAAAAACAAGAATTAGAAAGAATGTGTTCCGTTCTCTCTTTGTATTTCTTTTTTAGACTTGTCCAAATTGAATCTGTATGCTATATGTATCAGTGAAAGATAAATAATTGTTGTTAATGGCCAAGTTAATGCAATAAGAAGAGATGTTTGCTTTTACTGACGATATAAACGATTTACCAAAGAAACCAAAAGGAGAAAGACAAGTTAACCCATTACCATATATTGGAATTTGTAGTGGTTCAAATTGAAATCGATAGCATCCGTTAGAAGTTGTATTTGAAAAAAAGTGGGATGGGGTTATTATTGTTTATATATTATACATGTAATAAATATATTTGATAAAAGCATGTTCTTCCAATAAAGAAATTGTTTAAGTACATCCATTTAACGCTATAATCCCATATTTCTAGACATATTATCCACGTTGAGACAGTTATTCTGTCTGCCTGCACGTGGGTGTATCCTAATTCTTTGTGACGCTCTGTGTCTAATGGTTAATTTGCGTTTCTCACTATCCTCCATTGTTTCTGACCATAAGGCCACGTGACAGATACAGTTAAATGCGCTGTAGCTAAATATAAATATGATTATAGAGGACAAGATACACAGAGAATCCGTGTCTTGGCGGTTTGAAAGGCCCCTTTTTCCCTCCCACGGCTATACATAATGTATTTGGAAGATGTTTCGTGAACGATTTGCTGTCTATTGTTCTGAATTAATGCACCTTTGTCATTGCAGAAAACATCATAAAATAATACGCCAGCAGTACTGCTCATTTGCAGAGATTTTAAAAAGTTCTAATTATGCTAGACCCTACAATAAGGAGATTTACAAGGTCCGCTTGTGTCTTGTTCTCACCGAGTATCTCTGATCAGTGTTGAACTACTTTGAGACACGGATAAATAACTTGGTGTGTGATTTGGTCCTTTATTAGAAATAATGTGACTCATTCTCTCTTAGGGTTTATTTAGACTGGTCCAAAACGAATCTGTATGTGAACAGTCTTTGTGAATGAATAAGATCAATGTGATAATTGGAGAGGTTTGCATTCACTGACAAAAAAAAACGATTTATTGTGCTAAACCGAAGGAGAAAAAGTTTACCAATTACCCCCTATCGGAATATGTACTTATTCAAATTGAAACCAAAAGCAGACGATACAAGCTGCACTAGACGAAGGAGTGGATAGAGTTGTTATTGTTTCCATATTATGGTACCTGCACTACATATTTGATAAAGCCATGGTGTTCTAAAAGAGGCATTGTTTGAGACCGATATTTTCAATCATTCGATGCTAGATTCTTTGATTCGCACAGCACCGACCGCGTAGAAAACATTGTGACAAAAACAAAACTCGTCAGAGCAAATTATCAATTAATTATTTCACGAAAACACTTTTTCAGAATGATATTCATGTGATTTTTTTTTACTGTAAACTCATAACCAATCATTTCTCCATATGGGAATTTTGGACTATTTAAAATTGAAAGCAACAGCCGACGTTACAAGCTGCACTGGAATAAGGGAGGAATGGGGATGTTTTTGTTTGTGTATTATAATACATGTAGTGTATATAATGTATTAGATAAACACATGTTCTTCTTACAAAGGCATTGTTTAAATACGAGTTGTTTATCCATTCGAAGCCAAGATCCCCTATTTCTAGTCCTGTTGAAGAAAGAAGCGCCCAACTTCAAGCAACTAGAAAACACTGTGACAGTGATAGTAATTGCCAAACTTAAAGGTGTAGTGCCTTTTCACCAAAGGTTTTTGTTCTGGAAACATGTACATGTGATGGGTTTTACTGTAAACTAATTACCAAGAAAGAATTATCTACTATCTTGTAAAGGAAATTGGGACTAGTCCAAACTGAACGCAAAAAAGGACGTTACAAGTTGCACTGGAACAAGGACGGATTTGTCATTGTTTCAATAGAACAATTAACGAAGTATACATTTGAAAAAGTCACGATCCTCCAAAAAGTAATTGCAAAAGAACAGGATATCCACCCTTCATCACTATTGTTCCGAAGGTCAAGCTCTATGTAAGACGATACCCGCCTAACCCGAGTAGGTAAAACACGCTGTGACAATGACAAAAATAGCCAGGAACAAAAGAGCGATGGACTCTTTACCCAAATGATTCTTCCTGAAGTGATTTGAAGGTGATGGATTCTACTGTTAATCTATTTAAAAGAATGAATTAACCCATACACATTGTTGAAGATTGAGACTAGTTTAAATTGAAAGCAACAAGAGACGTTACAAGGTTTACAGGAACAAAGTAGGAACGGGTTGTTACTGTATCTTCATATAACATATGAAGTGTACATTTGATAAATTCATGTTCTTGTTAAGAGATTATTTAAGTGCAAGTTATTCACCAATTCACCACTTTTATTGGGAGAAAGAAGTACGGACTAACACGATACCCACCAGAACAAAAGAGCAATGGACTCGTCCACCAAAATACTTTTTACGTAGTAAATTGCAGATAATGGATTTTACTGTTAACCCGTTACACAGTATAACTATACGCATTTCCAATTGGTGGGAATTTGTGACTGGTCCAAATTGAAAGCAATGACAGACGAAACATTGCGATAGGAAACATGACAATACTTGCTCTACGATGACGGATAGCAATCAATTTGAGAAATGAACAAGAATACCTCATTGGATCAGTGTATACGTTAGTTACATTGGTTTCAAAAGCATTCTGCACAATCGCTTTAAAGTGATGTATAGTGAAGTATTGGGCTAAAGGTCGCTGTTTGATACCCGCGCATATCATATCATACCAATTGTCTGCCTAAAAACAGCAAATACTTTTTTAACTTCCTGTCAATGGCGTCAGGTTGTTTACAAAACACCGCTTAAGAAAATAGTGTGATGTAGTGGATAAACCTCCTTCTAAGCGTCAAGTAATGCATGAAACAGATACATGAGATGCAGAGATAATGAAGTAATGAAATGATGATATTTGAAATTTGAACCTTATTAAAAACAGGCTCTTTTCGTAAACGACTCTTTTGTGAAATACCCCACCCGTCTATTTGATTTGATTACCCTTTGTTTAACTGTGTGTAAAAGGTGCAGAGTGCTCACGCTGTTTTCACGGAAATTCACGTGTACCCTATCTTCAGGGTATATATTACGATCTGTGAAATTGTAACGCTCACTGATATTTGAGAGCCGCGTCACCTAAACAGGTAGAGGAAACATAATATCAGCTGTTCAATCAGTCAGCGATCGATTAGAATCCATCATGAGCGAGTTAGATTCTGAAACCACCCCAGTCAGTGCACTCTCAAAGAAACGTCCGCTTTCATCACCATTTGATGATACTAAAACAAAGAAGAGTCTGACTGAGCCAATAGCAATGTCGAGTTCGTCAAGTTCGCCAACCCTGACAGATGACCAGGTCCGTCCGATATCCCTAGGGACAGATAACATCAGTGCCATCGTCACGGTCCTCAAGTCATCCTTCCATGGTGTCCTGGAGGAGATGGTTAAGTCCGCAATGACGTCGTCCATTCAGGCAATTGTTGATGGTGTGTTGTCTGGGTTAAATGCTAGGGTAACGTCTCTAGAAAAGCAGAATTCAGAGCTTGTCAAGGATAGCGCGAGACTTTCTGCAGAAAACAAGAAACTCAAGGGGAAAGTGGCCGAGTTAAGGCTTGGCGTTGATATCCTTGAGCAGTACAGCCGAAGGAATTGTCTTCGTATCAGCGGAGTTGACGAGTCTGCCGAACACAATGATACAGACAAGGTCGTTCTGAAGCTGTGCAAGAATGTAGGGGCTTCACTTCGTGAGTGTGATATAGATAGGTCGCACAGAGTAGGAGCGTCAAACAGGTCCAAACCACGGTAGATCATCGTGAAGTTCACATCATATAGGTCGCAACAAATCCTCTTCAAAGCAAGATCCAAGCTTAAAACATCAGGGAATTCGCGAGTTTACATTAACGAGGACCTGACCAAAACCAGAAATAAACTTTTGTATGATGTAAGACATCTGGTAAAGCGGACCATCATCGCAGATGCCTGGACCGTTGATCGAGTGATCCTCGTGAAGGGCCTAGATGACAGGATTCATAGAATCCTAAAAACAGACGATCTTTTAAGATTTAATTAGTTTTCACTGAAAAGTGTTATTGCTAGGGGACAATTATCATTTAATAATCGTACCTTCTCTTGAGATCTAGTAATGGTCAACGCAAGAAAAGTAAATTTTTACTTTAAATGCGAAATGTCGCCTGCTAATGGTCCAACATAGACTTAATCAAGATCATGATCTTAAAATTAGATAAATCCATAATTCGAGAGTAGTTTTTATTAATTCTTTAAGAGCGAACTGTCGTCTGCCAAGGTTAAGTCAAAATCCAGTACATAGTCTTGAGATTTAGTTCGACTCAACACAATAATAGTTATTTATACTTAAGATACGAATTAGTCTAATAATGGCCTAGTTGTGACTTATTCTAGTATATGGTCTTGAACTCGAGTAAAGTTATTTGAATTTGAAACGCAAATTGTCGTCTGCTGATGGCCAAGTTTTGTTCATTCTAGTACGTGGTCTTGAGAATATATAACACTCAGTTCGAGAATAATTATTTAAAGTTAAAGTACAAATTGACGTCTGCTAAAGGCCAAATTGTGTGTGTGTGTGTTATTCTTCTACACGGTCTTAAGATATTATAAAACTCAACTCGAGAATAGTTATTTAAAGTCTAAGTACAAATTAACGTCTGCTTAAGGCTAAATTGTGTGTGTGTTATTCTTCTACACGGTCTTGAGATATTATAAAACTCAACTCGAGAATAGATATTTAAAGTTTAAGTACAGATTGAGGTCTGCTAAAGGCTAAATTGTGTGTGTATTATTCTTCTACACGGTCTTGAGATATTATAAAACTCAACTCGAGAATAGTTGTTTAAAGTTTAAGTACAAATTGACGTCTGCTAAAGGCTAAATTGTGTGTGTGTTATTCTTCTACACGGTCTTGAGATATTATAAAACTCAACTCGAGAATAGATATTTAAAGTTTAAGTACAAATTGACGTCTGCTAACGGCAAAATTGTGTGTTATTCTAGTACGTAGACTTGAGATTTTATAAGACTCAACTTGAGTCAAGTTATTTGAACTTTAAAATTTAATCACAAATTGTCGTCTGCTAGGGCCAAATGGTGTTTATTCTAGTACATGGTCTTGGTATTTTATAAGACTCATCTCGAGAATAGTTATTTAGATAACAAACGCAAATTGTCGTCTGCTAAAGGCAAAATTGTGTGTTATTCTAGTACATGGCCTGATATTTTATAATACCCATCTTGAGTAAAGTTATTCAAATTGTAAACGCAAATTGTCATCTGCTAAATGCCAAATATTGTCTTATTTTAGATCGTGGTCTTGAGATTTCACTCTATCTCTCTCTCTCTCTAATAATTTCAATATTTTGACATCTCAACCGTTGAGCGACTTTATTAACACGTAGGGGTATACATATATAATAAAGATCTCTATGTATTGCTGGTATAATTCAAAGAGGGTACATGTTATTTTTGTTTGTAGATTTGCCTGTATGAAATACAGTAGACCTCTATATATTACTGGTATTCTCAAATAAGGGTTCATAAACATGTTTGTTTGTAGATTTGCCTGTATGAAGGCATGTAGATCTTTGATATGGCTGGTACACTCAAATAAGGGTTCATATGTATGTTTGATTGTAGATTTGCCTGTATGGGTACAGGTAGATCTCTATATATCGCTGGTAGATTTTAAAAAGGGATTTGTTCTTATGGCTACTCAGCGCAACCTAAACGGACAAAAGTACTCAAAAACAGCGCAATGTCATGTGGGCTCCCTGTATACAAGACTGCCTGTTTTCTGATATGATGGTTTTCATTTTTAAATTAATAAAATAAAAGCAGTAGCTTGTGATCATCTGTCAGTAGACTAGTTGGGGAAACAGCTTGGTAAAGGTTGAGCTTGTCTCTTATTAGCGAGTTCTGCTTTTACCGCAATGACTTCTTCTTATTATCTCAATCAACGTTCATTAATCAATCCCCTATGTTTGTCGCCTGTTGATGCTTTCCAATTAAACCACACACAAAACCATGAAGGAGGGAATGATTTACGTATGTAATTTTAAGAAAACGTAATCTTTATAATTATCCGAAAGAAGTGAGTCGTGCACTTTCTGAGATCATATTATATTAACCATTTCTTCTTCTTGATGGATTCATTCGAAATACTTGAAATGCAGACTGATTTTTGAACTCATTTTATAATCAATCATTTTCTGTAATAAAAATTTAAAAAATGTTAAATCTTATTATTTAAAAAAGCAATTCGACGCTAGGAATTTGCTTTCTTAATGCTTATTTATTTACTAGATATGTTATTGGGACTCATATATATTGCTTTTCAATTTTGTCATTTTCATAACCTCTTGTTTCTTACAACATGTTTTCATTTGCAGTGTCGTTTATTGTTGAATGGCTTTATATATGTATGTAATTTTCAAGGAACTGTATTTACTGATATGGACTGCTTTGGACGAATGTTGTGCCTTCAGCTTTTTCTGTTTCTATCATTTAGTATAACCTGATGGTTCATCACGCGAATGAAAATATTGCTGGGAAGCCAACAAATCGTCCGACTTTTCCGTTTAGGCTCACAGTTACTGTTTATTTTTTTCTTGCAGTAGTATCTAAGCCACCACATGTTTATGAACTGCACAGTAATTCAAAAATGTCTTCATTTTTGTCTGGTACAATAAAGTATCACGAAAAGAGGAAACTTTTGACTAGCATTATACAAATTGAAAACAAAGAGCTATTTTGTAAAAGTGTGACTAGTTTTATGTGGTGTAATTTTTCATTTGTGATCTGTACCATAATATACATACTAATCATGTCAGGCGATGTACATCTTAATCCTGGCCCCTTTTCAGACCATTCACCAAATCAATCCTTATGCTCTCATGATTTATATAGTTTTTTGAATCTTCCTAACCATTTGTCGACGGTCCATTACAATGTTCAAAGTATTTCTAAAAAGATTGATACCCTTATCTCAGATTTTTTTTATTTCGACGTTGTATCTTTTAGTGAAACTTGATTGAATGAAAAAGTGTTGACTGAAACTTTATTGTTTCCTGCATTTCATCCTCCTGAACGTAAGGATCGAGTGGGTGATCGGTATGGTGGGGTTATTTCATATGCCAAAAACACTCTAGCTTAAACGCGTAGATATGATTTAGAAAATAACAGAGTTGAGTGCATATGGATACAGATTAAGTTACCTAATCATAGGAACTTACTATATGGTGTAGTGTCACCCTGCTCTGATTCTATTCACGAAAACAACTTTAGCTCTTGCAGTTGATTCTGGTATTTCAGATAACATAGTAACAGGTGACTTCAATCTAAATGTTTTAAACAAAACTAATCGCAGGAAAATTGAAGGAGCGTGTAATCAATTCAATCTATGCCAATGTATAGTAGAACCAGCCCATTTCACTGAAACATCTTCGTCTGTAATCGACTTACTCTTTATAACTAATAATGAATCATTGCTTATATCAGGGGTTGAGGAACCATGTCTGGATTTGCCTATACGTTATCATTGTCCCGTATTTGGTGTGTTTAACTTCCTAAAACCCAAACTTAAATCTTTTAAACGGATTGTTTGGAAATATGATGATGGTGACTATGACAAATTAAAGCGAAGTTTTCAAGAGGTTAACTGGAATGATATATATGATATAAATAGACACACTCAAAATATCACTAATATCATATCTAAAAAGGCTCTACAGGCAATACCTAATAAATTCGTTTTCGTTAAACTCCACGAGCCTCCTTGGATGAACGGTCTAGTTAAACACAAAATACGTCCACGAAAACGTCAATATCATCAGGCAAAAAGAACTAACATTCCTAACCATTGGTCAAAATTCAAGAGAATAAGAAATGATCGTATAACTTTAATTCGACAGACGAAAGACGATTATCTAGACAAGCTATCTGCAAAATTGAGATCAGACTCTCTTTCCCCTAAGGACTGGTGGAAAACCCTCAAGTTTTTTATAGAACCATCATTTATATCTTCCTTACCACCCTTATTAGATCCTTCTACAGATCCAATGGTCGTAAACGAAATAGACAAGGCGAATGTCTTAAACACTTTTTTTGCAAGTCAATCAACAGTCAATGATTCTTCTTGTAACTTACCACTAAATTATCCCCGTTTTGAGGGAAACCCATTAAACTCCATAGATGTCTCTCATTCTGAACTTGTTGATGTACTAAAGTCTCTTCGTTTAGGAAAGGCCTCAGGTCCAGATGCAATTAACTACAGAATATTGAAGGAGTGTGCTAATGAACTTGCATCCCCTCTATGTCGTCTCTTCAATATTTCTATCATTAGCGGTATAGTGCCGTTGTCGTGGAAAATATCTTATGTTTGTCCTATTTTTAAAAAAGGTGACCCATCTTTACCTTCTAATTACAGGCCTGTGTCCTTATTAAATGCACTAGAAAAGGTACTAGAACGGGTAATATATAAACACGTTTTTAATCATTTAATGACTATTCAATTTTTCACACCTTTTCAATCAGGCTTTTTACCAGGGGATTCGACTGTTTATCAAGTTACAATGTTGTATGATACTATTTGTAAAGCTCTAGACAATGAGTTAGAAATACGCATGGTTTTCTTTGACATAAGTCAAGTATTTGATAAGGTTTGGCATAATGGTCTTTTATTAAAATTAGAATCTGCAGGAATAAGAGGTAATCTTTTATCTTGGTTTGAAAATTATCTATATTTAAGAGCTCAAAAAGTTGTTTTTCCAGGGGGATCCTCTGATCAGTGTTCTTTTAATTCGGGAGTTCCTCAGGGATCTATATTAGGGCCTCTCTTATTTCTGATCTTTATGAATGACATCGTCATCACTATTGAATCAAATATAAATCTATTTGCCGATGATACCAGTCTTTCTTTGATAGTTGGTAATCCAAATGAAACTTGAAGAGTTTTGCAGTCAGATATTGACAAAATATCAAGATGGGCTGACACATGGCTCGTGAAATTTAATCCAGCCAAATCAGAAAATTTAATTATATCACGTAAACGCAACAAACCAGACCACCCTAGTCTTTTTATGTCATCCATTTAAATTCCATCTGTTCAAACGCATAAACATCTAGGTATCCATCTTTCAAATAAAGGGCATTGGGATGATCATCTAAATGACATAATCACTAAGGCCTGGAAACGAATTGGGGTTATACGACGACTTAAATTCCGCCTTAACCGTATAATTTTACAGATAGTTTATAATTCGTTTATCAGACCTATTCTTGAATATGGGGATGTTATATGGGGAAATATACATCAATATCAAAAAGAAGAACTCGATAAGATTCAAAATGAGGCGGCCAGAATTGTCACAAGATGTACAAAGCTAGTATCAATATCAGATCTGCAAACAGAGTCAGGTTGGGAATCTCTAGGCGAACGTAGAAAAAAACATAAACTTATTTTATTCTTTAAGATGGTAAATGGTCTTGTTCCCAATTATTTAAGCACTCTTGTACCACCCACAGTTGGTCGTATGTCGTCTCGAAATTTTCGTACCTCTGATAATCTAAGAAATGTAAATTGTAAGACATCTCTTCATGAAAATTCATTGCTACCCTCAGTTGTAAAGGATTGGAACACATTACCTCAAAGTACGAAAGACCCATAACAAGTTATTCTTCTTTGGAGACAGAAAATTCCAAGTCTTACACACTAGATTGAGAAATAGATGTAGTGCATTAAACCAACATTTGTTTGGGAAAAATATCGTAGTCTCTCACCTTTGTCGATGTGATTCAATAGAGTCAACTCAGCACTACTTTCTTGAGTGTGTTCACTATGTCGACATACGGGATGAGTTACGGAGAACT
Organism: Cerastoderma edule; assembly: GCA_947846245.1. Classification (NCBI taxonomy): domain Eukaryota; kingdom Metazoa; phylum Mollusca; class Bivalvia; order Cardiida; family Cardiidae; genus Cerastoderma; species Cerastoderma edule. The sequence goes on along the minus strand of OX401416.1, from coordinate 12,281,998 downwards.
ATAACCAACCTTACTTTGTTCAACCTTAACTCTATACTTTTCGGTAATTCAGATCTCTCTTAACAGAAAACGAAACTATTTTTAGTGCTGTTCATATTGATATTCGTGATAGTAAGATATTCTGATGAATACGTTTGAATATTCATTAGCATAATCCTTTAGAGTATGTTTAAAGATACTTAACAGCAAGCCACGATGTTACATTAGTTTGTTGTGTTAGATACTATTGCATTATCTATCAACAGCCCCATGTATTGGTTCCAACAATTTCTCGTCACTTCAAATGTTTATTTGTTGTTTTGATTATCATTACTATCTTAATGCTATTTAGATATGCTTTATTTCTTCACTGTATTACATCAATACGCAAATCATAATTAGCATTATTATATTGTAAACGACCTGCGTGTCGCCATTAAGGAGAGGAACATTATAAGCTTTTAACTTTCGTTCCAATCCGTTTCACAAAATTAATTGTGCCATTGATGTAGAATGTACATAAGGAGGCGTATTCATTTGAGACCAAATACAGAACCGTTTTGTGAAAAGTAACAAGGCACTGCTACTCATGAGAGAGTATTCATTCATCGTTTTGACTCAATGGGATCTAATCTCCAAATGTGTGCAACAGATCGCCCATAACGAACAACCAGGATCCAAATGTGTGCAACAGATTGCCCATAACGAACAACCAGGATCCAAATGTGTGCAACAGATCGCCAATAACGAACAACCAGGATCCAAATGTGTGCAACAGATCGCCCATAACGAACAACCAGGATCCAAATGTGTGCAACAGATCGCCCATAACGAACAACCAGGATCCAAATGTGTGCAACAGATAGAAAATAACGAACAACCAGGATCCAAATGTGTGCAACAGATCGCCCTTAACGAACAACCGGGATCCAAATGTGTGCAACAGATCGCCCATAACGAACAACCAGGATCCAAATGTGTGCAACAGATCGTCCTTAACGAACAACCAGGATCCACATGTGTGCAACAGATCGCCCATAACGAACAACCAGGATCCAAATGTGTGCAACAGATAGCCTCTAACGAACAACCTGGATCCAAATGTGAGCAACAGATCACCCATAACGAACAACCAGGATCGAAATGTGTGCAACAGATCGCCCATAACAATCAACCAGGATCCAAATGTGTGCAACAGATCGCCCATAATGAAGAACCAGAATCTACATGTGTGCAACAGATCGCCCATAACTAACAACCAGGATCCAAATGTGTGCAACAGATCGCCCATACTGAACAACCAGGATCCAAATGTATGCAACAGATCGCCCATAATGAACAACCAGGATTCAAATGTGTGCAACAGATCGCCCATAACGAACAACCAGGATCCCAATGTGTGCAACAGATAGCCCATAACGAACAACCAGGATCCAAATGTGTGCAACAGATCGCCCATAACGAACAACCAAGATCCAAATGTGTGCAACAGATCGCCCATAACGAACAACCAGGATCCAAATGTGTGCAACAGATAGCCCATAACGAACAACCAGGATCCAAATGTGTGAAACAGATAGCCCATAACGAACAACCAGGATCCAAATGTGTGCAACAGATCACCCATAACGAACAACCAGGGTCCAAATGTGTGCAACAGATCGCCCATAACGAACAACCAGGATCCAAATGTGTGCAACATATCACCCATAACGAACAACCAGAATCCAAATGTGTGCAACAGATCGCCAATAACGAACAACCAGGATCCAAATGTGTGCAACAGATCGCCAATGACGAACAACCAGGATCCAAACGTGTGTAACAGATCACCCATAGCGAACAACCAGGATCTATTGTAACATTGTTTATCCACAACCTTTGCCCAGGTCCTCCTGCACGTTAGTGCAAGCTAATCTTTGGTGATACTCTGCATCTAATAAATTACTTGGTTTGTGATTTGGTCCTTCATTATAAAGAATGAAACAGATAGCCCATAACGAACAACCAGGATCCAAATGTGTGCAACAGATCGCAAAAAACGAACAACCAGGATCCAAATGTATGCAACAGATCGCCCATAATGAACAACCAGGATTCAAATGTGTGCAACAGATCGCCCATAACGAACAACCAGGATCCAAATGTGTGCAACAGATAGCCCATAACGAACAACCAGGATCCAAATGTGTGCAACAGATCGCCCTTAACGAACAACCGGGATCCAAATTGTGCAACAGATCGCCCATAACGAACAACCAGGATCCAAATGTGTGCAACAGATCGTCCTTAACGAACAACCAGGATCCAAATGTGTGCAACAGATCGCCCATAACGAACAACCAGGATCCAAATGTGTGCAACAGATAGCCTCTAACGAACAACCAGGATCGAAATGTGTGCAACAGATCGCCCATAACAATCAACAAGGATCCAAATGTGTGCAACAGATCGCCCATAATGAAGAACCAGAATCTCGATGTGTGCAACAGATCGCCCATAACTAACAACCAGGATCCAAATGTGGCAACAGATCGCCCATAATGAACAACCAGGATCCAAATGTATGCAACAGATCGCCCATAATGAACAACCAGGATTCAAATGTGTGCAACAGATCGCCCATAACGAACAACCAGGATCCAAATGTGTGCAACAGATCGCCCTTAACGAACAACCGGGATCCAAATGTGTGCAACAGATCGCCCATAACGAACAACCAGGATCCAAATGTGTGCAACAGATCGTCCTTAACGAACAACCAGGATCCAAATGTGTGCAACAGATCGCCCATAACGAACAACCAGGATCCAAATGTGTGCAACAGATAGCCCATAACGAACAACCAGGATCCAAATGTGTGAAACAGATAGCCCATAACGAACAACCACGATTCAAATGTGTGCAACAGATCGCAAAAAACGAACAACCAGGATCCAAATGTGTGCAACAGATCACCCATAACGAACAACCAGGATCAAAATGTGTGCAACAGATCGCCCATAACGAACAACCAGGATCCAAATGTGTGCAACAGATCGCCAATGACGAACAACCAGGATCCAACTGTGTGTAACAGATCACCCATAGCGAACAACCAGGATCTATTGTAACCTTGTTTATCCACAACCTTTGCCCAGGTCCTCCTGCACGTTAGTGCAAGCTAATCTTTGGTGATACTCTGCATCTAACAAATTACTTGGTTTGTGATTTGGTCCTTCATTATAAAGAATGTGACCCATTTCCATACCAAGATATATCGAGACTGGTCCAAAGGGAATCGATGTGTGAACATTATTTGTAAATGAATAAGATCAATGTGATTAGAAGAGAGGTTTGCTTTCACTGACAAAAAAACGATTTATTGTACTAAATAAAAAGAAAGATAAGCTAACCAAATTCCCTTTATTCGAATCTGTACTTGTTCAATTCAAACCTATTGCAGACATTACAAGATGCACTGGAAGAAGTATCATACATTTAATATTTATTTTAGATAACGTCATGTTCTTCTCATAAAGACAGTGTTTAAGTACGAGATATTCATCCATTCGAAGCTATGATTCCGAAATTCTAGTCATCTTTAGAAAAAAGAGCACCCAACTTCGGGCGTGTAGAAAACATTGCGACAAAAATCGTCAAGAACAAGAGAGCGAATGACTCTTTCAACAAGACACTCTTTTCTAGATTGATTGACAGGTGATTAGTTTGACTGTGAAATCATAACCATGAAAGCAATAACACATTTCACTATATTGGACATTACAAGTTGCAATGAAATAAGGGTAAAATGGAGTTCTTATTGAATACTCATTCTTATATATTTAATAAAGTAATGCTCTTCTAATAAAGACATTGTTTAAGTAAAGTTCTTCGTCCATTCGATGCTATGACCCCGTTTTCTAGTTTTGTTGACGAAAAGATGCGTCCAAATCCTTGAGATTAGAAAACGCTGTGACAATGACAAATGTTGCCACACACAAAGGGGCAATAGACTCTTTCATTAACGCCTTTTTCAGGAGAGGTCTGCAGGTTATGGGTTTAGCTGTAAAATCATAACCAAGAAAACATCAACCAATTACCCTGCATTGGAACTTGGGTCAGTTCCAAATTGCAGGCAAAAACAGAAGCTACAAGTTGCACTGGAATAAGAGTGGGTGGGGTTGTAATTGTTTCTTTATTAAAATAAAACATGTAGTATACATTTGATGAAGTCATGTTCTTCCAAATAAAGAGATTGTTTAAGTACAAGATATTCACCAATTCACCACTATGGTTCCGATAATCATGTCCTGTTTAAGAGGATATGCGTTTAATACCGATAAAGTAAAAAAACATCGTGACAATGACATAAATGGCTAGGAACAAAAGAGCGATGGAACCTTCGACCCAAATGCTTATTTTCTAAAGTAAAGTGCATGTCATGGGTTTCACAGTAAATCATATACCAAGAAAGAACAAACCAATCACACATTGTGAGAATTTGAAACTAGTTCAAATTGAAAGCAAAAGTGGAGATGAAAAGTTGCACTGGAAGAACTGTAGTATTGGTTTGTTATTGTATCTTTATTATGATACATGACGTGTATATTTGATACACTCATGTTCGTTCAATACAGAAATTGTTTAATGACGAGATATTCACCAATTCACCTCAATCATTATGAAAAACAAGCCCTATCTAAGGGAATACACGCCCGATTTTGAGCAAAAAAGAAAGCATTGCGACAATCACAAAAATAGCAAGGAACAAAGGAGTAATGGACTTTTCGACCCCAATACTTTTGTTTGAATGTATGGCAGGTGATGGATGTGGCTGATGACATCTTACCCAGTATAACATTACCCATTACCCTTTGTGGGAATAACGACTTTGAAGGCAACTGCAGATGAAACATTGATACAAGACACACAACACTTGCTCTATGATGACAGATAGAAATCAATTTGAGAAAAGGACATAATTGGATCATTTTACACTTAAGTCATACAGATTTCAAAAGCATTCTGCAGCAGAAGCTTTAAAGTGAGATAAAGTGAAGTATTGGGCTAGAGACTATTATTTGATACCCGCGTATCACAAACGTGACAATGACAAATTAGCCAGGAGCAAAACAGCAATGGACTCTTCCACCCAAATGTCTTTCTGGATAATTGGAACGTGAATGGTTTGACTGGTAACTCGATACACAGTATAATAATAAAAATATACCTTTGTGGGAGTTTATGACAGGTCCAAATTGAAAGCAATGACAGACGAAACATTGCAAGAGGAAACACGACTATACCTGCTCTATAATGACGGATAGAAGTCAATTTGAGAAAAGGACAACCGTGCTTAATAGGATCAATACATCCTGACGTCACGGTGGTTCAAAAATAGTCTGCAGAGGACGCATTAAAGTGAGCTTAACTTGGGCACTGGGCTGTGTACTGTTTTTTTGATACCCACACATAGCATCATATCAATGATCAGCCTAATAGAAGAAGAAACTACTGCTGAACATGCGTTTTGTACATTAGGGTTTATCTCTTGTTGTTTCTGCCCTAAAGACTTCAAGAAAAATTCTTCCACATTCAGACCTTTGTAACTGTACTTTTCAAGTTATTCAGCAGCCTCCCGCCTGTCCAACGGGAAGCCAAAGGCTCTACCCAATTTGAGGTTTGAGGTCTTCCTTCACTAATATGAGTCGGGCATTGTAACATACTTGAAATAATTTGGACACGATGTAAAAACCCGTCAAAGTGAGATAGATGAACAAAAATGGTGGTTCGTAATGGGAAGTTTGTAATAAAATTCGTATTCCATGGCAAATCTGATAAAGTAAATGGCACTATGCCTTGATAAAGCCTTTTCCTCGTTTAAAGTACTAGGAAAGGTTTGAACAAAAATACAACCACAGCGGTTTAACCGAAGCGTGTTGAGAGGGGGGGGGGGTTAAAACTGCAGTTGACAAGGCTCATACAGGTTTGTTAAACTTGAAGGTTTTGCTTTGATATTTGCTCCAAGTGCACTCTAGTCTGAATGTCTGGGTCTCGAATTCCAGTTTTGTCGGATCTTCGGAATTCGCACGTGTAGCCTGTGTCTATTATACTATTGCAGCGTCCACCTATAATTGTTGAAACGAAAAATCCTAATAACAGACCCTGTTTCGTTCAATTTACATTCCAGGCACTGTACAGTAGTTTATGCAGTAGACTGCACAAGTAAATGGTAAAATAAAAACTGAACAACATCAGAAACATGTTACTTCATTTATTAGTATCTGTATCGTTCTGTTAATTATTTCAAAACAAATTTATATACAAGAACATAATATTAAGAAATGACAATAGATTACTTATGCATATAGAATACTTGTTGATTCGTGTATAGCTATATGCACAATCAAAATAAATTTTTCAACAGCACACATGTCTTTATACAATAAATCTCGTTTAAAACTTACACAATGGATTTCCACAGTTAGATAACCCATTACCAAATGACATGGGTATATCCTTCTTTTGGAATTCTATTTCTATCGACGTTAAAGGCACATAAAAGTAGATTAATGTCATATCAAACTACATTATTTGGTAAACTTTTGGTCAGATTCAACTAGTTATATCACCAAAAATCCCATTACCACAACTTAGACGTGAAAGCCAACAAAAAATAACCCAGATTAACCAGTTTGACAATTTAAATTGTGTGATTCTTCACCGCTGACCTTGACAGTTGATTTACAAACGTTCGAACCGACCAATCATAATTCGTTATTTTGAAAATGTAAACAAACAGGTTGTTGATAAACGTGATTGAATTGGAGACAACTATATTTCAAGCACAAAATAACTTATGTTAAAGGAGTCTATTTAATAGGGTTTCTATGAATTCGTAAATTAATTTTATGAACATAATAAAAGAACTAGATATATTTTTTCAGTAATTTATTTGTACTCAACTCCCTTTATGTGCCGTTAAGGTATGTGAAGGTCTAATTGAATTATCTTTTGCAAATAAATGAATAGCCCCCCTTGTGATTACGTTGGAAACAAGGGCAACATTTCATCTATAACAGGAAAGGCTGCTCTTTTCAAATTCATTATTTGTCAGTTTGAATTCCAATTAACATCTCATAATGACTATATATCATCAAGGGCAAATCAGAAAAAATATGCAAAAAATAATTACAAAACGATGGTAGAATGTATACATTACGCTAGGTGGTAGAAAAGACATAAAACAGAACATGGTGATGATTATATTGTAAGAGCATGTTTATCTAACAAACGGTCGGTTGTGAGTAATTATGGTAAGCTTTTTATTACATATCATACATTGGGTGTGTTTTCGTGTGTGTGAAGAATTTATCTGGTTCTCATATCAATTTCCCAGGCTTATTGCAAACTGTGCTTGAGACTAATAATCGAAGGTGTAATATTGTTGAAGTTCCATGTGTATAAACAACGTCTAACATCAAAACTACCTTTACTATACTTGAGATTACATAGTTCACATAATATTATATTGCATCCAAATATTGTTGAAGTTCCATGTGTATAAACAACGTCTAACATCAAAACTACCTTTACTCTACTTGAGATTACATAGTTCACATAACATTATATTGCATCCAAATATTGGTTGAAGTTCCATGTGTATAAACAACGTCTAACATCAAAACTACCTTTACTATACTTGAGATTACATAGTTCACATAACATTATATTGCATCCAAATATTGGTTGAAGTTCCATGTGTATAAACAACGTCTAACATCAAAACTACCTCTACGTACAATACTTGAGATTACATAGTTCACATAATATTATATTGCATCAAAATATTGTTGAAGTTCCATGTGTATAAACAACGGCAAAACTACCTTTACTATACTAGTTTTAAGCCGATATTTGTATTTGAACCTTATCTAGACATTTTAAACATAATGCAAATTCCGTAAAACAACTGCATACTTTAGAATGGCGTCCCTCAAGTAATCGATTGGGCAAAATCGCTTCACTTTCATTGAACATGGAAATAGTAATTGCCGGTCTTGTAAGAATTAGCTTGAGATTACATAATTCACATAATATTATATTGCATCCAAATATGCACCAGTTGAATGTACGATTGACTCTTAAGAGTCAAGCAGTAGTACGCAATATTGCGAAATATTTATAATAATGTTTTCAAAGAAAAGAAACCTATCTCTAATCATTGTGACGCAAGACTGCTTATTGTTTTGTTATGATATAAACGTAATTGCCGTGGCCATTTATCAATTAAATAAATGAAAAACATATATAAATAGAAAATCAACTATACAGTTATCATTACATAATTCTAATAATACAACTTTGCTATTTACAAATATGAGTGCTTTGGTATGTTCATTTAATGTATTTATGATATTACAAAAATACCAAGTGTTGAGCTTTGAACAATAATTGAAATTACAAAAGGTTTGTACAGAAAAGGTACCGGTGTGCCAAACACAGTGTTTTTTAAGGTGTTTCCGCTGTTCTCAACAAACTTGCAGTCTTGTTATCATGGTTTTATACTCTGTTAACCTGTCCATTCTCTTGATCTTCGTTATCAGTGTATCAAAGTATGCGTTTAAATAAGGAAAATACCTTCAAGCATAAACAACATTGAATTGAAATGAACTGAATTGCTCTGGGCCTCTTAAAAGCAAAATGTGTTTTAATGAACTCTGCCATCTGTGGTTGCATTAAAGTTCGACTACTCACACAATCTTATTAAAGAAAATGCCTGTAAGGTGATTACTCAAAGATTTGAGGAAATTTTGAAATTATATTTCTTTAACCCTTTCCCAAACAACAAATGTTCGACTGTCCCGAATTGAAAGAGTTTGCAGACGACATTTCAAAATATGATGAAATTGAACAATAATCTTCAGAAAGAGAACAAAACCATACGAGCAATTTCTCCTTTTCCCACAATGTTTTCTTAAGTCGTCTGCAACAAAGTCGTCAAATGTCGTTATTGTTTGGGAAAGGGTTAAAAAACGTAAAAGAGCTGTGTTGTTGTATGAGGCGTACTGGAGAATAACCATTGGAAGTAAAATAAGCTCGTATGTGTGAACAAGTAAAGTTAAGGACAGTTTGGAAGCTCTTCCTTCAGATATGTTTTGATTGATAGGGAACTTTTGTGACAGTTACCGCTGATATTGATACGTGTCAAATTCAATGGCTTTAGAAAAGTCATATCGCAGTTACATTCAATGGGAGAGCCAGATAAGCCCAAATATTCCATGTTATGTAATCCAGCAATAGAACTAGGCAGTTGACGGAGTAGTGTGTTAGTCAGGTAAATATACTTTAATGCAAGATTATGTTTAAATGCATTTGGAGATATATATTGTAGCGGGTTATTGTACAGCGACAGAGAGCTCAAATGACTGAAATGATTTAGATCAGTATCTTCTAAAGACGTTATTTTGTTACCGCCCACGTATAGCAGAGTAAGATAACGCAGTTTACCAAATGCAGTCGGTATTCTTGTGAAGTTGTTATATTCGGCATACAGCTGTCTAAGAGAATGGCTATAGGGTATAGTATTCCATTGGACGAACAACATCTTGTTAAACTGTAGAGTTAATGTGGTCATCGATGGAAAACTGTGAAATACATTCGGCATGTATCTAAGATTATTTGCATCTAAATAAACTGTCCAAACCGAGGTCAGGTTTCTGAAGCACGGTTCGAATAGAGTACTGTTCACGTGTATCCGAGGGTTATTTGTAAATACGATAGTCTGAAGATTGGACAAGTGACATATGGCGGCCGGCGGTCTGGTAAGTTGTGAGAACTGAATAGACAGAGTCGTTAATGTATTTTGGAAACCGTTAAAAGCATCGTAATCTAGAATGCTCGTATTTAAGTGTGCAACACCCAGTGATGTAAGCGACTTCAATAATTCTAGTTCTGATGGCCATGTGCGAAAGTGGTTTAAATCTATATAGAAACTGTTAAGATGGTATCCTAAAACAAGCATGGTACAGGGGTTTAATGCTGATATCGGGTTTCTTTGTATGTGTAATGCCTGCAGCTTTGAAAACGTGATGAGTTCGGAAGGTAGCGACGTAAAATTGTTACCATCTAAATTCAAGAAAGTCATCGTATCTGCGATTCCAGCGAAAGCATGTGTTGCAATGGTGTTGAGGTGGTTATTAGATAATCTCATGTTTACATTTGTGTTGTTAGCAACTGTTAGATTTCGGAATGCGTTAGCTGGAATCGATGTTAGGTGATTATTGTTCAAATATATGTTTAAATTGCTCCCTGTAACGTTCGAGACTTCAAACTTTGGCATTGTGGATAGTCTCTTCGAACCACAGTTCACGGTGTTTCCGGAACACGTGCAGGGGGGTAGTGCTACACACTTCTGTGCATCTAGAATAAACGGTGAGACATCGGATGTCATGGCTGCCAACATCCAGATCTGAAAACAGCGAGGTCGTGAAATAACTTATTTACTCCCAATGATGATATAGGTTGTTTATTGAAATGTACCATTGTCTATGTTGACGGCAATTTGAATATAATAGTTCTCATAAAATATTTCAATATAACTGAAGTACTGCTAGAATTGTGCTAGTGTCGTCGGTTATATATATGTACTTCTTGAACTATCTTTCATACAAGATAGAAACAATGAGTCAGTTAAGGTAATATAAATAACATAATTATAAAGGCACATGCTATTATGAGTTCATAAAATACATTTGATTATAGCATTTATATCATCAAAATAGAGTATTCCTCTTGGGACATTGCGTGTGGCTAGTTTCTAAGTGATTAATAATTGAACTGGTCGTAAGAAACATGTCCTCCTGTTACCAAAATAGTTTCTTTCATCTGATGCTTAATGGTTAGAAGTTTGTATTACTTTTCTTTTGATAAAGAATGATCTATGCCATTGGAGGTGTAAGAATGTGTAGCGAATAATTTCTCTTTTTGAATCCTGAATCAGAGATTTATCAGATACTCACGAAAACAAAGAACGTTGCTGTATACGTCACCGCCGCCATCTCGATTGTCGGACGATGATGTTGTCACTTGTATTCTGGAAAATTTAAACCACACAACTATTTTATTTTCCCGTTCATCAGTCGATTTTCTTTTGCTAATGTGGGTCGTTTTTGTGAAGAGTCTTCTGTTGAAAAGACAAGTGGATCGTCACGATTAATTTGGCCTTTAGACACACTGTTTTCAAATCCGGAATGAAATTTGAATCCGCACCGCAGTATGGTGGAAATTGTGCTGCAAAATTATAGCGCTACTAAAGGTGCTTTATCAAAGAAGAAAAAAAAGAAAGTCAAAATAAAACGATGTTGAAAAAATATATTTTTTGTATTGTTGTTAATATACATTTTAACCCTTAGAATAATGGGTAATTTTCTAAAATTAGAGTTTTGTGTCGTCTGCTTTCCAAAAATAAAATATCTGCTTAATTTAATTGAGGATAGATAAACAGAGTGGCAAACAGGTTAGAACAAAGGCCAGACGCCAATGTACTTGAACAGCCGGCTGACCGAACCTAATCTGTTCGCATAAGTATGGAGGCAGTCCCAGCACTATAAGGGTTCAAGTAGCTATTGATAGCAGCATTATTTATTAAACAAGCGTAAATTAATTTAAGTGTGTCCAGTTTATATGCGGTAGATCTCAAAAAGCGATTTCACACGTTTGGATTAAAATAAATATTGATTCGCTGTACACACTCTTTAAAGAGTTAAAAACGATACAATTTTACTTCGAATTCCTTTTCTTAAGTGTGTATCATTTTATATTTCAACTTCCGCATTTCCTCTTATCTGTTAATAAGCACCATTAAAGTATAAATATTATCATCAACATAGTTTTTACTTAATTGCATACAGATATTAAAAATTGTGAAGGAAAAGAAACCCGTGAAAAATAGTAAATGGTTAAGCAACAGCCATTTTTTAGGATGAAGTAAAAAGGACAGGTGAACACAATGCACTGTTGCAATGTATCGACAGTTCCAGGGATATGGGTAAGCATTAGAACGTTTAGTCGACTTTATGCATCGATGGACAGCTCTAACAATTTAGGTATGGGGCAATGGGGTTAGTGGGGCTAGTACAGCTCATGAGCAATTCCGGCAAATGGCTATTCTAAATCTTTTCACCGAGAGAACGAACAAGGAACATTACTATGACATCACTGATCACCAATGTATCTACGTTTTAAGTCAATGACCGCCTAGAACACGGATACGAAAACATTGCGACTCAAAAACGTTTTCGTACATTTCCGGTTAATTTCGTAATAACTGTTTCTTTATGTCTTCAGACTTTTTTTAACAGTCGATTCGATTTATAAACGTTTATATCGACGGTAAATTGTTCTTTTATCCTATGAAGTGTTGAATAATATCGCTGCATTTCGAGGAGAATTTCACGTAATATTCCTGCATCATATTGTAGGGGGTAGTTCGGTCTTTTATAGTCGGGACGTTATCAGCCCCCGGCCGAATTTGCCCCCCCCCCCTGATTTAGAATTCGATAGTCACCTTTATGCATTATCATTAGACATCGGTCATATTGATTTTATTAAATACATGTACATTGGTTCTAATTTGGGATGGCCTTAAAGCATATGGTTTCGAATAATCTCTTGTGTTGGTTAAAATCGCTCGTCCCCTTTTCAATTTAGATCTAAACTGATGCATTCTAATTTACTTTATATTATGATTGTGTACACATACAAAATAGAAAGGCCGCATAAGACATCATCAGATGCACAGCTTAAATCTTTGTCCGCACGCAAAAGCACCAATGATGGCTACAAAAATACAAGCCACTTATTTTTGTATTTCAGGTACAACGCCTCATTAAATGATCTAAGCAGGACAGGCCCGCTTCCAACCAAAATTCCTGATATAAAAGACTAAGCCAAGTATTATCAGATGTGCGCGAATTGAAAAGTGTATAGTATCTTAAACATGTACGGGCCAGTTACCTAGGCCCAAGTCCGTGAGAAGATAGGGTATCATTCTTAAGATCTACCAAATAATTTGGTTTACAAATGCCACTATCGTGAACAGAGAATGAAACTACATGAGCTCGCTGGTTCTATTCATTTCTCAAGCGCCATCCCTATCTCACAATAAGGACACAAGAGGCAACAGGTATCGATCCGGCAACAGCATTCAATAGGACAAAACTGACCGAGGTAATGGACAAACAAAAATTCAATGCATGTAACATTTGGATCATTAATGAAAATTGTGTCATGGCAGTTGTTAAGGACGTTCTCGGTAGTTTACCTCCATCCGCGAGTCCAATGGGGGATAATAAATCTGTTACCAAAGAGGTTATGTATGGTAGTCGGATAAATGTTTTAATTCGGAAGAAATACTATATGTAATTTTTTTTTCAAAGAAAAATCATATAATCCCTAGAATTATAAAAAAGTTATTTACACTATTTCATTTTTCTCATGCATTGTAAGCCACCAGCTATTTTTTTTAAGTTTAAAGTTGTTCTATTCGTTTTTATAAATGTTTTTTTTTTCAAATTCGGTTACCGTGGAAACTGGCATTTTGCTTAAAAAACTTGTCGATATATACTTTCTTTTCATTTTGTTTTTAAGATTGAATTTTCACATCACATACTGAAAAAAAAATGTTTGGTAATAAACATAATCAATTTATATTGTTTTTTGTCGAATACAAAAATATGAAAAACAGATTTGGATTACAAAAAGGATCAGATTGTTATAATTTCATATTACGTTAAACAAGACAGTTGTGAGTATATGAATTCATGTGTGTTGTGTTTATAAACCTTCGAGGAATTATTTTTATAATTTGGAAGCTAGCATTGTTATTTTTATGGTTTTGTCCCAAACAGTTACCATGAAAACTGTCATTTTACAAACAAATTAACTCGTCGACCTGCATTTTTCTTTTCATTTTTGAATTCACAATAAAAATTTGAATAACATAAAACATTTAGAAAAATCTATGAAAAACATTTTTCTTATAAAACTGTAGGAAATGTCATTACACCAAAAAGGCGCATTGCCTTGCTAGATAAAAGTGGGGGAAATGACAGTTTATTCTAACCCATTTGATTTTCATGTATGTTATCTTTAACTACCTTCTTCATATTTTTTTTTTTGCACATGCCATTCTTAATATTGTGTCTTCCATCCCATATGGAATCCATGAATATGTCATTTGATTGTTTAACTAAGTCATCCTAGGATAGAGCAAGATGATTAAATCGTGGGATTAAAATATACTTTGCAATGGATGTAAATTTACGTCTTTTCCAGAATGAAATCGTCTTATTCAGATTATCTGCCTTTTTATTAAAGTCTAAGCGTTCTAATTTATCTTGACCAACGTCAAATACAACAACTTATAACTTAAACTGTGTTTCAACCCATGTCTGTTTCCATTTAGTTTTTATTGAACGTGTGCTGTATTTCAGCGAACCTATACAAATGACCCTGGTTTTCGTTTTAAATTATTTTTTTTAATCTGATATTTGTGAGAAAGAATCTCATTCTTAGAGTAGATTAGAGCCGATGATTCTTTACTTTTTCTGAAGCACTTCGTTCAGCCTGTAATCCAACACCAGCAAAACCAACCCTACATGGTAAAAGGTTAGGACGGTGGATTTGTAGCAGATTTGTAGCTCAGGGTGACCCGGTTGGATTATCGAAAGCGGTGCTCTAGGCTGGCACCCTACGAAAGCCATAACATATCTAAAAACAACTGATGACATTGGTTACACAAAATACCCCCGAAAATGAAAAGAAATCACCTTACAGATTTGTTTCTGTGAAATACGATACCAGTTTTTGAAGGTTCTAGACGAACTAAATATAGGATAATATTCTAAATAAAATATTGTTGATGCGGCGTTACAACTCGGACAAACCCGAGGAGCCTGCACTACACTCCATACAAAAACAGAAACCACCTTACAAATTTGATATGTGAAATATAATACCAATTCTGGACAGAGAACAAAAAAGACAAGCCCCGTTGCGCAATAAATTCGGCCATCATGATCGGATCGCTATGAAGATATATTACTTATTTTTGGAAAAAATACACACGCAAGAATATGCAGTTCTGCTCACCGGATACCTTTCCAGAGGCTTGTCTGATAATATTTCCAATGCAAGACACCAACCATCTATCCTCAATACAGTATATTCAAACCTATATCATGCCATGGTGTATTTATATGATTTATGAAAAGTAACGAAGCGCTTAAAACATTACAGACAATAGACAGTCATGCGAGGTACAAAATTAGCATAATTTAACCCTTTATCCCATGTTAAACCACGTTGATGCATCTATGAAAGCCACCATGAAGAAAGGACACATTGTTTCAATGGAGCAATGCATATCTTATTTACAATCTTCGCTATCAAATATCAAATAGGAAATAAAGTTTATTTACCCTTTTTCGCCAGCTTTTGCTATCAAAGTAGACAAGGAAAAACAACTGCATATAGAAAGAGCTCGAACTCTTACATTCCTAACACCAAAAATGTTATCTATTGTCAGACACCATATGACTGGTGTACGTTACAATGGCTTAAAAGGTACCGTACGAAGGGTTTGATTAAAAAAAACAGATGCTGAGATAGCCGTCATAAATTGTTAAGCGGATACCGATGGTTAGCGCATACTTTTAATTAATTTCACATTGTCATCGTAGTCTATTTGAAGAAGAAAATGAGAGAATCATCGTCAAATAAGGCAAGTCTTGGTACATGTTGATATTCGGAAAATTGTTTTCTTTTATAAACCATTTACGCCATTATCAAGTATGAATACAGTTAAAGCCATCAACAGCAAAATTAAAACATCTAAGAAAATATAAAATTAAACACTTACGATATGGTTGTATTGCTTCGGTCGATCGTTTTTTTTCTACCTGATTTCGGTCGTCTCAGAACCTTTTCTTTGTGACTGAAGATCCACACTGATTTGGTCAGATGTCTGGGGTTTATATACAACACAACCAAGTACACTCCCGGCCAAGCTTGTAAGGGCTTACAAAAAACGGAGAAGGAAGTTTTTGTCGGTGTTGCAAAACTAGCACGAGCCGCGCATTGAAGAAATGCGTCGGTAATTTTTATAGAACAGCAGACGATTCATGCACTCTTTAACAAGTTTCAAGTTTAAAATAGTTAATTTACATATTAACTAAATATAGTTTAATATTAATATGATTTTTCACTCTACTTTTAGCCTTATCTTAGAATTTACAAATGCATAAAACTGACTTTTTTTAAAATTTGATTCGTCTAACCATATGAATTTCTGAATGATCGGCCTAGTTTAAACTATTTTCTGATATCTCTATGAACACATACGAGTAGAACGTGTAATTCGTTTCGAATAACATCTAAATTGTATACTAGGCAATTCATATCTACTCTGGCATTGTGTTTATACCTGCCTACACCAATTCCAGGAGAATGTGCTGAACATCTAAACCTTGTCATAATTATTCTTCTTTTTGTATTGGTAATGGGTGCCAAATACTTTTTTGAATCTCAAAACTTTCTGATATACTATATATGTATAAATCAGCGAACCAACTCTGTATATAGATATCAGAAATGCGCTGAAGTATGCTTGTTAATTGTTTTTGTGAAGCATCAGTTACATTTATAAAGTATGAATAATCTAGCCTGTATAATAACGATTACATGTTCAAATTTAATTCATTGATTGGATTTCCCATTTTATCAGACATGTAATATATTTTAAATAAAAGACAATTTTCAAATTTACAGGTCGATACCTAATAGTTAAACAATGTAACTTTCCTCAGAACATTAAAAGGTATTTTCTGAAAGTCCCCTATCTTTCGGGTAGCGGTTTTACTTATTTCGTAACAAACGAAGGCCTTCAACAGAGTAAGAAATGAAAAACAACAACAACATCAGCAAATGACAATAAAAACATGTCAATTGTTTCCTATTCATGATTTAATGTCCTCATACATAATTTCAAGCATTCTCATAACTCTGGTAGATGATCCTATTTGAGATAATCTGTCATAAGACGTCAAACTAGGAACGTGGCTTTGTAATCAACGTTTGTATTAACAAAGGCATGCGTGCACATACAGGCAGGCTCAATCATTTATTTACGCACGCACAAAAACAAGAAATGTGTTCCGTTCTCTCTTTGTATTTTTTTAGACTTGTCCAAATTGAATCTGTATGCTATATGTATCAGTGAAAGATAAATAATTGTTGTTAATGGCCAAGTTAATGCAACAAGAAGAGATGTTTGCTTTTACGGACGATATAAACGATTTACTAAAGAAACCCAAAGGAGAAAGACAAGTTAACCCATTACCATATATTGGAATTTGTAGTGGTTCAAATTGAAATCGAAAGCATCCGTTAGAAGTTGTATTTGAAAAAAAGTGGGATGGGGTTATTATATTATACATGTAATAAATATATTTGATAAAAGCATGTTCTTCCAATAAAGAAATTGTTTAAGTACGAGTTATTCATCCATTTGACGCTATGATCCCATATTTCTAGACATGTTCTCCACGTTGAGACAATTATTCTGTCTGCCTGCACGTGGGTGTATCCTAATTCTTTGTGACACTCTGCGTCTAATGGTTAATTTGCGTTCCTCACTATCCTCCATTGTTTCTGACCCTAAGGCAGTTAAATGCGCTGTAGCTAAATATGATTTTAGAGGACAAGATAAACAAAGAATCCGTGTCTTGGCGGTTTGAAAGGCCCCATTTTCCCTCCCACGGCTATACATAATGTATTTGAAAGATGTTTTGTGAACGATTTGCTGTCTATTGTTCTGAATTAATGCACCTTTGTCATTGCAGAAAACACCATAAAATAATACGCCAGCAGTACTGCTCATTTGCAGACATTTTAAAAAGTTTTAATTATGCTAGTATCTACAATAAGGAGATTTGCAAGGTCCGATTGTGTCTTGTTCTCACCGAGTCTCTCTGATCAGTGTTGAACTACTTTGACACACGGATAAATAACTTAGTGTGTGATTTGGTCCTTTATTAGAAAGAATGTGACCCATTCTCTCGTTTATTTAGACTGGTCCAAAACGAATCTGTATGGTCCAAAACGAATCTGTATGTGAACAGTATTTGTAAATGAATAAGATCAATGTGGTAATTGGAGAGGTGTGCCTTCACTGACAAAAAAACGATTTATTGTACTAAACCGAAGGAGAACAAGTTTACCAATTACCCCCTATCGGAATACGTACTTGTTCAAATTGAAACCAAAAGCAGACGCTACAAGTTGCATTAAACGAAGGAGTGGATAGAGTTGTTATTGTTTCCATATTATGATACCTGCACTACATATTTGATAAAGCCATGGTGTTCTAAAAGAGACATTGTTTGAGACCAATATTTTCAATCATTCGATGCTATGATTCTTTGATTCTAGTTTTGTTTAAAAAGAAGCGCACAACTCCGACCGCGTAAAAAACATTTTGACAAAAACAAAACTCGTCAGAGCAAATTGTCGATTAATTATTTCACGGAAACACTTTTTCAGAATGATATTCATGTGATTTTTTTGACTGTAAACTCATAACCAATCATTTCTCCATATGGGAATTTTGGACTATTTAAAATTGAAAGCAACAGCCGACGTTACAAGCTGCACTGGAATAAGGGAGGAATGGGGATGTTTTGTTTATGTATTATAATACATGTAGTGCATACAATGTATTAGATAAACACATGTTCTTCTTACAAAGGCATTGTTTAAGAACGAGTTGTTTATCCATTCGAAGCCAAGATCCCCTATTTCTAGTCTTGTTGAAGAAAGAAGCGCCCAACTTCAAGCAACTAGAAAACACTGTGACAGTGATAGGAATTGCCGAACTTAAAGGTGCAGTGCCTTTTCACCAAAGTCTTTTGTTCTGGAAACATGTGCATGTGATGGGTTTTACTGTAAAATCATTACCAAGAAAGAATTATCTACTATCTTGAAAAAGGAAATTGGGACTAGTCCAAACTGAACGCAAAAAGGACGTTACAAGTTGCACTGGAACAAGGACGGATTTGTCATTGTTTCAATAGAACAATTAACGAAGTATACATTTGAAAAAGTCACGATCCTCCAAAAAGTAATTGCAAAAGAACATGATATCCACCCTTCATCACAATTGTTCCGAAGGTCAAGCCCTATGTAAGAGGATACCCGCCTAACCCGAATAGGTAAAACACAATGTGACAATGACAAAAATACCCAGGAACAAAAGAGCGATGGACTCTTTACCCAAATGATTCTTCCTGGATTGATTTGAAGGTGATTGGTTCTATTTCTGTTAATCTATTTAAAAGAATGAATTAACCCATACACATTGTTGAAGATTGAGACTAGTTCAAATTGAAAGCAACAAGAGACGTTACAAGTTTTACAGGAACAAAGTAGGAACGGGTTGTTATTGTATCTTCATATAACACATGAAGTGTATATTTGATAAATTCATATATTTGTAAAGAGATTATTTAACTACAAGTTATTCACCAATTCACCACTTTCATTGCGGGAAAGAAGTACGGACTAACACGATACCCACCAGAACAAAAGAGCAATGGACTCGTCCACCAAAATACTTTTTACGTAGTAAATTGCAGATAATGGATTTTACTGTTAACCCGTTCACAGTATAACTATACGCATTTCCAATTGGTGGGAATTTGTGACTGGTCCAAATTGAAAGCAATGACAGACGAAACATTGCGATAGGAAACATGACAATACTTGCTCTACGATGACGGATAGCAATCAATTTGAGTAATGAACAAGAATACCTCATTGGATCAGTGTATACGTTTGTTACATGGGTTTCAAAAGCATTCTGCACAATCGCTTTAAAGTGATGTATAGTGAAGTATTGGGCTAAAGGTTGATTCCCGCGCATATCATATCATACCAATTGTCTGCCTAAAAACAGTAAAGACTTTTTCAACTTCATGTCAATGGCGTCAGGTTATTTACAAAACACCGCTTAAGAAAATAGTGTGATGTAGTGGATAAACCTCCTTCTAAGCGTCAAGTAATGCATGAAACAGATACATGAGATGCAGAGATAATAAAGTAATGAAATGATGATATTTGAAATTTGAACCTTATTAAAAACAGGCTCATTTCGTAAACGACTCTTTTGTGAAATATCCCACCCGTCTATTTGATTTGATTACCCTTTGTTTAACTGTGTGTAAAGGGTGTAGAGTGCTCACGCTGTTTTCACGGAAATTCACGTGTACCCTATCTTCAGGGTATATATTACGATCTGTGAAATTGTAACGCTCACTGATATTTGAGAGCCGCGTCACCTAAACAGGTAGAGGAAACATAATATAAGCTGTTCAATCAGTCAGCGATCGATTAGAATCCATCATGAGCGAGTTAGATTCTGAAACCACCCCAGTCAGTGCACTCTCAAAGAAACGTCCGCTTTCATCACCATTTGATGATTCTAAAACAAAGAAGAGTCTGACTGAGCCAATAGCAATGTCGAGTTCGTCAAGTTCGCCAACCCTGACAGATGACCCGGTCCGCCCGATATCCCTAGGGACAGATAACACCAGTGCCATCGCCACGGCCCTCAAGTCATCCTTCCATGGTGTCCTGGAGGAGATGGTTAAGTCCGCAATGACGTCGTCCATTCAGGCAATCGTTGATGGTGTGTTGTCTGGGTTAAATGCTAGGGTAACGTCTCTAGAAAAGCAGAATTCAGAGCTTGTCAAGGATAGCGCGAGACTTTCTGCAGAAAACAAGGAACTCAATTGGAAAGTGGCCGAGTTAAGGCTTGGTGTTAATATCCTTGAGCAGTACAGCCGAAGGAATTGTCTTCGTATCAGCGGAGTTGACGAGTCTGCCGAACACAATGATACAGACAAGGTCGTCCTGAAGCTGTGCAAGGATGTAGGGGCTTCACTTCGTGAGTGTGATATAGATAGGTCGCACAGAGTAGGAGCGTCAAACAGGTCCAAACCACGGCAGATCATCGTGAAGTTCACATCATATAGGTCGCAACAAATCCTCTGGAAACGAGGACCTGACCAAAACCAGAAATAAACTTTTGTATGATGCAAGACATCTGGTAAAGCGGACCATCATCGCAAGTGCCTGGACCGCTGATGGAGTGATCCTCGTGAAGGGCCGAGATGACAGGATTCATAGAATCCTAAAAACAGACGATCTTGTAAGATTTAATTAGTTTTCACTGAAAAGTGTTATTGCTAGGGGACAATTATCATTTAATAATCGTACCTTCTCTTGAGATCTAGTTATGGTCAACGCAAGAAAAGTCAATTTTTACTTTAAATGCGAAATGTCGCCTGCTAATGGTCCAACATAGACTTAATCAAGCTCATGATCTTAAAATTAAATAAATCCATAATTCGAGAGTAGTTTTTTTTAATTCTTTAAGAGCGAACTGTCGTCTGGCAAGGTTAATTCAAAATCCAGTACATATAGTCTTGACATTTAGTTCGACTCAACACAATAATAGTTATTTATACTTTAGATACGAATTAGTCTAATAATGGCCAAGTTGTTACTTATTCTAGTATATGGTCTTGAACTCGAGTCAAGTTATTTGAATTTGAAACGCAAATTGTCGTCTGCTGATGGCCAAGTTTTGTTCCATCTAGTACGTGGTCTTGAGAATATATAACACTCAGTTCGAGAATAATTATTTAAAGTTTAAGTACAGATTGTCGTCTGCTAAAGGCCAAATTGTGTGTGTGTGTTATTCTTCTACATGGTTTTGAGATATTATGAAAAATCAACTCGGGAATAGTTATTTAAAGATTAAGTACAAATTGACGTCTGCTAAAGGCCAAATTGTGAGTGTGTTATTCTTCTACACGGTCTTGAGATATTATAAAACTCAACTCGAGAATAGTTATTTAAAGTTTAAGTACAGATTGACGTCTGCTAAAGGCCAAATTGTGTGTGTGTTATTCTTCTACACGGACTTGAGATATTTTAAAATTCAACTCGAGAATAGTTATTTAAAGTCTAAGTACAAATTAACGTCTGCTAAAGGCTAAATTGTTTGTGTGTTATTCTTCTACACGGTCTTGAGATATTCTAAAATTCAACTCGAGAAAAGTTATTTAAAGTTTAAGTACAAATTGACGTCTGCTAAAGGCCAAATTGTGTGTGTGTGTTATTATTCTACACGGTCTTGAGATATTATAAAACTCAACTCGAGAATAGTTATTTAAAGTTTATGTACAAATTGACGTCTGCTAAAGGCTAAATTGTGTGTGTGTGTTATTCTTCTACACTGTCTTGAGATATTATAAAACTCAACTCGAGAATAGTTATTTAAAGTTTAAGTACAGATTGACGTCTGCTAAAGGCCAAATTGTGTGTGTGTTATTCTTCTACACGGTCTTGAGATATTATAAAACTCGACTCGAGAATAGTTATTTAAAGTTTAAGTACAGATTGAGGTCTGCTAAAGGCCAAATTGTGTGTGTGTTATTCTTCTACACGGACTTGAGATATTTTAAAATTCAACTCGAGAATAGTTATTTAAAGTTTAAGTACAAATTAACGTCTGCTAAAGGCTAAATTGTTTGTGTGTTATTCTTCTACACGGTCTTGAGATATTCTAAAATTCAACTCGAGAATAGTTATTTAAAGTTTAAGTACAAATTGACGTCTGCTAAAGGCCAAATTGTGTGTTATTCTAGTACGTAGACTTAAGACTTTATAAGACTCAACTTGAGTCAAGTTATTTGAACTTTAAAATTTAATCACAAATTGTCGTCTGCTAAAGGCAAAATTGTGTGTTATTCTAGTACATGGCCTGATATTTTATAATACCCATCTTGAGTAAAGTTATTCAAATTGTAAACGCAAATTGTCGTCTGCTAAAGGCCAAAGTGTGTGTTATTCTAGTGCGTGGTCTTGAGATATTATAATACTCAACTCAAGAAAAGTTATTCAAAGTTTAAGTACAGATTGTCGTCTGCTAAAGACCAAATAGTGTTTTATTCTAGTTCACTGTCTTGAGGTTTAATAATACTCAACTCGCGAATAGTTCTTTAAATTTTTATACGCAAATTGTCATCTGCTAAATGCCAAATATTGTCTTATTTTAGAACGTGGTCTTGAGATTTCACTCTATCTCTCTCTCTCTAATAATTTCAATATTTTGACATCTCAACCGTTCAGCGACTTTATTAACACGTAGGGGTATACATATATAATAAAGATCTCTATGTATTGCTGGTATAATTCAAAGAGGGTACATGTTATTTTTGTTTGTAGATTTGCCTGTATGAAATACAGTAGACCTCTATATATTACTGGTATACTCAAATAAGGGTTCATAAATATGTTTGTTTGTAGATTTGCCTGTATGAAGGCATGTAGATCTTTGATATTGCTGGTACACTCAAATAAGGGTTCACATGTATGTTTGTTTGTTTATTTGCCTGTATATATATTGCTGGTATAATTAAGTGAGGGTGGATATATATGTTTGATTGTAGATTTGCCTGTATGGGTGCAGCTAGATCTCTATATATGGCTGGTAGATTTTAAAAAGGGATTTGTTCTTATGGCTACTCAGCGCAACATAAACGGACAAAAAACACTCAAAAACAGCACAATGTCATGTGGGCTCACTGTATACAAGTCTGTTTTCTGATATGATGGTTTTCATTTTTAAATTAATAAAATAAAAGCAGTAGCTTGTGATCATCTGTCAGCAGACGAGTTGGGGAAACAGCTTGGTAAAGGTTGAGTTTGTCTCTGATTAGCGAGTTCTGCTTTTACCGCAATGACTTCTTTTTATTATCTCAATCAACGTTCATTAATCAATCCCCTATGTTTGTCGCCTGTTGATGCTTTCCAATTAAACCACACACAAAACCATGAAGGAGGGAATGATTTACGTATGTAATTTTAAGAAAACGTAATCTTTATAATTATCCGAAAGAAGTGGGTCGTGTACTTTCTGAGATCATATTATATTAACCATTTCTTCTTCTTGATGGATTCATTCGAAATACTTGAAATGCAGACTGATTTTTGAACTCATTTTATAATCAATCATTTTCTGTAATAAAAATTTAAAAAATGTTAAATCTTATTATTTAAAAAAGCAATTCGACGCTAGGAATTTGCTTTCTTAATGCTTATTTATTTACTAGATATGTTATTGGGACTCATATATATTGCTTTTCAATTTTTTCATTTTCATAACCTCTTGTTTCTTACAACATGTTTTCATTTGGAGTGTCGTTTATTGTTGAATGGCTTTATATATGTATGTAATTTTCAAGGAACTGTATTTACTGATATGGACTGCTTTGGACGAATGTTGTGCTTTCAGCTTTTTCTGTTTCTATCATTTAGTATAACCTGATGGTTCATCACGCGAATGAAAATATTGCTGGGAAGCCAACAAATCGTTGAACTTTTCCGTTTAGGCTCACAGTTACTGTTTATTTTTTTCTTGCAGTAGTGTCTAAGCCACCACATGTTTATGAACTGCACAGTAATTCAAAAATGTCTTCATCTTTGTCTGGTACAATAAAGTATCATGAAAAGGGGAAACTTTTAACTAGCATAATACAAATTGAAAACAAAGAGCTATTTTGTAAAAGTGTGACTAGTTTTATGTGGTGTAATTTTTCATTTGTGATCTGTACCATAATATACATACTAATCATGTCAGGCGATGTACATCCTAATCCTGGCCCCTCTTCAGACCATTCACCAAATCAATCCTTATGCTCTCATGATTTATATAGTTTTTTGAATCTCCCTAACCATTTGTCGACGGTCCATTACAATGTTCAAAGTATTGCTAAAAAGATTGATACCCTTATCTCAGAATTCTCTTATTTCGACGTTGTATCTTTTAGTGAAACTTGGTTGAATGAAAAAGTGTTGACTGAAAATTTATTGTTTCCTGCATTTCATCCTCCTGAACGTAAGGATCGAGTGGGTGATCGGTATGGTGGGGTTATTTTATATGCCAAAAACACTCTAGCTTACACGCGTAGATATGATTTAGAAAATAACAGAGTTGAGTGCATATGGATACAGATTAAGTTACCTCATCATAGGAACGTACTATATGGTGAAGTGCCACCCTGCTCTGATTCTATTCACGACGCTCTTATGGAAACAACTTTAGCTCTTGCAGTTGATTCTGGTATTTCAGATATCATAGTTACAGGTGACTTCAATCTAAATGTTTTAAACAAAACTAATCGCAGGAAAATTGAAGGAGTGTGTAATCAATTCAATCTATGTCAATGTATAGTAGAACCAACCCATTTCACTGAAACATCTTCGTCTGTAATCGACTTACTCTTTATAACTAATAATGAATCATTGCTTATATCAGGGGTTGAGGAACCATGTCTGGATTTGCCTATCCGTTATCATTGTCCCGTATTTGGTGTGTTTAACTTCCTAAAACCTAAACTTAAATCTTTTAAACGGATTGTTTGGAAATATGATGATGGTGACTATGACAAATTAAAACGAAGTTTTCAAGAGGTTAATTGGAATGATATATATGACGATGATATAAATAGACACACGCAAAATATCACTAATATCATATCTAAAAAGGCTCTACAGGCAATACCTAATAAATTCGTTTTCGTTAATCCCCACGAGCCTCCTTGGATGAATGGTCTAGTTAAACACAAAATACGTCAACGAAAACGTCAATATCATCAGGCAAAAAGAACTAACAATCCTAGCCATTGGTCAAAATTCAAGAGAATAAGAAATTATCGTATAACTTTAATTCGACAGACGAAAGACGATTATCTAGACAAGCTATCTGCAAAATTGAGATCAGACTCTCTTTACCCTAAGGACTGGTGGAAAACCCTCAATTTTTTTTATAGAACCATCATTTATATCTTCCTTACCACCCTTATTAGATCCTTCTACAGATCCAATGGTCGTAAACGAAATAGACAAGGCGAATGTCTTAAACACTTTTTTTGCAAGTCAATCAACAGTCAATGATTCTTCTTGTAACTTACCACTAAATTATCCCCGTTTTGAGGAAAACCCATTAAACTCCATAGATGTCTCTCATTCTGAACTTGTTGATGTACTAAAGTCTCTTCGTTTAGGAAAGGCATCAGGTCCAGATGGAATTAACTACAGAATATTGAAGGAGTGTGCTAATGAACTTGCATCCCCTCTATGTCGTCTCTTCAATATTTCTATCATTAGCGGTAAAGTGACGTTGTCGTGGAAAATATCTAATGTTTGTCCTATTTTTAAAAAAGGTGATCCATCTTTACCTTCTAATTACAGGCCTGTGTCCTTATTAAATGCACTAGAAAAGGTACTAGAACGGGTAATATATAAACACGTTTTTAATCATTTAATGACTATTCATTTTTTCACACCTTTTCAATCAGGCTTTTTACCAGGGAATTCGACTGTTAATCAAGTTACAATGTTGTATGATACTATTTGTAAAGCTCTAGACAATGAATTAGAAATACGCATGGTTTTCTTTGACATAAGTAAAGTATTTGATAAGGTTTGGCATAATGGTCTTTTATTAAAATTAGAATCTGCAGGAATAAGAGGTAATCTTTTATCTTGGTTTGAAAATTATCTATATTTAAGAGCTCAAAAAGTTGTTTTTCCAGGGGGATCCTCTGATCAGTGTTCTTTTAATTCGGGAGTTCCTCAGGGATCTATATTAGGGCCTCTCTTATTTCTGATCTTTATGAATGACATCGTCAACACTATTGAATCAAATATAAATCTATTTGCCCATGATACCAGTCTTTCTTTGATAGTTGGTAATCCAAATGAAACTGGAAGAGTTTTGCAGTCAGATATTGACAAAATATCAAGATGGGCTGTCACGTGGCTCGTGAAATTTAATCCAGCCAAATCAGAAAATTTAATTATATCACGTAAACGCAACAAACCAGACCACCCTAGTCTTTTTATGTTATCCATTGAAATTCCATCTGTTCAAACGCATAAACATCTAGGTATCCATCTTTCAAATAAAGGGCATTGAAATGATCATCTAAATGACACAATCACTAAGGCCTGGAAACGAGTTGGGGTTATACGACGACTTAAATTCCGCCTTAACCATATAATTTTACAGATAGTTTATAATTCGTTTATCAGACCTATTCTTGAATATGGGGATGTTATATGGGGAAATATACATCAATATCAAAAAGAAGAACTCGATAAGATTCAAAATGAGGCCGCCAGAATTGTCACAAGATGTACAAAGCTAGTATCAATATCAGATCTGCAAACAGAGTCAGGTTGGGAATCTCTAGGCGAACGTAGAAAAAAACATAAACTTATTTTATTCTTTAAGATGGTAAATGGTCTTGTTCCCAATTATTTAAGCACTCTTGTACCACCCACAGTTGGTCGTATGTCGTCTCGAAATCTTCGTAGCTCTGATAATCTAAGAAATGTAAATTGTAAGACATCTCGTCATGAAGATTCATTCCTACCCTCAGTTGTAAAGGATTGGAACACATTACCTCAAAGTAAGAAAGACCCATAACAAGTTATTTTTCTTTGGAGACAGAAAATTCCAAGTCTTACACACTAGATTGAGAAATAGATGTAGTGCATTAAACCAACATTTGTTTGGGAAAAATATCGTAGTCTCTCACCTTTGTCGATGTGGTTCAATAGAGTCAACTAAGCACTACTTCTTGAGTGTGTTCACTATGTCGACATACGGGATGAGTTACGGAGAACTATAACCAACCTTACTTTGTTCAACCTTAACTCTATACTTTTCGGTAATTCAGATCTCTCTGTAACAGAAAACGAAACTATTTTTAGTGCTGTTCATATTAATATTCGTGATAGTAAGAGATTCTGATGAATACGTTTGAATATTCATTAGCATAATCCTTTAGAGTATGTTTAAAGATACTAAACAGCAAGCCACGATGTTACATTAGTTTGTTGTGTTAGATACTATTGCATTATCTATCAACAGCCCCATGTATTGGTTCCAACAATTTCTCGTCACTTCAAATGTTTATTTGTTGTTTTGATTATCATTACTATCTTAATGCTATTTAGATATGCTTTATTTCTTCACTGTATTACATCAATACGCATATCATAATTAGCATTATTATATTGTAAACGACCTGCGTGTCGCCATTAAGGAGAGGAACATTATAAGCTTTTAGCTTTCGTTCCAATCCGTTTCACAAAATTAATTGTGCCATTGATGTAGAATGTACATAAGGAGGCGTATTCATTTGAGACCAAATACAGAACCGTTTGGTGAAAAGTAACAAGGCACTGCTACTCATGAGAGAATATTCATTCATCGTTTTGACTCAATGGGATCTAATCTCCAAATGTGTGCAACAGATCGCCCTTAACGAACAACCAGGATCCAAATGTGTGCAACAGATCGCCAATGACGAACAACCAGGATCCAAACGTGTGTAACAGATCACCCATAGCGAACAACCAGGATCTATTGTAACATTGTTTATCCACAACCTTTGCCCAGGTCCTCCTGAACGTTAGTGCAAGCTAATCTTTGGTGATACTCTGCATCTAATAAATTACTTGGTTTGTGATTTGGTCCTTCATTATAAAGAATGAAACAGATAGCCCATAACGAACAACCAGGATCCAAATGTGTGCAACAGATCGCAAAAAACGAACAACCAGGATCCAAATGTATGCAACAGATCGCCCATAATGAACAACCAGGATTCAAATGTGTGCAACAGATCGCCCATAACGAACAACCAGGATCCAAATGTGTGCAACAGATCGCCCATAACGAACAACCAGGATCCAAATGTGTGCAACAGATAGCCCATAACGAACAACCAGGATCCAAATATGTGCAACAGATCGCCCATAACGAACAACCAAGATCCAAATGTGTGAAACAGATAGCCCATAACGAACAACCAGGATTCAAATGTGTGCAACAGATCGCAAAAAACGAACAACCAGGATTCAAATGTGTGCAACAGATCACCCATAACGAACAACCAGGATCCAAATGTGTGCAACTGATCGCCCATAACGAACAACCAGGATCAAAATGTGTGCAACAGATCACCCATAACGAACAACCAGGATCCAAATGTGTGCAACAGATCGCCAATAACGAACAACCAGGATCAAAATGTGTGCAACAGATCGCCAATGACGAACAACCAGGATCCAAATGTGTGTAACAGATCACCCATAGCGAACAACCAGGATCTAGTGTAACATTGTTTATCCACAACCTTTGCCCAGGTCCTCCTGCACGTTAGTGCAAGCTAATCTTTGGTGATACTCTGCATCTAATAAATTACTTGGTTTGTGATTTGGTCCTTCATTATAAAGAATGTGACCCATTTCCATCCCAAGATATATCGAGACTGGTCCAAAGGGAATCGATGTGTGAACATTATTTGTAAATGAATAAGATCAATGTGATTAGAAGAGAGGTTTGTTTTCACTGACAAAAAAACGATTTATTGTACTAAATACAAAGAAAGATAAGCTAACCAAATTCCCTTTATTCGAATCTGTACTTGTTCAATTCAAACCTATTGCAGACATTACAAGATGCACTGGAAGAAGTATCATACATATAATATTTATTTTAGATAAAGTCATGTTCTTCTCATAAAGACAGTGTTTAAGTACGAGATATTCATCCATTCGAAGCTATGATTCCGAAATTCTAGTCATCTTTAGAAAAAAGAGCACCCAACTTCGGGCGTGTAGAAAACATTGCGACAAAAATCGTCAAGAACAAGAGAGCGAATGACTCTTTCAACAAGACACTCTTTTCTAGATTGATTGACAGGTGATTGGTTTGACTGTGAAATCATAACCATGAAAGCAATAACACATTTCACTATATTGGACATTACAAGTTGCAATGAAATAAGAGTAAAATGGAGTTCTTATTGAATACTCATTCTTATATATTTAATAACGTAATGCTCTTCTAATAAAGACATTGTTTAAGTAAAGTTCTTCGTCCATTCGATGCTGTGACCCCGTTTTCTAGTTTTGTTGACGAAAAGATGCGTCCAAATCCTTGAGATTAGAAAACGCTGTGACAATGACAAATGTTGCCACACACAAAGGGGCAATAGACTCTTTCATTAACGCCTTTTTCAGGAGAGGTCTGCAGGTTATGGGTTTAGCTGTAAAATCATAACCAAGAAAACATCAACCAATTACCCTGTATTGGAACTTGGGTCAGTTCCAAATTGAAGGCAAAAACAGAAGCTACAAGTTGCACTGGAATAAGAGTGGGTGGGGTTGT
This sequence comes from Cerastoderma edule, assembly GCA_947846245.1. NCBI lineage: Eukaryota > Metazoa > Mollusca > Bivalvia > Cardiida > Cardiidae > Cerastoderma > Cerastoderma edule. The sequence continues at coordinate 12,251,664 of OX401416.1, read as the reverse complement.
AATTGTTTCTTTATTTAAATAAAACATGTAGTATACATTTGATGAAGTCATGTTCTTCTAATAAAGAGATTGTTTAAGTACAAGATATTCACCAATTCACCACTATGGTTCCGATAATCATGTCCTGTTTAAGAGGATATGCGTTTAATACCGATAAAGTAAAAAAACATTGTGACAATGACATAAATGGCTAGGAACAAAAGAGCGATGGAACCTTCGACCCAAATGCTTATTTTCTAAAGTAAAGTGCATGTCATGGGTTTCACAGTAAATCCTATACCAAGAAAGAACAAACCAATCACACATTGTGAGAATTTGAAACTAGTTCAAATTGAAAGCAAAAGTGGACATGACAAGTTGCACTGGAAGAACTGTAGTATTGGTTTGTTATTGTATCTTTATTATGATACATGACGTGTATATTTGATACACTCATGTTCGTTCAATACAGAAATTGTTTAATGACGAGATATTCACCAATTCACCTCAATCATTATGAAAAACAAGCCCTATCTAAGAGAATACACGCCCGATTTTGAGCAAAAAAGAAAGCATTGCGACAATCACAAAAATAGCAAGGAACAAAGGAGTAATGGACTATTCGACCCAATGCTTTTGTTTGAATGAATGGCAGGTGATGGATGTGGCTGATGACATCTTACACAGTATAACATTACCCATTCCCCTTTTTGGGAATATTTGACTTTGAAAGCAGCGGCAGACGAAACATTGATACAAGAAAGACGACAACACCTGCTCTATGGTGACGGATAGAAATCAATTTGAGAAAAGGACATAATTGGATCAATTTACACTTTAGTTATAATTGTTTCAAAAGCATTCTGCAGCAGAAGCTTTAAAGTGAGGTAAAGTGACGTATTGGGCTAGAGACTATTATTTGATACCCGCGTATCACAAACGTGACAATGACAAATTAGCCAGGAGCAAAACAGCAATGGACTCTTCCACCCAAATGTCTTTCTGGATAATTGGAACGTGAATAGTTTGACTGGTAACTCGTTACACAGTATTATAATAAAAATATACCTTTGTGGGAGTTTATGACAGGTCCAAATTGAAAGCAATGACAGACGAAACATTGCAAGAGGAAACACGACTATACCTGCTCTATGATGACGGATAGAAGTCAATTTGAGAAAAGGACAACCGTGCTTAATAGGATCAATACATCCTGACGTCACGGTGGTTTCAAAAATAGTCTGCAGAGGACGCATTAAAGTGAGCTTAACTGGGGCACTGGGCTGTGTACTGTTTTTTTGATACCCACACATAGCATCATATCAATGATCAGCCTAATAGAAGAAGAAACCACTGCTGAACATGCGTTTTGTACATTAGGGTTTATCTCTTGATGTTTCTGCCCTAAAGACTTCAAGAAAAATTCTTCCACATTCAGACCTTTGTAACTGTACTTTTCAAGTTATGCAGCAGCCTCCCGCCTGTCCAACGGGAAGCCAAAGGCTCTACCCAATTTGAGGTTTGAGGTCTTCGTTAACTAATATGAGTCGGGCATTGCAACATACTTGAAATAATTTGGACACGATGTAAAAACCCGTCAAAGTGTGATAGATGAACAAAATGGTGGTTCGTTTATGAGAAGTTTGTAATAAAATTCGTATTCCATGGCAAATCTGATCAAATAAATGGCACTATGCCTTGATAAAGCATTTTCCTCGTTTAAAGTACTAGGAATGGTTTGAACAAAAATACAACCACAGCGGTATAACCGAAGCGTGTTGAGAGGGGGGTTAAAACTGCAGTTCACGATGCTCATACAGGTGAGTTACACTTGAAGGCTTTGCTTTGATATTTGCTCCAAGTGCACTCTAGTCTGAATGTCTGGGTCTCGAATTCCGGTTTTGTCGGATCTTCGGAATTCGCACGTGTAGCCTGTGTCTATTATACTATTGTAGCACCAACTTATCAATGATGAAACGAAAAATCCTAATAACAGACCCTGTTTCGTTCATTTTACATTCCAAGCATTGTACAGTAATTTATTCAGTAGTTTGCACAAGTAAATGGTAAAATGAAAACTGAACAACATCAGAAACATGTTACTTCGTTTATTAGTATCTGTATCGTTCTGTATACAAGATCATAATATTAAGAAATGACAATAGATTACTTATGCATATAGAATACTTGTTGATTCGTGTATAGCTATATGCACAATCAAAATATATTTTTCAACAGCACACATGTCTTTATACAATAAATCTCGTTTAAAGCTTACACAATGGATTTCCACAGTTAGATAACCCATTACCAAATGACATGGGTATATCCTTCTTTTGGAATTCTATTTCTATCGACGTTCAAGGCACATAAAAGGAGATAAATGCCATATCAAACTACATTATTTGGTAAACTTTTGGTCAGATTCAACTAGTTATATCACCAAAAATCCCATCACCACAACTTAGACGTGACAGCCAAAGATAACCCAGATTAACCAGTTTGACAATTTAAAATTGTGTGATTCTTCACCGCTGACCTTGACAGTTGATTTACAAACGTTCGAACCGACCAATCATAATTCGTTATTTTGAATATGTAAACAAACAGGTTGTTGATAAACATGATTGAATTGGAGACAACTATATTTCAAGCACAAAATAACTTATGTTAAAGGAATCTATTTAATAGGGTTTCAATGCATTCGTAAATTAATTTTATGAACATAATAAAAGAACTCGATATATTTTTTCAGTAATTTATTTGTACTCAACTCCTTTTATGTGCCGTTAAGGTATGTGAGGGTCTAATTGAATTATCGTTTGCAAATAAATGAATATTACCCCTCCCCCTTGTGATTACGTTGGAAACAAGGGCAACATTTCATCTATAACAGGAAAGGTTGCTCTTTTCAATTGCATTATTTGTCGGTTTGAAATTCGATTAACAACTTATAATGACTTTATTTCATCGAGGGCAAATCAGAAAAAATATGCAAAAATAATTACAAACCGATGGTAGAATGTATACATTACGCTAGGTGGTAGAAAAAGGCATTAAACAGAACATGGTGATAACTATTTTGTATGAGAATGTTTATCTAACAAACGGTCGGTTGTGAGTAATTATGGTAAGCTTTATATTATTACATATCATACATTGGGTATGTTTTCGTGTTCGTGATGAATTGATCTGGTTCTTATATCAATTTCCCAGGCTAATTGCAAACTATGCTTGAGACTTAAAATCGAAGGTGTAATATTGGTTGAAGTTCCATGTGTATAAACAACGTCTAACATCAAAACTATCTTTACTATACTAGTTTTAAGCCGATATTTGTATATGAACCTTATCTAGACATTTTAAACATAATGGAAATTCCGTAAAACATTTTTATTCTTTAGAATATTGTCCCTCTAGTAATCAGTAGGGCAATTTCTCTACACTTAATTTGAACAAGGAAATAGTAATTGCCGGTCTTTCAAGAATAAGCTTGAGCTTACATTATTTTCTTCTGATTTGCCCATTATTTTCTTATCTGTGTGATACGTATATTCAACATAACTATCTTATGCATCAAATACGCACAAGTTCCATTCACTATTGACACTTAAGGGTCAAGCAAAAATACGCAATATTGCGATTTATTAATGCAATTTTTTTTTAAAGAAGAGAAGCCTTTTTCAAATCATTTTGACACAAGATTGGTTTGTTATAATATAAACGTAATTGCCGTGGCCATTTATCAATTAAATAAATGAAAAACATATAAAATAGAAAATCAACTAAACAGTTATTATTTCATAATTCTAATAATATAACTTTTCAGTTTACAAATATAGATGCTCTGGTATTTAATGTATTTATGATATTACAAGATACCAAGTGTTGAGCATTGAACATCAATTGAAATTACAAAAGGTTTGTACAGAAAAGGTACCGGTGTGCCAAACAAAGTGTATTTTTTCCGGTGTTTCCGCTGTTCTCAACAAACTTGCAGTGTTGTTGTCATGGTTTTATACTCTGTAAACCTGTCCATTCTCTTGATCTTTCGTTATCAATGTATGAAAGTGTGCATTTTAATCAGGAAAATACATTCAAGCATAAACAACATTGAATTAAAATGAACTGAAGAGCACTGGTCCTCTTAAAATCAAAATACATTTTAAAAAACTCTGACATCTGCGGTTGCATTAAAGTTCGGCTACTCACACAATCCTATCAAAGGAAATGCCTGAAAGGTGATTGCTCAAAGATTTGAGGAAATTTTGTTTTTGAAATTCTAGTTCTTTAAAAACGTATAGTAGATTTACTGTTATATAAGGCGTACGAAAGAAGAGCCATTGGTAAATGAAAATAAGTTTGTATGTGTGAACAAGTAAAATTAAGGACAGTTTGGAAGATTTTCTTTCAGATATGTTTTGATTGATAGGGAACTTTCGTGACAGTTACCATCAATATAGATACGTGTCACATTCAATGGCTTTAGAAAGGCCAGGTCACAGTTACATTCAATGAACAATCTCGATAAGTGCAAATTGACCATGTTATGTAATCCAGCAATAGAACAAGGCAGATGATGGAGTAGTGTGCGATCAAGATTAACAGTTCGCAATGCAATATTATGTTGAAATGCATTCGGAGATATATATTGTAGCGGGTTTTTCGACAGAAATAGATTGTTCAAATGAGTGAAATGATGTAGATCAGTATCTTCTACAGACGTTATTTTGTTACTGGCCAAGTCTAGACTTGTGAGGTAACGCAGTTTACCTAATGCAGTAGGTATTCTTGTGAAGTAGTTACCACTGACAGTAAGATATGTTAAAGGATGATTATAGGGAATAGTATCCCAAAGAATAAACGACAGTTTGTTCGAGATTAATTTTAAAAAGTCCATCGATGGAAAACTGTGAAATACATCCGGCATGTATTCAAGATTATTGTTCCTCAAATTAACTCTCGTAACTGAAGTCAGTGGTCTATCACACGGTTCGAGTACAGTACTGTTCACGTGTAGCTGATAGTTATATGCAAATACGATAAACTGAAGGTTGGACAAGTGACATATGGCTGTCGGTATTCTAGCAAGCTTTGTGTTGGAAATATACAGATATGTTAAAGTGTTTCCAAAACCGTCAAAAGCATCGTTGTCTAGCATGGCTGTATTCAAGTTTTCAACTCGCAGTGATGTAAGCGACGTCAAGAATTTTAGTTCTGATGGCCAAGTGCGAAAGTGTTTTAAATCTAAAGAGAAACTCGTAAGATGGCTTCCTAAAGCACGCATGGTACATGGGCTTAATGATGAAATCGGGTTACCTCGTGTGTATAAGGTCTGTAGCTTTGATAGCATCACGAGCTCAGAAGGTAGCGACGTAAAATTGTTATTATCTAAATGCAAGTAAGTCATCGTGTTTGCAATTCCAGCGAAAGCATGTGTTGCAATGGTGTTGAGATCGTTGCTATTTAAGAACATGTATACATTTGTGTTATAAGCAACTGTCAGATTTCTGAATGCGTTTGCCGGAATCGATGTTAGCTGATTATGGTTTAGTTCAATGGAAATCCTGCTCCCTGTAACGTTAGAAACTTCAAATTTTGGCACGGTGGATAGATCCTTCGAACCACAGTCCACGGTTTGTCCGTAACACGTGCATGGGGGGAATGCTACACAGTTCTGTTCCTCTAGAATAAACGGCGAGACATCGGCTGTCATGGCTGACAACATCCAGATCTGAAAATATCGAAGTCGTAAAACAACTTATTTACTCTCAATTATGATATAGGTTGATTATTGAAATGTACAGTTATCTATGTTGACGACATTTTGAATAGTTCTGATGAAATATTTCAATATAACTGAACTACTGCTAGAATTGTGCTAGTGTCGTCGGTTACATGTACTACTTGAACTATCTTTCATACAAGATAGAAACAATGAGTCAGTTAAGGTAATATAAATAACATATTTATACAGGCACATACTATTATGAGTTCATAAAATGCATTTGATTGTAGCATTTAGATCATCCAAATAAAGTATTCCTCTAGGGACATTGCGTGTGGCTAGTTTCTAAGTGATTAATAATTGAACTGCTCGTAAGAAGCACGTTTTCCTGTTACCAAAATGGTTTCCTTCATCTGATGCTTCATGGTTAGAAGTTTGTTTTACTCTTTTTTTTGATAAAGAATAATCTATGCCATTGGAGGTGTAGGAATGTGTAGCGAACATTTTTTTTTAAAACCTGAATCAGTGATGTATCAGATACTCACGAAAATAAAGAGCGTGACTGTATACATCACCGCCGCCATCTTGATTGTCGGAAGACGATGGTGTCACTTGTATTCTGGAAAATTTAAATCACACAATTATTGTAATTTCCCGTTCATTAGTCGATCTTCTTTTGCTACTGTTTGATGTTTTTTGTGTAGAGACTTCTGTTGAAAAGACAATTTCCTCGTCACGATTAATTTGGCCTTTAGACACACTGTTTTCAAATCCGGATTGAAATTTGAATCCGCACCGCAGTATTGTGGACATTTTGCTACAAAATTATAACGCTATTTAAGGTGCTTTTTAAAAAAAGAATGAAAAAGAAAGTAAAAAAAACCCGATGTTGAAACAATACATTTTTGTATTGTTGTTTATATACATATTTATCCCTTAGAATAATGGGTTATTTTCTAAAAAAAGATTTTTGTGTCGTCTGCTTTCCAAAACCTAAAATATCTGCTTAATTTAATTGACGATAGATACAAAATGTGGCAAACAGGTTAGAACACAGGCCAGCCGCCAATGTACTTGACCAGCCGGCTGGCCGAACCTAACCTGAGTGCATAAGCTTGAAGTTGGTTCCAGCACTGTAAGGGTTTAAGTAGCTATTGATAGCATTATTTATTAAAGAAGTGTAAGATAATTTAAGTGTGTACAGTTTATTTGCGGCAGATCTAAAAAAGCGATGTCACACGTTTTGATTATAAAACATGTTAACTCGCTGTAGATACTCATTAAAGAATTAAAAACGATTCAATTTTACTTCCAATTACTTTTCTTAAGTGCGTATCATATTACAGTACAGCTTATTTGCAGATTTGATATTATATTTTAACTTCTGCATTTCCTCCTGTTAATAAGCACTATTAAAGTATAAATATTATCATCAACATAGTCTTTAAAAAATGCTTACAAATATCAAAATTGAGAAGGAAAAGAAAACCGTCAAAATTTGTAAATGGTTAAGCAACAGCCATTTTATAGGACGAAGGAAAAAGGACAGGTAAACACAATGCACTGTTGCAATGTATCGACAGTTCCAGGGATATGGGTAAGCATTAGAACGTTTAGTCGACTTTATGTATTGATGGACAGTTCTAACAATTTAGGTAGGGGGGAATGGGGTTAGTGGGGCTAGAACAGGTCTTGAGCAAGTCCGGAAAATGGCTATTCTAAATCTTTTCACCGAGAGAACGAACAAAGAACATTACTATGATATCACTGATCACACATGTATATCTACGTTTTAAGTCAATGAGCGCCTAGAAGACGGATACGAAAATATTGCGTGCATTTCCGTTTAATATTGTAATAACTGTTTCTTTATGTCTTCAGACTTTTTGTAACAGTAGATTCGATCTATAAACGTTTATATCGACGGTAAATTGTTCTTTTATCCTATGAAGTGTTGAATAATTTTGCTGCACTTCGAGGAGAATTTCACGTAATATTCCAGCATCATATTGTGGGGGGAGGGGGTTCGGTCTTTTATAGTCGGGACGTTAACAGCCCCTTGCCGAATTTGCACCCCCCCTGATTTAGAATTCGATAGTCACCATTATGCATTATCATTAGACATCGGTCATATTGATTTTGTTAAATACATGTACATTGGTTCTAATTTGGGATGGCCTTAAAGCATATGGTTTCGAATAATCTCTTGCGTTGGTTAAAATCTCTCGTCTCCTTTTCAATTTAGATCTAAATTGATGCATTCTAATTTACTTTATATTATGCTTGTGCACACATACAAAATAGAAAGGCCATAAGACATCATCAGATGCACAGCTTAAGTCTTTGTCCGCACGCAAAAGCACCAATGATGGCTACACGAATACAAGCCACTTATTTTTGTATTTCAGGTACAACGCCTCAATACTTTTTTAAATCATTAAATGATCTAAGCAGGGCAGGCCCGCTTCCAACCAACATTCCTGATATAAAAGACTAAGTCAAGTATTATCAGATGTGCACGAATTGAAAAGTGTATCGTATCTTAAACATGTACGGGCAAGTTACCTAGGCCCAAGTCCGTGAAAAGATAGGGTATCATTCTTAAGATCTACCAAAGAATTTGGTTTACAAATGCCGCTATCGTGAACAGAGAATGAAACTTCATGAGCTCGCTGGTTCTATTCATTTCTCAAGCGCCATCCCTATCTCACAATAAGGACACAGGAGGCAACAGGTATCGATCCGACAACAGCATTCAATAGGACAAAACTGACCGAGGTAATGGACAAACAAAAATTCAATGCATGTAACATTTGGATCGTTAATGAAAATTGTGTCATGGCAGTTATTAAGGACGTTCTCGGTAGTTTATCTCCATCTGCGAGTCCAATGGGGGATAATAATTCTGTTACCAAAGAGGTTATGTATAGTAGTCGGATAAATGTTTTTATTCGGAAGAAATACTGTATGTAAATTTTTTGAAAGAAAAATCATATAATCCCTAGAATTATAAAAAAGGTTATTTACACTTTTTAACTTTTCTCATGCATATCAAGCCACCAGCTATTTTTTCAAGTTTAAAGTTATTTTAGTCGTTTTTATAAATGTTTTTTTTTCAAATACGGTTACCATGAAAACTGGCATTTTACAAACAAATTAACTCGTCGATCTGCATTTTTCTTTTCATTTTTGAATTTACAATAAAGATTTGAATAACATAAACAATTTAGAAAACTCTTTGAAAGGACTTTTATCTTATAAAACTGTAGAAAATGTCCTTACACCGAAAAGGCGCGTTGTCTTGCTAGATAAAAGTGGGCACCCTATATCAACGACACCGGAAAAAGCTACCAAGCGAAGCGAGAAAAATCGGCCGCTGAGTCAATGACAGGTTAGTAATATGCACTTTGTGTGGAAAGGGTGTATTTTGTGGCATTGTTATATGTTTTACAACTTAGACAGAAGACACACCGACTTCGATATCGTTTCTGATCGCCTTAAAATCATTTCTAAATACCGTTTGTGGCTAACAAAAACTGGCCTGGTACCGCCATATCAACAATGGAAGATGACAAAACAAACTCGATTTATCCTTTTAAAGAACAAATTTGCACGTTATGTTGCCCTCTTGTGATATATCGACCATGTACACAGTAGATGGATATAGATTTCGAGCGAAAACGCCTGTAAACTCCATTAGAAAAAAGTGATGGGTGTACGGCGAATAGGACTGTGTGTACGAGAGAGTGTACGGCGAATAGGTTGAAGGGTGTACGGCGTTTAGCATTGGTACTAGCATTAGTGAATACGACACAGATCTAATTTTCTGCTTTCAAGTCACCGAGAACTGTTGAAAATATGTTCTTTTATGTTTGCTTAAAGCGTTTTCCAAAATCTTCAGCATACAGACTGACCCTTGAAGACACATGTTTCGTGTTTCAGGAATGTTTATTCTTCACGTTGATGATATGGAAGTGTTATGTGTCAGCATGTAGGGCAGACTCCGCGCAGAAATACTTCCCTTCTCTATACTTCAGTACAGTACCACTGCCATCATAGAAATCACGTGACGACAGATACAGTCATGTAACCCAAACGATATAGCTGAGACGCAAACAACATGAAGTCTCTATGATTTAATTCAACCTATCTTGCTTTGAAAATGAACGATTGAAAATGAACGATGAGTCAAATTAATACATAACTCTGACAATTTCGCCAGTATTGTCAGACATGACTATGTTATTTGTTTTAAAAATGTGTATTATAGGAGAATGCATGTAGGGACTATACACTTTCACTATGTTTGAACTTACATAGAGCCCATATCAAATTCACCTTATGATATCTTCTCATTTTCAGTTCACCATGGACAAATAGCTCTATTTTTCGGAGATTAGCATTCACAGCCAACATGGGTGCGAGCGTTCGACCCAGGACAAAAATAATTTCAACAAAAATGTAAAAATATTAATAATTATCTAGCCCATCAACGGGTACACTGGCTAAAAATGTCACCACGCCTTCTGTTCGTCATAGGACTTGTATTTGACAAGTGTAAAAAGGAATATAGGGCAGGCTATGGGATTTTTGCTGCATTTTAAAGCCAGTCATGACCAGCAATATGAACCCAAATTTGTTTGATACCATGAGAGTTAAACTACTCACCAGGGCGTATTGGTCAGTCTTTGGTTAAGTCTTTGCATGCAAGTTACAAATGGTTGAACTCTCACTCATGTATTACTACCGAAGAGGATGGATCGAAACTGCAAATATATGAGTAGAGTCATTATGTTAGGCAACCGACCAATCCCGACAAGTATGGCTTTGACTAAAAGAAAATTTATCCGTTTTGTACGCCGAAAAACTTCCTATAAATGTTGCGTGCATCTTTGAATAGTCAAACATATTTGTTTAATTCCTGGTAATAATTACGTAATCTTAAAGGATATGCATCACCGTAAACGTTTGAAACAAAATACATTGTTGAAGGTAGTGTTGAACTGTAGAATAACAGCACATGTTCTTTGATATATATTCTCAGAATATGAGTCATCAGACGTTATTCCTGCGACTAATTGTATCAAAAGTAGTTACAGGGTTGTATGCCCCTCAACCGTAATACTTGAGCACATCTAGGATTCATTCGTTTGTACAAACATTGCTATTAAGTTAATCTCCATTTTTTTATTTTCGTTTTACTAATTTTGTTGATACGAATACTCAAGAAGCGATGATATCTCAAACAAGAGACAAAAGAATTATGATATTTTGTTAATTTGTGTGTGATACTTGTAATTCTCATTAAAACACAAGAGTATACATGTAGTTTATTGATAATTAATGTATTAAATTTCTCTTACGGAAAGTACCTGTCAATTCCTGGAAGAGGTAAGTACATGTATACAATTAAAATATGCAAAATTGTACTTGGCATACAACGATGAGATATGATCTTAAAGAACAGGTCAACACACTCATAACTAGAGAAACAGGAAAGCATGTCTTCCGGAAATAATTCAAAAAATATTTGATGCAAGTTTTACGAAATTCAGACAACAGCTCACGCTGTCAGATTGGAGCACCTCGCATGATCCGTGTCGTTTAACTTGTATCAAAAAGCAATTGACTTAAATTTGTAAAATATGATTAAGTCAGTAACAAAGGCTAGTCCCTGTTCTTTAACATTTTATGAAAGTCATTGGAAGGTGCATTTAATTCATTTTTTATCAGATATACATTCGGGCTATTCGCCGTACAGATTATTTCTCCAAAAACACTATAAGCCGTACACCACTACGGCTGTTCGCCGTACACCACCACAAATGCTTAAATTGGAATAAATGCTTCCACAGTCTTCACAGAGTGATGATTTTTGGTACAAGGAATTGGACATCCATAAGCCTTAAATTGGCAGCTCAGTCGTGTTTGTATTTGTACATTTGTCCATAAATAGGATCCAAATGTCAGCGAAATTTGCCTTTCCATCGATACCAGGCACTCATTTTATAGGTCAAATTCAACGATTTTGCCACATATGCCCACATTTTGAACTTAATACCGTGCGTAAATATTTGTCGGTTCATTTAAAACTTTCTACAGCAGTCAACGTTCTACTAGTTTAAAAAGAAATGACTTAATTCCACACCTATATCGTTTGGTTAGAGGGTATTCTTCGCTTCGCTTGGTAGCTATTTCCGGTGTCGTTGATATAGGGTGGTGGGGGAAATGACAGTGTATTCTAACCCATTTGGTTTTCATGTCTGTTATCTTTAACTACCTTCTTCATATTTCTTTTTGCAAATGCTATTCTTAATCTTGTGTCTTCCATCCCATATAGAATCCATGAATATATCATTTGATTGTTTAATTAAGTCATCCTATGATAGAGCAAGATGATTAAATCGTTGGATTAAAATATATTTGTTAATGGATATAAATTTACGTCTTTTCCAGAATGAAATCATCTTTTTCGGATTATCTGCCTTTTTATCAAAGTTTAAGCGTTCTAATTTATTTTGATCAACGTCAAATACAACACCTTATAACTTAAACTGTGTTTCAACCCATGTCAGTTTCCATTTAGTTTTTTTTTTTTGGTACAAGGAATTGGACATCCATAAGCCTTAAATTGGCAGCTCAGTCGTGTTTGTATTTGTACATTTGTCCATAAATAGGATCCAAATGTCAGCGAAATTTGCCTTTCCATCGATACCAGGCACTCATTTTATAGGTCAAATTCAACGATTTTGCCACATATGCCCACATTTTGAACTTAATACCGTGCGTAAATATTTGTCGGTTCATTTAAAACTTTCTACAGCAGTCAACGTTCTACTAGTTTAAAAAGAAATGACTTAATTCCACACCTATATCGTTTGGTTAGAGGGTATTCTTCGCTTCGCTTGGTAGCTATTTCCGGTGTCGTTGATATAGGGTGGTGGGGGAAATGACAGTGTATTCTAACCCATTTGGTTTTCATGTCTGTTATCTTTAACTACCTTCTTCATATTTCTTTTTGCAAATGCTATTCTTAATCTTGTGTCTTCCATCCCATATAGAATCCATGAATATATCATTTGATTGTTTAATTAAGTCATCCTATGATAGAGCAAGATGATTAAATCGTTGGATTAAAATATATTTGTTAATGGATGTAAATTTACGTCTTTTCCAGAATGAAATCATCTTTTTCGGATTATCTGCCTTTTTATCAAAGTTTAAGCGTTCTAATTTATTTTGATCAACGTCAAATACAACACCTTATAACTTAAACTGTGTTTCAACCCATGTCAGTTTCCATTTAGTTTTTATTGAACGTGTGCTGTACTTCAGCGAACCTATCCAAATGACATTGGTTTTCTTTTCAAAATTTGTTTTTTAATCTGATATTTGTGAGAAAGAATCTCATTCTTAGAGTAGATGAAAGCCGATGATTCTTTACTTTTTCTGAAGCACTTCGTTCAGCTTGTAATTCAACACCAGCAAAACCAATCCTACCGGGTAAAAAGTTAGTACGGTGGATTTGTAGCAGATTTGTAGCTCAGAGTGACCCGGTCGGATTATCAAAAGCGGTGCTCTAGGCTGGCACCCTACAAAAGCCGTAACATATCTAAAAACAACTGATGACATTGGTTACACAAAATACCCCCGAAAATGATAAAAAATCTTATAAACTTATAGATTTTTTTCTGTGAAATACGATATCAGTCTTTGAAGGTTCTAGACGAACAATATTCTAAATAAAATAATATTGATGCGGCGTACAACTCGGACAAACCCGGGGAGCCTGCGCTACACTCCATACAAAAACAGGTACCACCTTACAAATTTGATATGTGAAATATGATACCAATTCTGGACAGAGAACAAAACTTGTTAAAGGCATATGTTGTCAAGACAAGCCCCATAAATTCGGCCATCATGATCGGATCGCTATGACGATATATTACTTATTTTTGGAAAAAATACACACGCAAGAATATGCAGTTCTGCTCACCGGATACCTTTCCAGAGGCTTGTCTAATAATATTTTCAATGCAAGACACCAACCATCTATCCTCTATACAGTATATTCAAACCTATATCATGACATGGTGTATTTATATGATTGATGAAAAGTTACGAAGCGCTTAAAACATTACAGACAATAGACAGTCATGCGAGGTACAAAATTAGTATAATTTAACCCTTTATCCCATGTTAAACCACGTTGATGCATCTATGAAAGCCACCATGAAGAAAGGACACATTGTTTCAATGGAGCAATGCATATCTTATTTACAATCGTCGCTATCAAATATCAAATAGGAAATAAAGTGTGTTTACCCTTTTTCGCCAGCTTTTGCTATCAAAGTAGACAAGGAAAAACTACTGCATATAGAAAGAACTCGAATTATGACATTCCTAACATCAAATGTGTTATGTTATCTATTGTCAGACACCATATGACTGGTGTACGTTACAATGGCTTATAAGGTACCGTACGAAGGGTTTGATTAAAAAAACAGATGCTGAGATAGCCGTCATAAATTCTTAAGCGGATACCGATGGTTAGTGCATACTTTTAATTTACTTGACATTGTCATCGTAGTCTATTTGAAGAAGAAAATGAGAGAATCATCGTCAAATAAGGCAAGTCTTGGTACATGTTGATATTCGAAAAATTGTTTTCTTTTATAAACCATTTACACCATTATCAAGTATGAATACAGTTAAAGCCATCAACAGCAAAATTAAAACATCTAAGAAAATATAAAATCAAACACTTACGATATGGTTGTATTGCTTCGGTCGATCGTTTTTTTTCTACCTGATTTCGGTCGTCTCAGAACCTTTTCTGTGTGACTGAAGATCCACACTGATTTGGTCAGATGTCTGGGGTTTATATACAACACAACCAAGTACACTCCCGGCCAAGCTTGTAAGGGCTTACAAAAACGGAGAAGGAAGTTTTTGTCGGTGTTGCAAAACTAGCACGAGCCGCGCATTGAAGAAATGCGTCGGTAACTTTTATAGAACAGCAGACGATTCATGCACTCTTTAACAAGTTTCAAGTTTAAAATAGTTAATTTACATATTAACTAAATATAGTTTAATATTAATATGATTTTTCACTCTACTTTTAGCCTTATCTTAGAATTTACAAATGCATAAAACTGATTTTTTTTAAAATTTGATTCGTCTAACCATATGAATTTCTGAATGATCGGCCTAGTTTAAACTATTTTCTGATATCTCTATGAACACATACGAGTAGAACGTGTAATTCGTTTCAAATAACATCTAAATTGTATACTAGGCAATTCATATCTACTCTGGCATTGTGTTTATACCTGCCTACACAAATTCCAGGGGAATGTGCTGAACATCTAAACCTTGTCATAATTATTCTGCTTTTTATATTGGTAATGGGTGCAAAATACTTTTTTGAATCTCATATAACTTTCTGATTTACTATATATGCATAAATCAGCGAACCAAATCTGTATATAAATATCATATATGCACTGAAGTATGCTTGTTAATTGTTTTTGTGAAGCATCAGTTACATTTATAAAGTATGAATATCCTATCATCTCTAATAAGGATTACATGTTCAAGTTTTATTCTTTGATTGGATTTCCCATTCTATCTGACATGTAATATATTTTATATAAAAGAAAGTTTTCAAGTTTACAGATCAGTACCCAATAGTTAACCAATGTAACTTGCCTTAGAACATTAAGAGGTATCTATTGAAAGTCCCCACTCTTTCGGATAGCGGTTTTACTTATTTCGTAACAATTGAAGGCCTTCAACAGAGTAAGAAACAAAGAACAATAACATCAGCAAATGACAATAAAAACATGTCCATTGTTTCTTATTCATGTTTTAATGTCCTCATACATAATTTCAACCATTCTCATAACTCTGGTAGATGATCCTATTTGAGATAATCTGTCATAAGACGTCAAACTAGGAACGTGGCTTTGTAATAAACGTTTGTATTAACAAAGGCATGCGTGCATATACAGGCAGGCTCAATTATTTATTTCCGCACGCACAAAAACAAGAATTAGAAAGAATGCGTTCAGTTCTCTCTTTGTATTTTTTTTTTAGACTTGTCCAAATTGAATCTGTATGCAATAAGTATCAGTGAAAGATAAATAATTGTTGTTAATGGCCAAGTTAATGCAATAAGAGGAGATGTCTGCTTTCACTGACGATATAAACGATTTACCGAAAAAACCCAAAGGAGAAAGACAAGTTAACCCATTACCATATATTGGAATTCGTAGTGGTTCAAATTGAAACCAATAGCATCCGTTAGAAGTTGTATTGGAAAAAATTGGGATGGGGTTTTTATTGTTTATATATTATACATGTAATAAATATATTTGATAAAAGCATGTTCTTCCAATAAAGAAATTGTTTAAGTACGAGTTATTCATCCATTTAACGCTATGACCCCATATTTCTAGACATGTTTTCCACGTTGAGACAATTATTCTGTCTGCCTGCACGTGGGTGTATCCTAATTCTTTGTGATGCTCTGATGCGTCTAATGTTTAATTTGCGTTTCTCACTATCCTCCATTGTTTCTGACCCTAAGGCCACGTGACAGATACAGTTAAATGAGCTGTAGCTAAATATGATTTTAGAGGACAAGAAAAACAGAGAATCCGTGTCTTGGCGGTTTGAAAGGCCCCATTTTCCCTCCCACGACTATACATAATGTATTTGAAAGATGTTTTGTGAACGATTTGCTGTCTATTGTTCAGAATTAATGCACCTTTGTCATTGCAGAAAACATCATAAAATAATACACCAGCAGAACTGCTCATTTGCAGAGATTTTAAAAAGTTCTAATTATGCTTGACCCTACAATAAGGAGATTTACAAGGTCCGCTTGTGTCTTGTTCTCACGTGTCTCTCTGATCAGTGTTGAACTACTTTGAGACACGGATAAATAACTTGGTGTGTGATTTGGTCCTTTATTAGAAAGAATGTGACCCATTCTCTCTTAGGGTTTATTTAGACTGGTCCAAAACGAATCTGTATGGTCCAAAACGAATCTGTATGTGAACAGTATTTGATAATGAATAAGATCAATGTGATATTTGGAGAGGTTTGCCTTCACTGACAAAAAACCCCCGATTTATTGTGCTAAACCGAAGGAGAAAAAGTTTACCAATTACCCACTATCGGAATATGTACTTATTCAAATTGAAACCAAAAGCAGACGATACAAGTTGCATTAGACGAAGGAGTGGATAGAGTTGTTATTGTTTCCATATTATGATACCTGCACTATATATTTGATAAAGCCATGGTCTTCTAAAAGAGACATTGTTTGAGACCGATATTTTCAATCATTCGATGCTATGATTCTTTGATTCTAGTTTTGTTTAAAAAGAAGCGCACAACTCCGACCGCGTAAAAAACATTTTGACAAAAACAAAACTCGTCAGAGCAAATTATCGATAATTTATTTCACGGAAACACTTTTTCAGAATGATATTCATGTGATTTATTTTACTGTAAACTCAATCATTTCTCCATATGGGAATTTTGGACAATTTCAAATTGAAAGCAACAGCCGACGTTACAAGCTGCACTGGAATAAGGGAGGATGGGAATGTTTTTGTTTATGTATTATAATACATGTAGTGTATACAATGTATTAGATAAACACATGTTCTTCTTACAAAGTCATTGTTTAAGAACGAGTTGTTTATCCATTCGAAGCCAAGATCCCCTATTTTTAGTCCTGTTGAAGAAAGAAGCGCCCAACTTCGAGCAACTAGAAAACACGGTGACAGTGATAGGAATTGTCAAACTTAAAGGTGCAGTGCCTTTTCACCAAAGTCTTTTGTTCTGGAAACATGTTCATGTGATGGGTGTTACTGTAAACTCATTACCAAGAAAGAATTATCTACCATCTTGTAAAGGAAATTGGGACTAGTCCAAACTGAACGCAAAAAAGGACGTTACAAGTTGCACCGGAACAAGGACGGATTTGTCATTGTTTCAATAGAACAATTAACGAAGTATACATTTGAAAAAGTCACGATCCTCCAAAAAGTAATTGCAAAAGAACATGATATCCACCCTTCATCACTATGGTCCCGAAGATCAAGCTCTATGTAAGAGGATACCCGCCTAACCCGAGTAGGTAAAACACGCTGTGACAATGACAAAAATAGCCAGGAACAAAAGAGCGATGGACTCTTTACCCAAATGATTCTTCCTGGATTGATTTGAAGGTGATTGGTTCTATTTCAAAGAATGAATTAACCCATACATATTGTTGAAGATTGAGACTAGTTCAAATTGAAAGCAACAAGAGACGTTACAAGGTTTACAGGAACAAAGTAGGAACGGGTTGTTACTGTATCTTTATATAACATATGAAGTGTATATTTGATAAATTCATGTTCTTGTTAAGAGATTATTTAAGTGCAAGTTATTCACCAATTCACCACTTTTATTGCGAGAAAGAAGTACGGACTAACACGATACCCACCAGAACAAAAGAGCAATGGACTCGTCCACCAAAATACCTTTTACGTAGTAAATTGCAGATAATGGATTTTACTGTTAACCCGTTCACAGTATAACTATACGCATTTCCAATTGGTGGGAATTTGTGACTGGTCCAAATTGAAAGCAATGACAGACGAAACATTGCGATAGGAAACCTGACAATACTTGCTCTACGATGACGGATAGCAATCAATTTGAGTAATGAACAAGAATACCTCATTGGATCAGTGTATACGTTAGTTACATGGGTTTCAAAAGCATTCTGCACAATCGCTTTAAAGTGATGTATAGTGAAGAATTGGGCTAAAGGTCGCTGTTTGATTCCCGCGCATATCATATCATACCAATTGTCTGCCTAAAAACAGTAAAGACTTTTTCAACTTCCTGTCAATGGCGTCAGGTTGTTTACAAAACGCCGCTTAAGAAAATAGTGTGATGTAGTGGATAAACTTCCTTCTAAGCGTCAAGTAATGCATGAAACAGATACATGAGATGCAGAGATAATGAAGTAATTAAATGATGATATTTGAAATTTGAACCTTATTAAAAACAGGCTCATTTCGTAAACGACTCTTTTGTGAAATATTCCACCCGTCTATTTGATTTGGTTACCCTTTGTTTTACTGTGTGTAAAGGGTGTAGAGTGCTCACGCTGTTTTCACGGAAATTCACGTGTACCCTATCTTCAGGGTATATATTACGATCTGTGAAATTGTAACGCTCACTGATATTTGAGAGCCGCGTCACCTTAACAGGTAGAGGAAACATAATATAAGCTGTTCAATCAGTCAGCGATCGATTAGAATCCATCATGAGCGAGTTAGATTCTGAAACCACCCCAGTCAGTGCACTCTCAAAGAAACGTCCGCTTTCATCACAATTTGATGATTCTAAAACAAAGAAGAGTCTGACTGAGCCAATAGCAATGTCGAGTTCGTCAAGTTCGCCAACCCTGACAGATGACCCGGTCCGCCCGATATCCCTAGGGACAGATAACACCAGTGCCATCGCCACGGTCCTCAAGTCATCCTTCCATGGTGTCCTGGAGGAGATGGTTAAGTCCGCAATGACGTCGTCCATTCAGGCAATCGTTGATGGTGTGTTGTCTGGGTTAAATGCTAGGGTAACGTCTCTAGAAAAGCAGAATTCAGAGCTTGTCAAGGATAGCGCGAGACTTTCTGCATAAAACAAGGAACTCAATGGAAAAATGGCCGAGTTAAGGCTTGGTGTTGATATCCTTGAGCAGTACAGGCGAAGGAATTGTCTTCGTATCAGCGGAGTTGACGAGTCTGCCGAACACAATGATACAGACAAGGTCGTCCTGAAGCTGTACAAGGATGTAGGGGCTTCACTTTGTGAGTGTGATATAGATAGGTCGCACAGAGTAGGAGCGTCAAACAGGTCCAAACCACGGCAGATCATCGTGAAGTTCACATCATATAGGTCGCAACAAATCCTCTTCAAAGCAAGATCCAAGCTTAAAACATCAGGGAATTCGCGAGTTTACATTAACGAGGACATGACCAAAACCAGAAATAAACTTTTGTATGATGCAAGACATCTGGTAAAGCGGACCATCATCGCAGGTGCCTGGACCGCTGATGGAGTGATCCTCGTGAAGGGCCGAGATGACAGGATTCATAGAATCCTAAAAACAGACGATCTTTTAAGATTTAATTAGTTTTCACTGAAAAGTGTTATTGCTAGGGGACAATTATCATTTAATAATCGTACCTTCTCTTGAGATCTAGTTATGGTCAACGCAAGAAAAGTCAATTTTTACTTTAAATGCGAAATGTCGCCTGCTAATGGTCCAACATAGACTTAATCAAGATCATGATCTTAAAATTAGATAAATCCATAATTCGAGAGTAGTTTTTTTTATTAATTCTTTAAGAGCGAACTGTCGTTTGCCAAGGTTAAGTCAAAATCCAGTACATAGTCTTGAGATTAAGTTCGACTCAACACAATAATAGTTATTTATACTCGAGATACGAATTAGTCTAATAATGGCCAAGTTGTTACTTATTCTAGTACATGGTCTTGAACTCGAGTAAAGTTATTTGAATTTGAAACGCAAATTGTCGTCTGCTGATGGCCAAGTTTTGTTCATTCTAGTACGTGGTCTTGAGAATATATAACACTCAGTTCGAGAATAATTATTTAAAGTTTAAGTACAGATTGTCGTCTGCTAAAGGCCAAATTGTGTGTGTGTGTTATTCTTCTACACGGTTTTGAGATATTATGAAAAATCAACTCGGGAATAGTTATTTAAAGATTAAGTACAAATTGACGTCTGCTAAAGGCCAAATTGTGTGTGTGTTATTCTTCTACACGGTCTTGAGATATTATAAAACTCAACTCGAGAATAGATATTTAAAGTTTAAGTACAGATTGAGGTCTGCTAAAGGCAAAATTGTGTGTTATTCTAGTACATGGCCTGATATTTTATAATACCCATCTTGAGTAAAGTTATTCAAATTGTAAACGCAAATTGTCGTCTGCTAAAGGCCAAAGTGTGTGTTATTCTAGTGCGTGGTCTTGAGATATTATAATACTCAACTCAAGAAAAGTTATTCAAAGTTTAAGTACAGATTGTCGTCTGCTAAAGACCAAATAGTGTTTTATTCTAGTTCACTGTCTTGAGGTTTAATAATACTCAACTCGCGAATAGTTCTTTAAATTTTATACGCAAATTGTCATCTGCCAAATGCCAAATAGTGTCTTATTTTAGAACGTGGTCTTGAGATTTCACTCTATCTCTCTCTCTAATAATTTCAATATTTTGACATCTCAACCGTTGAGCGACTTTATTAACACGTAGGTGTATACATATATAATAAAGATCTCTATTTATTGCTGGTATAATTCAAAGAGGGTACATGTTATTTTTGTTTGTAGATTTGCCTGTATGAAATACAGTAGACCTCTATATATTACTGGTATACTCAAATAAGGGTTCATAAATATGTTTGTTTGTAGATTTGCCTGTATGAAGGCATGTAGATCTTTGATATTGCTGGTACACTCAAATAAGGGTTCACATGTATGTTTGTTTGTTTATTTGCCTGTATATATATTGCTGGTATAATTAAGTGAGGGTGGATATATATGTTTGATTGTAGATTTGCCTGTATGGGTACAGGTAGATCTCTATATATGGCTGGTAGATTTTAAAAAGGGATTTGTTCTTATGGCTACTCAGCGCAACCTAAACGGACAAAAGTACTCAAAAACAGCGCAATGTCATGTGGGCTCCCTGTATACAAGACTGTCTGTTTTCTGATATGATGGTTTTCATTTTTAAATTAATAAAATAAAAGCAGTAGCTTGTGATCATCTGTCAGCAGACGAGTTGGGGAAACAGCTTGGTAAAGGTTGAGCTTGTCTCTGATTAGCGAGTTCTGCTTTTACCGCAATGACTTCTTTTTATTATCTCAATCAACGTTCATTTATCGCCTGTTGATGCTTTCCAATTAAACCACACACAAAACCATGAAGGAGGGAATGATTTACGTATGGAATTTTAAAAAAACGTAATCTTTATAATTATCCGAAAGAAGTGGGTCGTGTACTTTCTGAGATCATATTATATTAACCATTTCTTCTTCTTGATGGATTCATTCGAAATACTTGAAATGCAGACTGATTTTTGAACTCATTTTATAATCAATCATTTTCTGTAACAAAAATTTAAAAAATGTTAAATCTTATTATTTAAAAAAGCAATTCGACGCTAGGAATTTGCTTTCTTAATGCTTATTTATTTACTAGATATGTTATTGGGACTCATATGTATTGCTTTTCAATTTTGTCATTTTCATAACCTCTTGTTTCTTACAACATGTTTTCATTTGGAAAGTCGTTTATTGTTGAATGGCTTTATATATGTATGTAATTTTCAAGGAACTGTATTTACTGATATGGACTGCTTTGGACGAATGTTGTGCTTTCAGCTTTTTCTGTTTCTATCATTTAGTATAACCTGATGGTTCATCACGCGAATGAAAATATTGCTGGGAAGCCAACAAATCGTCCAACTTTTCCGTTTAGGCTCACAGTTACCGTTTATTTTTTTCTTGCAGTAGTGTCTAAGCCACCACATGTTTATGAACTGCACAGTTATTCTTAAATGTCTTCATCTTTGTCTGGTACAATAAAGTATCATGAAAAGAGGAAACTTTTAACTAGCATAATACAAATTGAAAACAAAGAGCTATTTTGTAAAAGTGTGACTAGTTTTATGTGGTGTATTTTTTCATTTGTGATCTGTACCATAATATACATACTAATCATGTCAGGCGATGTACATCCTAATCCTGGCCCCTCTTCAGACCATTCACCAAATCAATCCTTATGCTCTCATGATTTATATAGTTTTTTGAATCTCCCTAACCATTTGTCGACGGTCCATTACAATGTTCAAAGTATTGCTAAAAAGATTGATACCCTTATCTCAGAATTCTCTTATTTCGACGTTGTATCTTTTAGTGAAACTTGGTTGAATGAAAAAGTGTTGACTGAAAATTTATTGTTTCCTGCATTTCATCCTCCTGAACGTAAGGATCGAGTGGGTGATCGGTATGGTGGGGTTATTTTATATGCCAAAAACACTCTAGCTTACACGCGTAGATATGATTTAGAAAATAACAGAGTTGAGTGCATATGGATACAGATTAAGTTACCTCATCATAGGAACGTACTATATGGTGAAGTGCCACCCTGCTCTGATTCTATTCACGACGCCCTTATGGAAACAACTTTAGCTCTTGCAGTTGATTCTGGTATTTCATATATCATAGTTACAGGTGACTTCAATCTAAATGTTTTAAACAAAACTAATCGCAGGAAAATTGAAGGAGTGTGTAATCAATTCAATCTATGTCAATGTATAGTAGAACCAACCCATTTCACTGAAACATCTTCGTCTGTAATCGACTTACTCTTTATAACTAATAATGAATCATTGCTTATATCAGGGGTTGAGGAACCATGTCTGGATTTGCCTATCCGTTATCATTGTCCCGTATTTGGTGTGTTTAACTTCCTAAAACCTAAACTTAAATCCTTTAAACGGATTGTTTGGAAATATGATGATGGTGACTATGACAAATTAAAACGAAGTTTTCAAGAGGTTAATTGGAATGATGTATATGATATAAATAGACACACGCAAAATATCACTAATATCAAATCTAAAAAGGCCCTACAGGCAATACCTAATAAATTCGTTTTCGTTAATCCCCACGAGCCTCCTTGGATGAATGGTCTAGTTAAACACAAGATACGTCAACGAAAACGTCAATATCATAAGGCAAAAAGAACGAACAATCCTAGCCATTGGTCAAAATTCAAGAGAATAAGAAATGATCGTATAACTTTAATTCGACAGACGAAAGACGATTATCTAGACAAGCTATCTGCAAAATTGAGATCAGACTCTCTATCCCCTAAGGACTGGTGGAAAACCCTCAACTTTTTTTATAGAACCATCATTTATATCTTCCTTACCACCCGTATTAGATCCTTCTACAGATCCAATGGTCGTAAACGAAATAGACAAGGCGAATGTCATAAACACTTTTTTGCAAGTCAATCAACAGTCAATGATTCTTCTTGTAACTTACCACTAAATTATCCCCGTTTTGAGGGAAACCCATTAAACTCCATAGATGTCTCTCATTCTGAACTTGTTGATGTACTAAAGTCTCTTCGTTTAGGAAAGGCCTCTGGTCCAGATGGAATTAACTACAGAATATTGAAGGAGTGTGCTAATGAACTTGCATCCCCTCTATGTCGTCTCTTCAATATTTCTATCATTAGCGGTAAAGTGCCGTTGTCGTGGAAAATATCTAATGTTTGTCCTATTTTTAAAAAAGGTGATCCATCTTAACCTTCTAATTACAGGCCTGTATCCTTATTAAATGCACTAGAAAAGGTACTAGAACGGGTAATATATAAACACGTTTTTAATCATTTAATGACTATTCAATTTTTCACACCTTTTCAATCAGGCTTTTTACCAGGGGATTCGACTGTTTATCAAGTTACAATGTTGTATGATACTATTTGTAAAGCTCTAGACAATGAGTTAGAAATACGCATGGTTTTCTTTGACATAAGTCAAGTATTTGATAAGGTTTGGCATAATGGTCTTTTATTAAAATTAGAATCTGCAGGAATAAGAGGTAATCTTTTATCTTGGTTTGAAAATTATCTATATTTAAGAGCTCAAAAAGTTGTTTTTCCAGGGGGATCCTCTGATCAGTGTTCTTTTAATTCGGGAGTTCCTCAGGGATCTATATTAGGGCCTCTCTTATTTCTGATCTTTATGAATGACATCGTCATCACTATTGAATCAAATATAAATCTATTTGCCGATGATACCAGTCTTTCTTTGATAGTTGGTAATCCAAATGAAACTTGAAGAGTTTTGCAGTCAGATATTGACAAAATATCAAGATGGGCTGACACATGGCTCGTGAAATTTAATCCAGCCAAATCAGAAAATTTAATTATATCACGTAAACGCAACAAACCAGACCACCCTAGTCTTTTTATGTCATCAATTGAAATTCCATCTGTTCAAACGCATAAACATCTAGGTATCCATCTTTCAAATAATGGGCATTGGGATGATCATCTAAATGACATAATCACTAAGGCCTGGAAACGAGTTGGGGTTATATGACGACTTAAATTCCGCCTTAACCGTATGATTTTACAGATTGTTTATAATTCGTTTATCAGACCTATTCTTGAATATGGGGATGTTATATGGGGAAATATACATCAATATCAAAAAGAAGAACTCGATAAGATTCAAAATGAGGCGGCCAGAATTGTCACAAGATGTACAAAGCTAGTATCAATATCAGATCTGCAAACAAAGTCAGGTTGGGAATCTCTAGGCGAACGTAGAAAAAAAACATAAACTTATTTTATTCTTTAAGATGGTAAATGGTCTTGTTCCCAATTATTTAAGCACTCTTGTACCACCCACAGTTGGTCGTATGTCGTCTTGAAATTTTCGTACCTCTGATAATCTAAGAAATGTAAATTGTAAGACATCTCTTCATGAAAATTCATTGCTACCCTCAGTTGTAAAGGATTGGAACACATTACCTCAAAGTACGAAAGACCCATAACAAGTTATTCTTCTTTGGAGACAGAAAATTCCAAGTCTTACACACTAGATTGAGAAATAGATGTAGTGCATTAAACCAACATTTGTTTGGATAAAACATCGTAGTCTCTCACCTTTGTCGATGTGGTTCAAAAGAGTCAACTCAGCACTACTTTCTTGAGTGTGTTCACTATGTCGACATACGGGATGAGTTACGGAGAACTATAACCAACCTTACTTTGTTCAACCTTAACTCTATACTTTTCGGTAATCCAGATCTCTCTGTAACAGAAAACGAAACTATTTTTAGTGCTGTTCATATTTATATTCGTGATAGTAAGAGATTCTGATGAATACGTTTGAATTATCATTAGCATAATCCTTTAGAGTATGTTTAAAGATACTAAACAGCAAGCCACGATGTTACATTAGTTTGTTGTGTTAGATACTATTGCATTATCTATCAACAGCCTCATGTATTGGTTCCAACAATTTCTCGTCACTCCAAATGTTTATTTGTTGTTTAGATCATCATTACTATTATAATGCTATTTAGATATGCTTTATTTCTTCACGGTATTACATCAATACGCAAATAATAATTAACATTATTATATTGTAAACGACCTGCGTGTCGCCATTAAGGAGAGGAACCTTATAAGCTTTTAGCTTTCGTTCCAATCCGTTTCACAAAATTGTTTGTGCCATTGATGTAGAATGTACATAAGGAGGCGTATTCATTTGAGACCAAATAGAGAACCGTCTGGTGAAAAATAACAAGGCACTGCTACTCATGAGAGAGTATTCATTCATCGTTTTGACTAAATGGGTTCTAATCTCCAAATATGTGCAACAGATCGCCCATAACTAACAACCAGGATCCAAATGTGTGCAACAGATCGCCCATAACGAACAACCAGGATCCAAATGTGTGCAACAGATCGCCCATAACGAACAACCAGGATCCAAATGTGTGCAACAGATCGCCCATAACGAACAACCAGGATCCAAATGTGTGCAACAGATCGCCCATAACGAACAACCAGGATCCAAATGTGTTCAACATATCGCCCATAACGAACAACCAGGATCCAAATGTGTGCAACAGATCGCCCATAACGAACAACCGGGATCCAAATGTGTGCACCAGATCGCCCATAACGAACAACCAGGATCCAAATGTGTGCAATAGATAGACCATAACGAACAACCAGGATCAAAATGTGTGCAACAGATCGCCAATAACTAACAACCAGGATCCAAATGTGTGCAACAGATCGCCCATAATGAACAACCATGATCCAAATGTATGCAACAGATCGCCCATAATGAACAACCAGGATTCAAATGTGTGCAACAGGTCGCCAATAATGAACAACCATGATCCAAATGTATGCAACAGATCGCCCATAATGAACAAACAGAATTCAAATGTGTGCAACAGATAGCCCATAACGAACAACCAGGATCCAAATGTGTGCAACAGATAGACCATAACGAACAACGAGGATCCAAATGTGTGCAACAGATCGCCCATAACGAAAAGCCAGGATCAAAATGTGTGCAACAGATCGCCCATAACGAACAACAAGGATCCAAATGTGTGCAACAGATCACCCATAACGAACAACCAGGATCCAAATGTGTGCAACAGATCGCCCATAACGAACAACCAGGATCCAAATGTGTGCAACAGATCGCCCATAACGAACAACCAGGATCCAAATGTGTGCAACAGGTCGCCCATAACGAACAACCAGGATCCAAATGTGTGCAACAGATCGCCCATAACGAACATCCAGGATCCAAATGTGTGCAACAGATCGCCCATAACTAACAACCAGGATCCAAATGTGTTCAACAGATCGCCCATAACGAACAACCAGGATAAAAATGTGTGCAACAGATCGCCCATAACGAACAACCAGGATCCAAATGTGTGCAACAGATCGCCCATAACGAACAACCAGGATCCAAATGTGTGCAACAGATCGCCCATAACGAACAACCAGGATCCAAATGTGTGCAACAGATCGCCCATTACGAACAACCAGGATCCAAATGTGTGCAACAGGTCGCCCATAACGAACAACCAGGATCCAAATATGTGCAACAGATCGCCCATAATGAACATCCAGGATCCAAATGTGTGCAACAGATCGCCCATAACTAACAACAGGATCCAAATATGTTCAACAGATCGCCCATAACGAACAACCAGGATCAAAATTTGTGCAACAGATCGCCCATAACGAACAACCAGGATCCAAATGTGTGCAACAGATCGCCCATAACGAACAACCAAGATCCAAATGTGTGCAACAGATCGCCCATAACGAACAACCAGGATCCAAATGTGTGCAACAGATCGCCCATAACGAACAATCAGGATCCAAATGTGTGCAACAGATCGCCCATTACGAACAACCAGGATCCAAATGTGTGCAACAGGTCGCCCATAACGAACAACCAGGATCCAAATGTGTGCAACAGATCGCCCATAACGAACATCCCGGATCCAAATGTGTGCAACAGATCGCCCATAACTAACAACCAGGATCCAAATGTGTTCAACAGATCGCCCATAACGAACAACCAGGATCAAAATGTGTGCAACAGATCGCCCATAACGAACAACCAGGATCCAAATGTGTGCAACAGATCGCCCATAACGAACAACCAGGATCCAAATGTGTGCAACAGATAGACCATAACGAACAACCAGGATCCAAATGTGTGCAACAGATCGCCAATACCGATCAACTCGGATCCAAATGTGTGCAACAGATCGCCCATAACGAACAGCCAGGATCCAAATGTGTGCAACAGATCGCCCATAACGAACAACCAGGATCCAAATGTGTGCAACAGATCACCCATAACGAACAACCAGGATACAAAATCTGTGCAACAGATCGCCAATAACGAACAACCAGGATCCAAATGTATGCAACAGATCGCCAATAACGCACAACCAGGATCCAAATGTGTGCAACAAATCGCCAATAACGAACAACCAGGATTCAAATGTGTGCAACAGATCACCAATAACGAACAACCAGGATCAATTGTAACATTGTTTATCCACAACCTTTGCCCAGGTCCTCCTGCACGTAAGTGTAAGCTAATCTTTGGTGATACTCTGCATCTAAAAAATTACTTGGTGTGTGATTTGGTCCTTCATTATAAAGAATGTGACCCATTTCCCTCCCAAGATATATCGAGACTGGTCCAAAGTGAATCGGTGTGTGAACATTATTTGTCAATAAATAAGATCAATGTGATGAGAGGAAAGGTTTGCTTTCACTGACAAAAAAACGATTTATTGTACCAAATCAAAAGAAAGATAAGTTAACCAATTTCCCTTTATTCGAATCCGTACTTGTTCAATTCAAACTTATAGCAGACATTACAAGTTGCACTGGAAGAAGTATCATACATATAATATTTATTTTAGATAAAGTCATGTTCTTCTCATAAAGACAGTGTTTAAGTACGAGATATTCATCCATTCGAAGCTATGATTCCGAAATTCTAGTCATGTTAAGAAAAAAGAGCACCTAACTTCGGGCGTGTAGAAAACATTTAGACAAAAATCGTCAAGAACAAGAGAGCGAATAACTCTTTCAACAAGACACTCTTTTCTAGATTGATTGACAGTTGATTGGTTTGACTGTGAAATCATAACCATGAAAGCAATAACACATTTCCCTATATTGGATTTCTGGACAAGTTCAAATTGCAAGCAAAATCAGACATTACAAGTTGCAATGAAATAAGGGTAACATGGAGTTCTTATTGAATACTCATTCTTATATATTTGATAAAGTAATGTTCTTCTAATAAAGACATTGTTTAAGTAAAAGAACTTCGTCCATTCGATACTATGACCCCGTTTTTCTAGTTTTGTTGACGAAAAGATGCGTCCAAATCCTTGAGATTAGAAAACGCTGTGACAATGACAAATGTTGCCACACACAAAGGGGCAATGGACTCTTTCATTAACGCCTTTTTCAAGAGAGGTATGCAGGTTATGGGTTTAGCTGTAAAATCATAACCAAGAAAACATTAACCAATTACCCTGTATTGGAACTTGGGTCAGTTCCAAATTGAAGGCAAAAACAGAAGCTACAAGTTGCACTGGAATAAGGGTGGGTGGGGTTGTTATTGTTTCTTTATTAAAATAAAACATGTAGTATACATTTGATGAAGTCATGTTCTTCTAATAAAGAGATTAGTTAAGTACACGATATTCACCAATTCACCACTATGCTTCCGATAATCATGTCCTGTTTAAGAGGATATGCGTTTAATACCGATAAAGTAAAAAACATCGTTACAATGACATAAATGGCTAGGAACAAAAGAGCGATGGAACCTTCGACCCAAATGCTTATTTTCTAAAGTGAAGTGCATGTCATGGGTTTCAGTGTAAAACCTTTACCAGGAAAGAACAAACCCATTACACATTGTAAGAATTTGAGACTAGTTCAAATTGAAAGCAAAAGTGTCAAGTGTCAAGTTGCACTGGAAGAACTGTATTATTGGTTTGTTATTGTATCTTTATTATGATACATGACGTGTATATTTGATAGACTCATGTTCGTTCAATACAGAAATTGTTTAATGACGAGATATTCACCAATTCACCTCAATCATTATGAAAAACAATCCCTATCTAAGGGGATACACGCCCGATTTTGAGCAAAAAGAAAGCATTGCGACAATCTCAAAAATAGCAAGGAACAAAGGAGTAATGGACTTTTCGACCCAAATGCTTTTGCTGTAATGTGCGGCAGGTGATGGATGTGGCTGTTAACATTTTACACAGTATAACTTTACCTAATCCCCTTTGTGGGAATAACGACCTTGAAGGCAACTGCAGATGAAACATTGATACAAGAAACACAACACTTGCTGTATGATGACGGATAGAAATCAATTTTAGAAAATGATCTAATTGAATTATTTTACACTTGAGTTATAATTGTTTCAAAAGCATTCTGCAGCAGAAGCTTTAACGTGAGGTAAAGTGAAGTATTGGGCTAGAGACTGTTATTTGATACCCGCGTATCACAAACGTGACAATGACAAATTAGTCAAGAGTAACACAGCAATGGACTTTTCCACCCAAATGTCTTTCTTGATGATTGGCATCTGAATGGTTTGACTGTTAACTCGTTACACAGTATAATAATAAAAATTCCTCTTTGTGAGAATTTATGACAGGTCCAAATTGAAAGCAATGTCATACGAAACATTGCGAGGGGAAACACGACTATACCTGCTCTTTAATGACGGATAGAAGTCAATTTGAGAAAAGGACAACCGTGCTTAATAGGATCAATGCATCCTGACGTCACGGTGGTTACAAAAGTAGTCTGCAGCGAACGCATTTAAGTGAGGTAAAGTGAGGCATTGGGCTGTGTACTGTTATTTAATACCCACACATAGCATCATATCAATGATCAGCCTAATAGCAGAAGAGGCTACTTCTGAACATGCATTTTGTACAAGATTGAAAGCACATGATGTTGGGTTGACTTATCATTATGTTGGGTTCACAAATCATTATGTTGGGTTCACAAATCATTATGTTGGGTAAACAAATCATTATGTTGGGTTGGATTAACATGTTGTTGGGTTGGATTAACATGTTGTTGGGTTGGATTAACATGTTGTTGGGTTTTGATTAACATGTTGTTAGGTTGAATTAACATGTTGTTGGGTTGGATTAACATGCTGTTGGGTTGGATTAACATGTTGTTGGGTTGGATTAACATGTTGTTGGGTTGAATTAACATGTTGTTGGGTTAACTTATCATTATGTTGGGTTGACTTAACATGTTGTTGGGTTGACTTAACATGTTGTTGGGTTCACTTAATCCTTGTTGGGTTGAGCTGCTACTCGGGGAGTCTTGTACAAATTATTCAGGCGGTATTTCATGATGATTGAGTATCAAACCTTGATGGTAATTGGGTCTTGATCTGAGTTCTGCCAACAGAACTGGTAGCCATTACTGCTCTTCGGAAATCGGGAAACATTATCAGCCAGTACATCAGCATCCCACCAGGGGTTGTCATGGCGAGCATTGCTCCATTGAAACCAATCATCATTACGGGCAACTGCATGGCCAACACTAATCGGAAACCTTGGCTTGATCGTCTGCTTGTAAATCCGGCTCTTGTCGATAGTCCGGAACTTGGTGTTCATGGCGATTTTGATTGATGACTCATTCATGATCCCAGAGTTATCCATATGATATCTTTTCCACTGGAAAAGGCGGGAATCATTCGTGTTGAAGGATTGTCCAGGGTTGCTAACATAGTAGTGCATCATAACACTGTTCATTTTCACCTGTTCAAACTCAAGGCCAGCGTTCTTAAGAAACTGCTTAAGGCCAGGTTCTTTTGCAAGTTCAGCTAAATCAAATTGGTACTTGTAAGTAAGTGTAGTATTTCCAGCGATATTAAGAAGAATATCAGGAGAAGTCCTAAAAAAGCGGAGCTGTACCCTTTTATATTGACGCATAACCGGTGACCTCTTTTTAAATCGCCTGGTGAACCTTCTTCTACGGAAAGTACGTCTTTTTCGACGGAACATAATCCTTCTTCTTTTGGCAGCATACGGTTTCCGACCTCCTGTATAACGGCGTTTAATCCCTCTTCTAAAATTGGCGTAAGACATGGCGAAAAATCAGTCTGATCGGAGCTCATCAAAACACGACTAGCGCTTATGCACTATTTTTAACTAATGGAGCGTGACGACGTTCTAAAAAATATTCTCGCGCGAACTTATATCTTCCGATGTGTTCCGAATGAACATAATGAAAATCAACCCAACAACATGATAACGAAACATGATAATGTGACTCAACAACAGCATGTGTTAACCGGACGTAATGTCAACATGAACAGAACAGAATGATTTTGCAGCATAACAAGTCAACGTATTAACTTAACAACATATTATCCAACATCATGTGCTTTCAACCGATCAAAACAATGTTTAACTGGACAATGTAATAGTTAAACTCAACAACATTATTGATCAACTGAACATGCTAAATTATGAACTAAACACAATGATCAATCAACCCAACAACACCGTTTATTAAGTGGATATATAGTATTATTAACATACAATAATGCTCAAATAACCCAACAACACAAAATTGAAGCAAATACCATGCTAATGTGACTCAACAACAGCATGTGTTAACCGGACGTAATGTCAACATGAACAGAACATAATGATTTTGCAGCATAACAAGTCAACGTACTAACTTAACAACATATTAGTTTAACCCAACATCATGTGCTTTCAACCGAACAAACCAATGTTTATCTGGACAATGAATAGTTAGACTCAACAACATTATTGATTAACCGAACATGC
This sequence comes from Cerastoderma edule, assembly GCA_947846245.1. Taxonomy (NCBI): domain Eukaryota; kingdom Metazoa; phylum Mollusca; class Bivalvia; order Cardiida; family Cardiidae; genus Cerastoderma; species Cerastoderma edule. The sequence goes on along the minus strand of OX401416.1, from coordinate 12,218,904 downwards.
GTTATCATAAACTAAACATAATGATCACTCGACACAACAACACAGGAATGAAGCAAACATCATATCAGTGTTGAACATAAGACAGCTGTGGTGTTCCATAATATAATATTGAGAAAAGACAATAGATTGCTAATGCATAGAAAATACTTGTTGATTCGTGTATAGCTATATGCACAATCAAAATATATTTTATAACAGCACAGATGTCTTTATAAATAAATCTTGTTTAAAGCTTACACAATGGATTTCCACAGTTAGATAACCCATTACCATGTGACATGGGTATATCCTTCTATTGGAGTTCTATTTCTATCGACGTTAAAGGCACATAAAAGGAGATTAATGCTATATCAAACTACATTATTTGGTAAACTTTTGGTCAGATTCACCAAAAAAACCCATCAGCACCACTTAAATGTGAAAGCCAACAAGGAATGACCCAGATTAACCAGTTTGACAATTTAAATTGTGTGATTCTTAACCGCTGACATTGACAGTTGAATCACAACTGTTTGAACCGACCAATCAGAATTCGTTAATTTGAATATGTAAACAAAGAGGTTGTTGATAAAGATCATTAAATTGGGGACAACTATATTTCAAGCACAAAAAACCTTATGTTAAAGGAGCTATTTAATAGGGTATCAATGCATTCGTAAATTAATTATCATGACTTTTATGAAGGTAATAAAAAAAACTCGATATATTTTTACAGTAATTTATTTGTACTCAACTCCTTTTACGTGCCTTTAGGGTATGTGAGGGTCCAGATTTTCCTTTTCCATACCGTACATTTAATGATCTGATTGAATTATCTTTTTGCAAATAAATGACATTCTCCCTATTTATGATTACGTTGGAAACAAGGGCAACATTTCATCTATAACAGGAAATGTTGCTATTTTCAAATGCATTTTTCGTCGGTTTGAATTTCGATTAACAACTCATAATAACTACATTTCATCGAGTGCAAATCAGAAAAAAAAGTAAAAATAATTACAAATCGATGGTAGAATGTATACATTACGCTAGGTGGTAGAAAAGGCATAAAACAGAACATGGTGATAATTATATTGTAAGAGCATGTTTATCTAACAAACGGTCGGTTGTGAGTAATTATGGTAAGCTTTTTATTACATATCATACATTGGGTGTTATCGTGTTCGTGAAGAATTGATCTGGGTTTTTTTTTATCAATTTCCCGGGCTAATTGCAAACTATGCTTGAGACTAAAAATCGAAGGTGTAATATTGGTTGAAGTTCCATGTGTATAAACAACGTCTAACATCAAAACTATCTTTACTATACTAGTTTTAAGCCGATATTTGTATGTGAACCTTATCTAGACATTTTAAACATAATGGAAATTCCGTAAAACATTTGTATACTTTAGAATATTGTCCCTCTAGTAATCGGTAGCAGTTTACAAATATAGATGCTATGGTATGTTCGTTTAATGTATTTATGATATTACAAAATACCAAGTGTTTAGCCTTGAACATTTATTGAAATTACAAAAGTATGTACACAAAAGGTACCGGTGTGCCAGCACAGTGTATTTTCTAGGGGTTTCCGCTGCTCTCAACAAATCTACAGTATTGTTATAATGGTTTTATACTCTGTAAACCTGTCCATCCTCTTGAAATGAACCGATTTGCTCTGGGTCTCTTAAAATCCAAATGCATGTAAAGAAACTCTGACATCTGCGGTTCCATTGAAGTTTGGCTACTCACACATCTTATTAAATAGAATGCCTGAAAGGTGATTGCTCAAAGATTTGAAAAATGTTTTTTTTTTATTGAAATTCTAGTTCTTTAAGAACGTATAATAGATTAACTGTTAAATGAGGCGTACTGAAGAAGAGTCATTGATAAATAAAAATAAATTCGTATATGTGTGAACAAATAAAATTAAGGACAGTTTGGAAAATTTTCTTTCAGATATGTTTTGATTGATAGGGAACTTCCGTGACAGTTACCATCAATATAGATACGTGTCACATTCAATGGCTTTAGAAAGGCCAGGTCGCAGTTACATTCAATGAACAATCTCGATAAGTGCAAATTGACCATGTTATGTAATCCAGCAATAGAACAAGGCAGCTGATGGAGTTGTGTGCGATCAAGATAAACATTTTGCAATGCAAGATTATGTTGAAATGCATTCGGAGATATATATTGTAGCGGGTTATACGACAGCGATAGACTGTTCAAATGAGTGAAATAATGTAGATCAGTATCTTCTACAGACGTTATTTTGTTACTGCCCAAGTCTAGACTTGTGAGGTTACGCAGTTTACCTAACGCAGTTGGTATTCTTGTGAAGTCGTTATTACTGGCAGTAAGATATGTTAAAGGATGATTATAGGGAATAGTATCCCAAAGAATAAACGACAGTTTGTTAAAGGTTAATTCTAAAAAGTCCATCGATGGAAAACTGTGAAATACATCCGGCATGTATTCAAGATTATTTTCTCTCAAATTAACTGTCGTAACTGAAGTCAGTGGTCTATCACACGGTTCGATTACAGTACTGTTCACGTGTAGCTGATAGTTATATGTAAATGCGATAAGCTGAAGGTTGGACAAGTGACATATGGCTGTCGGTATTCTAGCAAGCTTTGTGTTCGAAATATACAGATTTGTTAAAGTGTTTTCAAAACCGTTAAAAGCATCGTTGTCTAGCATGGCTGCATTCAAGTTTTCAACTCGCAGTGATGTAAGCGACGTCAAGAATTTTAGTTCTGATGGCCAAGTGCGAAAGTGTTTTAAATCTAAAGAGAAACTCGTAAGATGGCTTCCTAAAGCACGCAAGGTACATGGGCTTAATGATGAAATCGGGTTACCTTGTGTGTATAATGTCTGTAGCTTTGATAACATCACGAGCTCAGAAGGTAGCGACGTAAAATTGTTATTATCTAAATGCAAGTAAGTCATCGTGTTTGCAATTCCAGCGAAAGCATGTGTTGCAATGGTGTTGAGATCGTTGCTATTTAGGAACATGTATACATTTGTGTTATAAGCAACTGTCAGATTTCTGAATGCGTTTGCTGGAATCGATGTTAGCTGATTATTGTTTAGTCGAATGGAAATCGTGCTCCCTGTAACGTTAGAAACTTCAAATTTTGGCACGGTGGATAGACCCTTCGAACCACAGTTCACGGTTTGTCCGGAACACGTACATGGGGGGAATGCTACACAGTTCTGTTCCTCTAGAATAAACGGCGAGACATCGGCTGTCATATCTGACAACATCCAGATCTGAAAATATCGAGGTCGTAAAACAACTTATTTACTCTCAATGATGATATAGGTTGATTATTGAGATTTACAGCTATCTATGTTGACGACATTTTGAATAGTTCTGACAAAATATTTCAATATAACTGAACTACTGCTAGAATTGTGCTAGTATCGTCGGTTATATGTACTTTTTTAACTATCCTTCATACAAGATAGAAACAATGAGTCAGTTAAGGTAATATAAATAACATATTTATAAAGGCACATGCTAATATGAGTTCATAAAATACATTTGATCATAGCATTTATGTCATCCAAATAGAGTTCTCCTCTAAGGACATTGTGTGTGGCTAGTTTCTAAGTGATTAATAATTGAACTGCTCGTAAGAAGCACGTTTTCCTGTTACCAAAATGGTTTCCTTCATCTGATGCTTCATGGTTAGAAGTTTGTTTTACTCCTTTCTTTAATAAAGAATAATCTATGCCATTGGAGGTGTAGGAATGTGTAGCGAATAATTTTTCTTTTTGAAACCTGAATCAGAGATGTATCAGATACTCACGAAAATAAAGATAGTTGCTGTACACATCATCCCCGCCATCTTGATTGTCAGATGATGGTGATGTCACTTGTACTCTGGAAAATTTAAACCACACAATTATTGTATTTTCCCGTTCATTAGTCGATTTTCTTTTGCTAATGTGTGATGTTTTTTTTTGTGTAGAGACTTCTGTTGAAAAGACAATTTCCTCGTCACGAATAATTTGACCTTTAGACACACTGTTTTCAAATTCGGATTGAAATTTGAATCCGCACCGCAGTATTATGGAAATTGTGTTACAAAATTATAACGCTTTTTAAGGTGCTTTTTCAAAAAAGATTAAAAAAAAGAAAGAAAAAAAAACGATGTTGAAACAATACATTTTTTGTATTGTTGTTAATATACATTTTAACACTTAGAAGAATGGGTTATTTTCTAAAAATATATTTTTGTGTCGTCTGCTTTCCAAAACCTAAAATATCTGCTTAATTTAATTGACGATAGATACAAAATGTGGCAAACAGGTTAGAACACAGGCCAGCCGCCAATGTACTTGACCAGCCGGCTGGCCGAACCTAACCTGAGTGCATAAGCTTGAAGTTGGTTCCAGCACTATAAGGGTTTAAGTAGCTATTGATAGCATTATTTATTAAAGAAGAGTAAGATAATTTAAGTGTGTACAGTTTATTTGCGGTAGATCTAAAAAAGCGATGTCACTCGTTTGGATTATAATACATGTTAACTCGCTGTAGATACTCTTTTAGAATTAAAAACGATCCATTTTTACTTCCAATTACTTTTCTTAAGTGCGTATCATATTACAGTACAGCTGTTTTGCAGACTTGATATTATATTTCAACTTCCATATTTATGTCATATGTGTCACCATTAAAGTATAAGTATTATCATCAACATAGTTTTTACTAAATTGCTTACAAATATCAAAATTGTGAAAGAAAAGAAAACCGTCAAAAATTGTAAATGTTTAAGCAACGTCAATTTTAAAGGATGGTGGGAAAAGGACAGGCAAACACAATGCACTGTTGCAATGTTTCGACAGTTCCAGGGATATGGGTAAGAATTAGAACGTTTAGTCGACTTTATGTATTGATGAACAGTTCTAACAATTTAGGTAGGGGGCAATGGGGTTAGTGGGGCAAGTACAGCTCTTGAGCAAGTCCGGAAAATGGCTATTCTAGATATTTCACACGAGAGAACGAAGAATGAACGTTACTATGACATCACTGATCACAAATGTATCTACGTTTTAGGTCAAAGACCGCCTAGAAGATGGATACGAAAACATTGCGACTCAAATACGTTTTCGTGCATTTTCGGCTAATTTCGTAATAACTGTTTCTTCCTGTCTTCAGACTTTTTGTAACAGTCAATTCGTTCTATAAACGTTGTTAATTGTTTTTGTGAAGCATCAGTTACATTTATAAAGTATGAATATCCTATCCTGTCTAATAAGGATTACATGTTCAAGTTTTATTCATTGATTGGAGTCCATTTTATCAGACATGTAATATATTTTATATAAAAGAAAGTTGTCAAATTTACAGATCAGTACCAAATAGTTAACCAATGTAACTTGCCTCAGAACATTAAGAGGTATTTACTGAAAGTCCCCACTCTTTCGGATAGCGGTTTTACTTATTTCGTAACAATTGAAGGCCTTCAACAGAGTAGGAAAAAAAGAACAATAACATCAACAAATGATATTAAAAATAGTGTCATACCTTCCAAAGTAAAACAATCAAAAGCATGTGATTGCATAAAAGCGTACATATCGTTAATAGGAAAAAAATCAATAAAAGAGGCGATATGGTTCATCCTGTTTTACACCCATTGGTATATGAAAATAGTTGGCCATCTGTCCATTGTTTCTTATTCATGGTTTGATGTCCTCATGCATAATACAAGCATTCTTATAACTCTGGTAGATGATTCTATTTGAGATAATCTATCATAAGATGTCAAACTAGGAACGTGGCTTTGTAATCGACGATTGTATTAACAAAGGAATACTCGCACATACAGGCAGGCTCAATCATTTATTTCCACACGCACAAAAACCAGAATTAGAAAGAATGTGTTCCGTTCTCTCTTTGTATATCCTTAGACTTTTCCAAATTGAATCTGTATATTATAAGTATCAGTGAAAGATAAATAATTATTGTTAATGGTCAAGTTAAGGACTATGTCATAGCCGAAATTTGATAATAGGTGGGTGGGGTACGAATTTCTTATATTGAAGTAATTGGATAAATGTAGCACATTTATTATGCATGGAGATATTAAAAATGCTCTTTCAAAGATGTTAGGATAAAAAAAATGAACTTGATACATTAACACGAAAGAATAATTCTTTTTTAATTGAACATTTTTTGGTACAAGTTTTTAAAGAACTGACTGCACAAATAAGTATACAATTACATGCATGACCATACTAAGAGTTCCATTTAGATACACCGAGACTTAACCTTTTTGAATTATAATTTGTATTCCTTTATTTTTGATGCAAAGTACTGACATGTACACAATAATTTTCAATCTGCAAAGGCTTACTTTACAGAAAAAAGTAGTACCAATAAATAAGTATGGTGGCCACTAATCGCCAAAAAATTAATTAAAGTTAACACAAATTTATTAATAGCATTCTCACACTTTTCTCCTTAAGGAATGATATTAATGTACAAATCCCAATGTTCTAAATACTTTACTGTATTGTGTTTGAATTATGGTGCTTGTCATAATGACATGTTTATATGTAAGCAACAACTTGTATAAGTTACGCTAATAAACTTTTGAACTTTAAACTCTGAACAAATAATAATTTGAAAGAAACTGAAACATCTATTTCAATTAGCCTTCATAACATATAATTAAATATAATTCATTAAAAAGAATAACAATGCACTTTTTTTAAATACGGTAAAGAGATGTCAATAACCAGGTCAGTTGGTCAATTATGTTATGATGTTGTGCTACGTTTACTTATCAATCTTCATTAAATATAGCCATGGATCAATACGTATTTGGAACATTTTTCGTTATCCCCCCTTTCTTACTCCAAGAACTAATTCACTATATCAAATTATAAAGTAACGTTGTATTCACTAAGGAATGAATGAAGGCTGATTTGTGTGAAAATTGGTGAACATGTTTGGTTCAACGAAATAATGATCAATTTTGAAAACAGGTTACATGGAATAAGAAAAATAACTATACAAATTACTTACACATGCTATTGTGATATATGTGGTGTTAATATAGCCCTCTTATCTGCATTTGTAATTTATCATTTAGTTGGTGGTTCATGGAAGGTTGATGCTATATGTTCTATAAAACATTCAAAAACATTAAAAAAAACCGATTGTCGGCCTTTTTTTCATTTGAGTGACCAAAATTGATACCCTTTTTTATATAGTAAAATTTGTATATGGGGGAGAACTGCATGACTTTAAAGAAAATCGCGGGAATCTGTAATATACTGAAAAAAGGCATGGATTGATCCTTAAAAACAAAAAGTTCAGCAAAATCAGTATGAGTTCAACCCTATCCAACAAATAAAAATGTGGCACTACACAAACACCATACTATAGTTCCCGCAGCATAAGGTTTAGGTATAACGAGCTGCACGGGCAAAACAAACTGTACATTGACATGTATTCAATCGGAACTCCTCGGGTACTTCCGTTAGCTATGAAATACACCTCGGATGTAAGTTTGGGGTTATACAATTTATTGGGTAAATCGGCCCCGACATATGACACATTTCCACAGGGTCCACATTAAGTAGTTCAATGTATATGGACGTGTTGGCCAATTATGCTTTATCGGTAACTCATAAGAAATTGCAAAATGATAAGTAATGACATATAAAGTTTTGTCCTTAATCAAATTAACCGACTTTTTAGATTTCACATTTAAGATCTAGTTTTAAAACCGAAAGAAACGTGACGTCATTCTCGCGGGAAAAAGATGGCGTCATCCCTATTATTTCAGAAGTGTTTTCAATGGGTAAACCCAATATGTTCAGATTGTATAAGTTTGTTATGTGAAACATAAAACAAGTTCTTTGGTAGCACACTATAGTTACACCAGCCCTAGTTCGAATTGGCAATGGCCTAAATTGATAATATACAGCATTGACAGGCTAGAATATTTATCTTAGTCTTCTAAACCTATTTGACTGTCTCAAATGTCTCAAAATGCTGCATCTGAACTTGTTCTGTTAAGTTTGTGGAAAAAAAAGCTCAATATAGCCAAAGCAAAGATTGGGGTTGTCGATGCGAAACTAGGTGCTAACTGTTCAAGTTAATTTTAGTTTCACTTTTGACCAGCACAACAAATGTTGATTCGTGTTGAGGAAAGAAGCCGGATGGAAGGCCATTTTTGGTGTTTTTTTTATGTAATCATGGATTAACCTTGCTGGCAATGCACATTTCGGTCCGTTTAAAGGATGGGCAATGTATTGAATTGAGACGTGCTAAAATGGCTTCCGACAAGTTTTTTCATTAGTTTTCGCGTCCACTTTGAAATATGAAATTGAGATGAAATATCCAAAATGTGGCTGTTTAGACTTGTCTTTTGGTGCTTTTTTACTGCTGTCTCATGCATGCATCTGAAAAAATTGCTCATTCTATTGCAGGTTTTGGTTTGAGTGGCAAAGCAGGACATCTTGTGTGCGTGTGTTGGTCGGCCGAGAGGATTTTGAGCCAGTACTGTCTAGTGCTACCTTTGCAGCTAGCCGACCTTGCCTTATACCACCCTATATCAACGACACAGGAAATAGCTACCAAGTGAAGCGAGAAAAAGCGGCCGCTGACGGGTTAGTAATTTGCATTTTGTGTGAAAAATATGTTCTTTGTGGAATTGTTATATATTTTACAACTTAGACAGAAGATACACCGACTTCGATTTCGTTTCTGATCGCCATAAAATCATTTCTAATTACCTTTGGTGGTTAACAAAAACTGGCCTGGTACCGCCATATCAACAATGGAAGATGACAAAACGAACTCGATTTATCTTTTTAAATCCCATACGAACAATTTTGCACGTTATTTTGCCCCTTTGTGATATATCGAACATGTACACAGGAGATGGATATATATTTCAAGCGAAAACGCCTGTAAACTCCAATAGAAAAAAGTGATGGGTGTACGACGAATAGGTCTGTGTGTACTAAAGAGTGTACGGCGAATAGGTTGAAGGGTGTACGGCGTTTAGCATTGGTACTAGCATTAGTGAATACGACACAGAGCTATTTTCCGCTTTCAAGTCACATGTTTCGTGCTTCAGGAATGTTTATTCTTCACGTTGATGATATGGAAGTGCAATGTGTCAGTATGTAGGAACCTTACGCTTTCACTATGTATGCACTAACATAGAGCCCCCCCTTCAATTCACCTTATGATTTCTTCTCATTTTCAGTTCACCATGGACAAATCGCTCGATTTTTTGGAGTTTGAGATTAACATTCAAAGCCAAAATGTATACGAATGTGGATATACGACCTAGGACAAAAATAATTTCAACAACACTGTAAAATATTAATAATTATCTAGCTCATCAACGGGTACACCGGCGAAAAATGTCACCACGCCTTCTGTTCATCATAGGACTTGTATTTGACAAGTGTTAAAAGGCATATAGGGCAGGCTATGGGATTTTCGCGTTACAAATGATTGTACCCTCACACATGTATTACTACCGAAGACGATGGACGGAAACTGCATACATACGAGAAAGTCTTTATGTTAGGCCACTGACCAAGCCCGTCAAGTATGGCTTTGTTTAAAAGAAAATGCATCCGTTTTGTACGCCAAACAAAATTTTGCGTGCATCTTTGAATAGTCAAGCATATTTGTTTAATTCCTGGTAATATTTACGTAATTTTAAAGGATATGCATCATGGTAAACGTTTGAAAAAATATATTGTTGAAGGTACTGTTGAACTGCAGAATAACGGCACATGTTCCTTGATATGTATTCTCAGAATTTGAGTCATCAGACGTTGTTCCTGAAACAATTGCAACTAATTGTATCAAAAGTAGTTAGTGTTGTATGCCCCTGAAACCGTAGTACTGGAGCACACTTTCATTATTTTGTACACACATTGCTATTTAGTTAATTTTCATTTTTACATTTTTGTCAGTACTAATTTTGTTGATACGAATACTCAAGAAGTAATGATATCTCAAGCAAGAGACAAAGAAAATATAATATTTCGTTAATTTGTGTGTGATGCTTCTAATTTTCATTAAAACACAAGAGTATACATGTAGTTTATGTTGTACCATATCTCTTATAATATAAATCTTTCCACAAATCAAGCTGGGAAGAGTTGAACCATTCTTTTAACTATAGTTATTCTTTAAATCCTGTTCTCTTGATCGAAATGGGTTTGTTTTGTACATCCGAAACACGAATAACTGAACGCATGTACTTTTATTTTGATAGGCATCCCTTTTCTGAAAATCTGCCAATCCGTAAGACATGGGAATATTAATGCTTGTGTTAATGATCAAAACTTCATTACCGTCCAACTAAATGGTTGTCCATATACATATATATGATGACCATGGTATTCACATTCAGTTACAGTCCAAACCGTTTCTATCAATGTTTGAATTGCGTTTTGCTTAGACGCCCTTTTCTAAAAGTGTTTCAGATATATTATGATCGTCAGTGTACTAACTTGATGTTTCCCTACCTGTGCGGATAGATATTCTTTCCGAGCAATTGGCTGTTTCCCCACATTAACATGAACGATCAGTGGTGAATGATGGATAGGTCATGTCTCATTGAATTGATAAATTGTCAGAAATGTACCCAAGTCGTGTATTGAAGTCATGACCCCTTTATTCCAAGACAGACACGTTAGAGCTAATGGCCCTCGGCTCTATCATTCATGAACGGAAAGTACCTGTCAATTCCTGAAAGAGGTAGGTACATGTTTACACTTAAGATATGCAAGTGTGTACTTGAAATACAACGATGGGATATGATCTTACAGAACAGATCAACACAACCCCAACTAGAGAAATAGGAAAGCATGTACTCCGGAAATAATTAAAAAATATTTGATGCAAGTTTTATGAAATTCAGACAACAGCGCACGTTGTCAGATTGGAGCACCTCGCATGATCCGTGCCGTTTAACTTGTATCAAAAAGCAATAGCCTTAGATTTGTAAAATATGATTAGGTAAGTAACACAGGCTAGTCCCTGTTCTCTAACGTTTTATGAAAGTCATTGGAAGGTCCATTTAAACCCTGTTTTCTCAGAAATACATTCGAGCTATTCGCCGTACAGATGTTTTCTCCAAAAACACTACTAGCCGTACACCACTACAGCTATTTGCCGTACACCCCCACACATGCTTAAATTGGAATAAATCCTTCCATATTCTACACAGAGTGATAATTTTTGGTACAAGGAATTGGACATCCATAAGCCTTAAATTGGTAGCTCAGTCGTGTTTGTATTTGTACATTTGTCCATAAATAGGATCCAAATGTCAACGAAATTGGCCTTTCCATCGGTACCAGGCACTCATTTTACAGGCCAGATTCAACGATTTTGCGACTTATGCCCACATTTTGAAATTGATAAGGTGCGTCAATATTCGTCGGTTCATTTAAAACTTTTTACAGCAGTCAACTTTCTACTAATTTAGAAAAAAATGACTGAATTCCACACCTGTATCGTTTGTTTAGAGGGTATTCTTCGCTTCGCTTGGTAGCTATTTCCGGTGTCGTTGATATAGTGTGTATACGGTGGCTAGACAAGCGCATTCGACCATAATGACCGCATCACTTTGACGATACGTTACTTATATTCGGGAAAAGACACACATATAATAATACGTAGATATTATTCCTACGCATTGCCTACCCTCTTTTTGTCAGCTTTTGCTATCAAAATGAACAAGTGAAAACGACTGCATTGAGGAATGAGTTAAATCTGACATTATTATGTTAAGTTAAGTTTAGTAAAGGTTATTTCTGACACAGGTCCCATAGGGGTCCTCTTCTCCAGTGCCGTACCAACCGTGTTTCGGTTTCGGACAGGCATTAACACCAACTGTCTAACACGATCTATTGTCAGATGCCACAAAAAAGTAGTGAACTGCTTAGATAGCCGTCATAAACTGAAGACACTTCATTTACCCATGCATTTCTATAGAGGTTGATCCATTTATAAAAGGTCATTGAGCGTAAGCTTTAACAAAGGGCATTGACTTATTAACATTTAATATCATAACACATTTCTCTTTAGCCTATTTAAACAAAGATGTGTAAAGATTGTTGTCAAATTTGGCAATGTTTGGTAAAAGTTGATAATCGGAAAAAGGTCTTCTTTAACAATCTATGTACGCCATTAACAAGTGTGAATATCATTAAACACTTTAACAGCAAAAATAAAAATATTTCAAAAATTTAGTAAGTTATACTTACAATATGTTTGTATTGCTTCAGAGGAACCAAGTTTTATTCTTCTATCTGTTTCGACCGTCTCCGAACCTTTTCCGTTTGACTGAAGGCCCGCACTATGATAAGGTCAGATGTCTGGGGGTTTATATACAATCCAGACAAGGACATGCCCGGCCAAGCTTATCAGGCCTTCCAAGAACGGAGACGGATATTTTTGTCGGTATTGCAAAACTAGCACAAACCACGCTTTCCCAAAATGCTTCAATAAACTTTATAGAACAACAGACGTCTACATGAATCTTTTATCCCTTTCCCAAACAATAACGACATTTGACTTCTTTGTTGCATACGACTTTAGAAAACATTGTAGAAATTGCTCGTAACGAGCAATTTTTCCTTTACCCAAAAGGCTTTCTGCTTTATCTGAAGAATATTTTTTCAATTTCAATTTAATTTATTAAACGTAGGAAATAACTTTGCTCGAAACGGCTTTTGAAAACTTGACTCTCTGTAATTAAAGTCGGACATGTTACCGAACGAACCCGTTGGCATTGACCTTTTACCCTTAAAATGCAGGGTAAATTTCTAAAAATAGATTTTTGTGTCGTCTGCTTTCCAAACCCATAACTGTCTGCTAAGTGTTGATGAGGAAAGATACTTAGAGTAGCAAACGGGTTAGATCACAGGCCAGCCTGTTTGCATAAGCATGAAGTCGGTTCCAGCACTATTAAGGCACCATGGTTATAAAATGTAATCGCTTCGTTATACATTGAGTATCATTTTCCAATTACCCCAGAAAACTAGTGAGATTCAAAGAATTAAATCTCGTAGTGACCATATCAGCTGTGGGAAAGCAGCGTTTCATTTTGGTTTTCAAACTTTGTCTTGGCTGACCCGGTGCGAAACACGTTGCCATCAGAGAATCTTTCTTTTTCTTTTTTTTTTTCGAACTAAACTTTTTTCATTACAGTTTTACCCTTAACGATCGAACTGAAATACAGAGAATCTGATGTACAGTCAATCCAGATTTAAGCTTCTATACTTAAACAGTCAGTGGGTGGTATTTATTTTAAGGCTATCCTAACAAAGGACAAAAGTCATTCAGAAAGTCTACCGGACATTTTTTTTATTGAATGACCTCCGTTTTAAGCCAGTAATTATCTTATTCTCCACAATTCTCCTTTTATTGTGGTCGCATGAAATGAAAGTGGCTCTCTATCATTTAAGGTAGAGCACCCATAAGCTGAAATTTTGAAATTCATTCTTTCGTCGGGCTACTTCGGTCGTTCTCGGTCTACATCGGCAGGGGTCGGAACTATTCTGTGTCAAGACCGATGTATACCGAGAACGACCTAAGAAGTCCGACAAATGAATGGGTTCTTCGAAATGGCGGATTATGGATATTCTACCTTAATTGATCCCATCATGTTGCCAGTTATGCATTGTTGGTAGAGACAGTGTTAAGTAAAACTCGTATGATACGAATTGTGTAGGATGAACTATCTACGTCTGGATCATTCGGACTTTGTTAAGCAGTGTTTTGCTATTCATTATGATTGGATGAAACGTTGAAAGAATGTAAGCTATGGCCTCAGCCATCTTTATCAAGTCATTATAAAGAGTCTGTGTCCGTTTTGAGACGCCAAGATTACGATAAGTGAATGGCGGTCAGTCACGTTTATTCTATAAATGCACGTTTTACATCAAAATGGGCACCGATGACAACACCAGCAAACTTTCCAAACAGTAATCGTTTACCAGGTCATCTCCGCTGTCTTACATACCTGGGTAACGTTTTACTAAACAACTTTAGGAAAATATTTGCGTAAGTCAAATCTGATAAACATGGATAGTATCTTAAATGAAAGTACAATATTGCAATGTGGCACGTCATTGGAAGCGTCTTAGAGAGACGATTGCAATGATGTGTTACTTTGCAATATTGCTTCGTTCAACATTGAAATAAAAGGAATTGTTGTTTTAGACTTACGCAAATCGTAAGCGTAAACTGTTAAGTAAAACGGTCCCCAGATACATGTAGATTTCACAGGCATACACCTGTCGTCCCAAACGGTGGCCCGTACGTGTGTACTTCTACCTTAATTAGCTACAAATGTGCACGACAGAGCGTCCATAACGAATATTCATTCTCGATTCGTCGACTCACACCTTTTCTTATCGGGGAATAGGGGGAGGTCTTATTAAAGGGCACAAAGGGGGATTAAATCAACGTCGACAACACATTATCTTAATAACAATGTTATATTGAAATAGGTTGGTAATTTTTATTTACAAATTTACAGGCAAAGTCATACTTTTGTCTTTCACAAAGGGTGGCATATTTTGCAGACGACAATTAAAACTTGGATGATATTGTAACGTAAACCACGCCTAGTTTGTGTACTGTTTAACGATAAAGTTGACAATGAATGGAAATATCCAAGGTCTCCTTTTGTATTATAGTTAAAGGCCCATGAAAAAGAAATGAATGGTATAATAACCAATATATGGTCACAAAGTTATCACCAACAAGCAGACCCAATCAGAACAATTCAAACGTGAAAGACGTCTAGAAATTACGCAGATTAGCCCGTTTAATAATTCGCATAAATGATTCGTTTTCGTATAAAAGTGGGATGGTGATATCTCTAAGTTTTTACAATAATTGGCCGTTCCGAAGATCCGTAAGATATTACGACATTATCTCCGCGAGCGTTCCAGGATCTCGCTGACGGAAGTGGAGCTTGACTCGCGAATAACAAAAAGGCGAACAAAAATGGTGGACTTTGGATTATTTCACTCCTCCTCACTCCTTGTTAGAATGTTTTCATTGATTGTGTAATGAATACAGGTTGGTTCATTATAAAATTGAAATTCACGTTTTATAGTTGTTTTAATGTTAATTTACATCATGAGAAATATGAGGCATTACTTACCATATAGCCACAAAAGGAATATTTTGACAATTCTGATCATGTTCGCACACATACATATTCGTAACCAATTTCGAATTTTCTCACGGTGATTTCCCTTTATCGGATTTGATTTATCTCCCTAATAAGTGAACGTATGCGAAAAGTTTGTTCCCGTTCAAAAAAGATTTCTGTGAGACAAAATTTTCGCCGAAAACGTTTTTCCTTATTGAACGCAAGGCAGGTGTGTTAACCGGCGGAAAACCGGCGAATTTCCCCAGGATTTCTTGTGTATTTATGAACTACCTACGAGGTATATATACCGACTTTTGCCTGGGATTGTCGGGGATTGCCGAGTAGAAACGATTGCTCACAAACTACATGATCTGTTGAATCGGATCGGATTGCTTAACAATATAAAACATGCACTAACTTATTACACGACAACAATATCATCAATCGGTACTACTCGTGTATTTCCGTGATCTGCGAAACACATTGGATTTAAACGATGGGTTCGAATTGTAATATCATAAGTCTCACAGCTTACAAGTATTACATCATGTTTCAAGAAAGAACATGACAGGTCCGAAGCTGCTGCCTTTAAAAGCCACTGATATAATATGAGCAATTCCTGCTTTTCCAATAATGTATAATATACAACCAGAGAAATAATGAAATATTCAATATTTGTTTTGCTTTTTGAATTGACACCCCCTTACTTGTTACTATGTTGTTTGTCTTAAAACTGCCCGCCAAATTCTGAAAGCCATACTTGCGATCATTTACACATAAATTGTGAAAGTTCTAGAATAGTTCAAAATAAACTTAAAAGTACTATAAATTCCCTTTACGGAGGAATTGAGAATGTAACAAGTTCACATAATGCTTTTACGAAAGTGAAAATGATACGGTTTGTTTACAAATAGCGATAAAACAAGGTCAGCCAAGAAACGTTGCGAACCAATGAAACCCGAGAAAATCTCCATTTTGAATGTTCATGCCGTTAGTATTGGATAGATGACTGTATTTTTATGCGTTTCACATGATTTTCCTAACCAAGTGATCGCCACTTATTCACTTAAATGCTCCTTGCTGTCTTAGATAATACTCAAATGTAAACAATGAAGTTAAATTTGATGGCACCAAATTTGTGAAAATGGCACTTTGAAAAATAGATAATAAATAGCGCAGGCTTTATATTGTCATGATCCTGTGGGTTTTCGCTATGTTGCAATATATTCTATCATAATTACTAACTCATATTACTTATATTACATATTAAACTTTGCAGTTAATCTGAGCGCTTGTATGCTTTTAATGGTGGTTCTTGGACATAATGATAATGGTCAAAACGTATATTTATGAATACTACAGGTGTCACATGGTCGATGTTCGTTCACGGGTAAACACGCTAAACCGGCGACGTAAGCTTGCTCGTATGACTTTAGGTGATCCTAATGGATTCTGGGACAACTTCCGTTGGTGCTTTGTTGGAGTGTCAGATTTCTCTAATATCTAGAAAACATAGAAAATAAGCAATATCACCAATGAAATGTTATACATACAGCATTTAATTACTTATCAAAATAAACACATTTAGTTATAGTGTTTCTAGATTAACTACTTAAAAAAAAGATCTCTTGTCTACCGTTTTATCCTGATCATTCTTGATAATAATTCCATTAAGCATAAGGTAATGCGAACAGGGAATAAGTAATTATCAACTGCAAAAGCCTCGATGCCCATGGCAGTAGAAACCAGAGTATTTGGTGTGAAGGCTTTCCTAGACTTTTTTTTTTATTCTTTATTTCCTCCAAGATGGAGATTTGCATATACATGATAATTTGTGAACAATGTGGATTTCAAATAGTAAACAGTGATTAAGCAAAGAGAAGTAAACACAGATACAACAAATATAGAAACATACATCCGCACACCCACTTACACAGACACTTAACAAGACACAACAGACACACCCACACACATACCCCACCCCCACCCACACCCCCACACACAAAACACATACTTTAATACAGACATTTACACACACATTCGCGCACACCCAGGCTGGCAGGTGCATGTAGTTATATTCTATGCGAACGCATCTAATTAATGTTAACAAACATATACGCATAAATGTTACCTAGATATATTTTCCCATGTTAACAAGCTTAACCGAAACGAAATGAAAAGCAAGTTACAAGAAATAATCATCATGGTTATACCCTGTGCGAACACATATAATTACTTAAATGTTAAGAAACATGTACACATACAAAGTTAATATATATATTCCCCTATTAACAAGCTTAACCGAAACGAAATGAAAAGCTAGTTTAAAGGAAATACATCATCGACCTACAGTAATATGTGTTAAAAACATAGTTATGAAAAGCGTTTTATGTTTATCAAATCGATAAGAGAGTGCTTACAGTTACATACATGTACGGTATTTGTAAGCACACCACAGATCATGAAGGAAAAGGGCAGCATAATGGAAAAAGTTAACGGAATTTGATCGAACTTCATCATTAAATGCCTCATTTAAACCAAAAAGGGTTTTAACTCTGTCGTAATCAGTTAATGATTCAAACAAAAGTAAGATACGTTGATCCAAAAGCAAGCGTATAGTCTCTTTGAAAGCAATAGAGATAGATCGAACTAAAACACAGCTAGTTATTATATGCATTGTTAAACTCATAGTGATATCGTTTTGACCACAACGTGTACATACAGAATCAAATGAAGACAAGTACGCAATCAATTGCGCAATAGAAAAGCAAGTAGTTAGCATCTGAGGATTACCTCCTGCATAAGACCAAAGGAAAGTATGCGAAAGGTCATTCTGCATTTGTCTATAAAGAACAAAGTCGGGTGACAGAGTTCTGTCATTCCATTCTTTACTGTAAAATGCATATATTTTAGATGAAATACATGTTTTCCAACTTAATTTATCTGGAAAACAACCATATTTAATAAAGTCTAGTAAAATATATCGAATATCAAATTTATCTAAAATATTACATATATCTGATAAAAATCCACATGCAGTCATACCTGCTTGTGTAGCACATAAACGTAACAAAAACATGCGTTTAACAGCACAATCTCTTTCTAATCTGCACAACTGACCTAAAAAAGCGAGTTTTTGTTTTTCAATCTCAGAAGAAAGAGGAAGTGCACCAATAAGTCCAAGGACAATATCCGTTCTCGATCTAGAACTTAATCCCTGAATTTGTTTAAGGCAAAGTCGATGTGACCGTTCCAGCATCAGTTGTTCACGATTAGAGAGAGAATGTAGAAATACACATCCGAAAAGGGATCTTGGAATTACTATTGATTTATAAATCTTAAAGCTCGTCAATGGGTTAAGCCCATTTACATGTAGACCCTCCTTAATTAATCCAAAAAATGTAGTTCTTAGTTTCCTATCTATGTGCTTTGCTAAAATTGATGGGTTGTCATATTTATTACATAAAACACCAAGATGAACATATTCTTCTTTCTCTTCGATAACATCGTTACCAATAAAAAATGGTCTTACACGACTTAGATAAGAGCGCTTTGACTCATTAAACGTAACAATGGCGCATTTACTAGGATTGTATTGGTAACGCCAAAGGCATGAATAACGATAACAAATATTTATCAATTTCTGTAGAGCCTTACAGGATAAAGCTAAAATTGACATGTCGTCTGCAAAAGACGGTGCACAAAACGATGACCCTTCAATTTGAAAGCCCAAGTTGCTATCTACCAACTCTTCAATTAACGAGTCTACATAGACGATATATAAAAAAGGGGACCAGACGCCTCCTTGTCTGGTGCCCTGCTTAACAGGGAACCAGTCAGAATAAAAGTTATTATATCTCACACAACTAAACATGTCAGTATGCATGCAAATAACAGTATTTAACAATTTAGGACACACCCCAAGTTTGTGTAATTTGTAGAAAAGACCGTCATGCCATACTCTATCAAACGCTTGACGGGCATCTAAAAAGCAGACAAACAACTTATTGTTTGCCTCTTTGCAATGAACTATACTCTCCCTCAAAATGAATGACGTCATAGCACTTCCCATGTTTGACTGAAACCCACCTTGGAGAGAATGCAGTGGTTTATTTATTGACGTAAGCAGACGATAGAGTAGTACTTTTTCATACAATTTCAATAAGGATGATGACAAAGTTATTGCACGATAGCTATTCGGATCATTCTTTGGTTTATGTCCTCCTTTATGTAATGTAATAATAGTGCCCCGTTTGAGTTCTATAGGAACATGACTATAACAATACATCAAATCAAACAACAAGGTAATATAGTGAATTAACATAGCTCCCCCATTGGGGATTTCGGGTTTTTGAAAACGCCCCAGGCTAGCCACCACTACTACTTTCATGATACAATCACCATAACAAGGATGTTTTCAATTTTTCTGGCAGGTACCTGTTTGAATCGTCTTATTATGAAAAAAACGGCCTTCTCATCGCTATTTCAAATTTGTTTTGTGTTTATTTCAGCGTTTTCAAAACACAATAAGGATATCACAACAAAAGCCCTACACTCTAGCAAGGGTCCCCTGCTAAATTACTACGCAGAACCCCATTGCAAGATACACGCAAGGGCCCGAGGTCTGACTCACAAAGATTCGTGGCCTTACGTCTACCTTTGCAAAGTTGTCACAATCTTTGAAGTTCTAAGCATAGATCTGCTTTAGTGAATGAAAAATAGACATGCGTTCGAAATAAGTATGGCCATTTCACATGTAATACTCATATTCCGTTGGCGTCAAAGTAAACGCAAATATAAGGTACTCGTTTCCATTTAACTATAGCGTTGACGAGGAAGTGTATAATACGAACCTGTGTGAGAAAGGCACCCATATCTAGTCCTTATACTTAACCTTATAGTGCTGGCATCGACTTCATGCTTATACAAACAGGTTATATCACAGGTCAGCCGCCACGTAAATTGGCGGCTGACCTGTGATCTTACCCGTTTGCTACTCTGAGTATATTTCCCCATCAAAATTAAGCAGATATTCAAGATTTTTGGAAAACAGACGACACAAAAATCTATTTTTAGAAAATAACCCAGCATTCTAAGGGTTAAAAACTAAAATATCTTACCTTGCTAATGAGCATGTTGAACACCTTTACAATATCCATGGCGTCCGACGAAGCAGAGCATTCGGTAACCAAGTAACTGTCATTGCGCCATTCTAACGTAGCAGACCTGTGGTTCTTTACGCATCTGTTGGAGTGGGAAAATAAGCAGATATTATGTTCTGGAATTAATTGAATCTTAGGGGTGAGTGTGTGGAGTATGTGTTGGTGTGGGTGGTTGTGGAACTGTGTGTTTAGGTGTGTATGTCGGAGAGTGTGTGGGCATGGATGTAGGGGTGTGTGTGGGTGTATGTATGGGTGTGTGTGTGTGTGTGTACGTATGGGTGAGGGAGGGGGTGGGAGTGTGCGTGTGTGGGTTTGGGGGTATGTGTGTGGGTGTGTGTATGTGTTTGTATGGGAGCGTATGTGTCTACGTACATGTGTTTTCATGCCTATATGGATGATTGGCTTCCAAAATGTGGTAATCCCAGTCTGAAGCAAGCTGAGGTTGGGGCATCATTCAACCTGACCAACAAGAATATTTGTATTGCCTTGTTAAATTTGTGTTTCATATTAAATTGTCTTTTGTTTTCTGTAACAGGAACTAAGTGAAATAGAGGAAATTGAATTTCGCTTGTTAATACATCTACTTCGTTATCTCCACTTTGCGGAAAATGTGTCAGAAGGCATTATAAACAACTGTCACAAAGATAAAGAAAAAAATTGTTTCTTGTTCCTGGTGAGCTATTTTATTTTTTCGTTACAGTTGTTTGTAATCATTAACATAGAATTTTTTAGTAAAAAAATCATCTTGAGTACACACACTCCAATCTCCGGCTACTTCTCCAAAATGAGGAGAATGTAAAATTAGGCGAAGGCACACCCGAGAAGCAGGAAAAGGCGGTAAAAAATGGATCTGTGTTGTAATTTGGGTACCGTTTTACTAAACATTTAAGGTTAAGACTTGCGTAAGTGTTAAACAAAATTCCTTCTTATATCAATATTGGACTAAGCAATATTGTAATGTAACACATCATTACACTAATCTCTCCGAGATGCTTCCAATGACGTGTCACATTACAATAGTTTACATTCAAGATACTATCCGTGTTTATCATAATTGTGACTAACGCAAGTAATTTCCTTAAGCTGTTTAGTAAAACAGTACCTTGGTTTGTAAAAGATAGTTAACTTTATGACAGATTTCTGAAAGCGTCCAATTATCATGTGGATGCCAGTATACAGTCATTATTTATAAAAGCCTTTTCCTCGTAGATTACTAAGTTGCGTCAACGCCCCTATCAAAACGTGTGCATTTGAAAATATTTATGCCAAAACTTTTGAGATGGTCTGAAAGAATATCATTTTCGGAATGAATCTCCCCTAAAAGAAACATATATCAAACAGGTGCCAGCAAATATACGCTCATCATGAACAAATACTCATTAGATCCGGAGCACTTAAACTTTAACCCTTTCCCAAACAACATATTTTCGACTGTCCCAAATTGAAAGAGTTTGCAGACGACATCTAAAAATGTGATGAAAATGGAAAATGATCTTCTTATAGGGCAGAAACCACAATGTTTTCTAAACACGTCTGCAACAAAGTGGTCAAATGGCGTTATTGTTTTGGAAATGGTTAATTAATCACTTACAATGTAGTAGGATGTATGTTTATATTGTTCGTGGTTCATAGCGTTTGTTCCGAATTATTTACAACCAGGACGGTCTCACAGATAAATACAATAGGGGTAGGGCATGTGTTTACCCCCACACAGTGTGGTTACTATAGAAACCAATCTTTGTCTACGGGTTCACACATGTTTCGAAACACAGTTGCACTCGGCAAACCTCCTCTTGGCTTTTTGTGATACCTTAGTTTAACTTAGTCTCAATTATGATTCGTGAACGAAGCTTTTTTCATCATTTGGACATGTATCGTGCTTCGAAGGCGTCAGTCAAAAATAGCAATAGCCTTCGAGACCAGAAAACTGGACTGAAGTTTAACTGTGCCATAAAATGAATAGAGTTGTCTTGAAAACAACAGCGGATGCAATACTTTAACAGCCAAGAAGTATGTATTGGTGCCCTTACGCGGGGAGGGGAATTCTAACTACATTTAATATAATGGTCAAACGGTCAGGTCACTTTTTAGAATAAAAAGAAAAATGTTCAAATTACGCTTTTAACTATAAATGAATATATGAAGTAACCATTGTGATAAATGAAGAATTCATTCGATATAAACAAATCCCCATTTCATAATATTTTTCTGGAATGATTCCCGCCTTACGAATGTTTTAGGTGAAATTTTGTTTTTTATCATAGTATCACCCCTATTGAAAGGGCCAGCCAGTTTGGGCTTATGAGACACTTTTCGCTGATTATACCAAGCACCTACCAAGTCCTATCACTATGCCAGGCTCCAAGCGGTTATAAGTCAGTAACCATTAAATTCAACTAGCTCGCGGCTCACGAACCGGCCGTTTCGGAACAAGTCCCACGAGAAACATTCTCCTGACAAACGTCTCCCGCGGAGCTCGAGCCTTCGACCTCCGCGTCCCGAGGTCGACCGCCTTAACCACTAGCCCATGGTGACGGATGATCTTGTATTTAGTTTTAAACTTGTATTAAAAAAAAAACTGGACAATAACTAATGTCAGCAGTGGCAGAATAAAGACTTATCATATCTATCCTTGTAACATGAATGAGCAAAAGACATAGTTAACTTTTTCTTTCTTTTGTTACAATGTCACATACGCTTATGTGCTTCTGTTGCCTTATACGATTTCTTCTGTTAGGAAAAAGTGCTTTAACCTATAACCTAACAATAACGACATTTGACCAGTTTGTTGCAGACGACTCTGGAAAACACTGTGGGAAAAGGAGAAATTGCTCTTAACGAGCAGTTTCTCCTTTTCCCACAATGTTTACTGTCCTATCATAAGATTGGTTTTCAATTTCATCCCATTTTGTAATGTCGTCTGCAAACTCTTTGAATTTGGGACAGTCGAACATTTGGCGTTTGGTAAAGGGTTTAAAGTCTATTTAGTATCATGCGTGTTCGGCAATTAGATTCAGTACTACAAGTAGTTCTGATATTTATGTACAATACGCCCAGAGCCTGGCATTTATGACATTAAACAGACAGGCTGATAATTCAAACAACGTACTCAGAGTGGAGTGTTTGCCCAAACATTTAGTGCAGGCATAGTGGTACTACCCTAGAACTCAGCGATCAACAGAAGCTCGAAAATCATGTGACGTGTGACCCACTTTTTTTGCTAAGAGCAAATCGCAGCAGATGTTGATACAGCTTATCTTTATCATATATGAAAAGTTGAAAGTCAGTAAAATGGAATTGCACCATACAGTCTTTCTTTTTAACCCTTTACCAAATACCAAATTTTCGACTGTCTCTTATTGAAACAGCTTGCAGAAGTCATTTAAAAACGTTGATGAAATTGACAAATAATCCTCTGATAGGGCAGAAAACACTGTGTTAAAAGGAGAAATTGCTCTTCCAGAGCAATTTCTCCTTTTCCCACAATGTTTTTCAGAGACGTCTGCAACAAACTGGTCAAATAACGGTAATGTTTGGTACTGGGTTAATGCGCAACATACAATTAAGGATACATGTAGCTTTTGGAGGAAAAACTTATTAAAAGTATTCAGAATATATGCGATAAATCTCAAACCCGTTGCAACGTTTTTGGATTTGAATACATATCAATTCCCCCTTTATACAAGCTTATGATACCTTGATACGAACTAATTTAATTCTAATGACTTTTTTCAGCTGTTGTGCAGTATAGGTTTTGGCTTTCAAATTTCCTCACATCTGTAAACGAGAAGCTTTAGAATGTTTTAAAGCTGATAAGATGTGTCCATGGAAATAAAAACTATTTGATCAAAATAAACATTGCGATAAAGGAAGGGGGTAAACATAACGTTAACAGTTTCATTAGTCAATGATTTAAGATGAGTTGGCAGGAAGTTTTTTTTTTTTTTTGAAGTAAACCTCCAATCGGAACTACTCGGGTATTTCCGTGAGCTATGAAATACACCTCGGATATAAGTGTAGACAATCTGAACACATCGGGTTAATCCAATAGAAAACACCTCTGAAATAATAGGGAAGCCGCCATCTTGTTTTTTCACGGACTATTTTCATCATGGCGGACAATAACAAAACAACGAAGAGACGATCGCAAGATCTGACTC
This sequence comes from Cerastoderma edule, assembly GCA_947846245.1. Classification (NCBI taxonomy): domain Eukaryota; kingdom Metazoa; phylum Mollusca; class Bivalvia; order Cardiida; family Cardiidae; genus Cerastoderma; species Cerastoderma edule. The sequence continues at coordinate 12,194,428 of OX401416.1, read as the reverse complement.
CAGGGTCGCTAAAGGTATCGACACCGAAGCGCAGGCCTGTAATAGAAAGCTTGCTCAACAGCATCGAAAAGCTGAAGTTGTCAAAAGAAGGTAGTTTGATCGTGTGCTTGTTTTAAAATGTTTGTTTATTATAATTGTTTCGTAACTGGTGGGTCGAAATGTCTGAAGAAAAATCGTTTACCTCGTCTTTTAGTAGTCATGCATAGAACATATGTACATATGTCAAAGATTGTCTCCTGGATTTTAATGTCCGCAGTCTGGACCAGGTTAACCCTTAACTGATGTTACACATTCATTAAGACCAGTCTCGTTGACCTGACAGAATTCAATCAGTGCCCACAGTTGGTGAAATCAACTTTGAAACATAAATGACTGGTTGACCAAACATTTTTATTTTTCTTATGATTGGTTCACTATTAAAGACACAAGAGCCCAGGAAAACAGTCGAAGAGGACCCTTTTTACTCCAGCTGTTTCAACAGATCATCAGTATTCAGGTTATTTATATAATCTGCATGCTCAGTTCAAGTTCAAGAATGAAAGTTGTATTATGACCATGGGTTGTTAAAACTAGCATAAAGATAAGATATCGATCAAAGCAAACAAGCAGTGACAGTGGTAGTGCTGGCCATCAACCTGTGCCTCCAAAGTTCGATCCCTGTTAGCATAAGCTGTTGAGGGGAAAATGCTGGAACTAACTCACAAATTGGTTTGAGTTCTGGTCATGCATCGATGAGCAGTCATTGCAAGTGAATTTTATAAGCTTTAAGAATCTGGGTAATATGAGTTAAAACTTGTGATAGAATATGTTGAAAGAAAGCGAAAAACCACAGGAACTTAACAATATAATGCGTGTGTATTTCACAGCTCACGGAAATACCCGAGTAGTTCCGATTGAAATGTAGGAATACAATTTCTCGGGTCAATCGGCCCCGGCGTATAACACCTTTCTAAGCGTGCACGTCGAGTAACTCAATGTGTATGAAAGTGTTGGACATCCTTTTAAATCATTTTCCATCGGTAACTCAGACGAAATGGCGAAATTATAAGTTATGACATATATAGTTGTTTCCTTAAACGTCTTTTTAGATTTCGCATTTAAGATCTATTTTTGAAAACGAAAGTGAAGTAAAGTCATTCCGCGGGAAACAATATGGCGTCATCTCCATTTCAGAGATGTTTTTATTAGATAAACCTGATGTGTTCAGATTGACAAACCTCATGTGGCACAAATCGTCCTTGTTGCCTAGCAACACGATCGGTACGGCCTGCTTCTTCTCTCGGCGTAACCATTCACAGATGCCCTCCGCAAACACAAAGCTGTGGTGATCCGTCACTGAATACATGATAACAATACCATCCACTTTGTTCAGCAAGTCCTTGTTTGAGGCCCGTTGTTCGATATTCTGTAAGTAAAGGTAAAGGTCATTTCATTATACTGTTACCCCTATTGAAAGGGCCAGCCAGTTTGGGCTTATGAGACACTTTCACTGATTATACCAAGTACCTCCAACCCCTGTTCGATGTTCTGTAATGTATTCCGACGAAAGAAAAAAGTTTCGAAATGTCGGATTATGGGTATTTTACTTTAAAAGTGTGTTTGAATTTGTCGTTAGAGATAGTCTTTTGATTGACTTTCGGAATGGCAATTGCTTATTCTATGGTAGTCTCCCGATAAACAAAGGAATGCCGATCACATTTGGCCAGCACCAATGGGTAATTAAATATGGGGTCTTCGATACCTCCATCCACGATGATTTTAGCATCTTTATATAGCTAAAAGATTGTAAATGCTATATAATCCTCAATAAAACAAAACATTAAAAAATAAAAATAAAAAATACCGACCTACAATCGCGATGAGCTTAGCATCGTTCTATAACTGAAAGGTTATAGTTGCTATATTATTCACGATAAAACATAACTTCTAAAATAAAAAAAAAATTAGCGACCTTTCCGGACACATCTATGATCTTGATTGGTACAGTTCGTCCATCAATGGTGACGTTTCTCTCGTATGTCATCTCGGCTGCGTGCGCATACTCGGTCAGGTACCTTCCGGTGAGGTATCGGACAATAACAGCTGCAATGATAAGAGAACACGCGGAAATACTTCGGCCTTTATCCCGCACCAAAACGGTAAATGGTATGAATGCATTTGTTTTGAAGTGAAGGTAAGAGAGTAGTTGATATTCACAAAATGACTTCCTTAATCCATTACCAAACAATAACGAAACTTGACCAGTTTGTTGCAAACGACTTTGGAAAACATTGCGGGAAGGGGAGAAATTTGCTCTTAACGAGCAAATTCTCCTTTTCCCACAATGTTTTCTGCCCTATTAGCAGATTGGTTTTCAATTGCATCACTTTTTAAAATGTCGTCTGCAAACTCTTTGAATTTGGGACAGTCGAAAATTTGGCGTTTGGTAAAGGGTTAAGGTAAGATAATTGATATTCACAAAATGACTTTATTAAACCTATAATGAGTTTGAACAAGGCCGGGATTTCAATATCGGGTTCCTTCATTCTTTAGAATTGAGTTGCATCTTTAACTCGTAGAAATTTTGAATCGAAAAGACAAGACACTAGAACGATACGTATTTTGCCGAATGATATATTTATTGTCTAATTACTTCTGGTGAACATCGCGTCAGAACTGTTTCAGTTATGTTGCGGTGTCTGGCTTACAATGATGCAGAAAGAACCTAAATGTGACCGACTATAGGGGCTTGTCAAGCTAGATAGAACCCTAGTTTTAAGTGTCATTCAATGATACGTTCTTTTCTCGACATATGTTGCTTTGAACAACACATTTTGATGATAATGAACCGTTTCACTCATGGTGTAATTAATCTCTCTTCCATATTGAACGCAAAAACAGTCAATAAGAACCATATGTCGAATAATTTTTCTTTATGTGAACAAACAAACGTGACAAAAGGATGACTTGTTCAGAAGGTGTAATTCCCATCACAGTGCTTCTTTTCTATATCGGACAAGACACATTGTGGAGCTATGGAGTGAGTGGTTAAAAGGAGCAATACATTTACATTAAATGAAATCGAACACATTATCGGAAAGTCAATCCAGAAGGCGTTGACTTCCGGAATAATTTGAGTTTTACCTCGGAAGTACTAAGAGAACTTAGTGATCTTAACTATCACAAGTGGGCAAGCGGCTTACTATTATCTTACATCAGTCAATGTCTAATGTCATAGTCAAAAACAGCTACTCTCCTTTTTTCCCCAATGATTTCAATATAAACTACTCATCGGTTCATTCTTGGGCTATTCGGAACTAATCGAAATCAAAAGCAACAGCAGACGACACTTTTAAGGAATTATGATTTATGGTCTTAGGGAGAAAACAGTATGGTGGAAGGAAGGATTCATTAAACATATTCCAGCAATTTATCCTTTTGTCAAATTTTTTTCAAAAGTCTACTCGCATTCTATGCGGGTTTTCGAGGTATCATAGAATATGAATCTAAGGAAACAGTACTCCTAGAATTTGGAAGCATTCTTAGATAGTTATTAGGTTAAGGATTAGTTGTACAGAAGTTTAATTATCTTATCATTAATTATCGAAACATGGCTCACGAAGTCATACAATGCCAGCCTTTATGATAAACATTCCAAAATGTTCAAAAACATTCCTTGATGTTTCCTACTCAGCCGATTCCGTAATAGATATGTAATGCCTACTGTATGTTTATGGCATATCTGTCCGCTTTCCATTTTCATTTAAAGGCACATAAAAGGAAATTAATGCTATATCATACTATTTTATTTGGTAAACTTTTGATCAGATTCAATTAGTTATCACCAAAAGAAAACATCAGCAAAACTTGAACGTGAAAGTCAACCAGAACTAACCCAGATTAGGAAGTTTAATAATTCAGATTGCCTCATTCTTCACCTCTGACCTTCACAGTTGATACACAAATATTTGAACCGAACAATCAGAATTCGTTATTTTGAAAAAGTAAACTAACAGGTTGTTGATAAACATGATTGAATTGGAGACAACTACTGTATATTCCAAGCACAAAATAACTTGTTTTAAAGGAGTCTTTTTAATAGGGTCTAGATGCATTTGTAAATTAATTCTCATGACTTTTATAAACATAATAAAATAACTCCACATATTTTTTCAATAATTTATTTGTACTCATCTCCTTTTATGTGCCTTTGAAAGCATACTAGCATTAAGAAAAAAAAACGCAAAACTGGGTAATATGAGTTATGCATTATAATAGAATATGTTGAAACATAGCGAAAAACTATAAGATCATGACAAAATAAGGCCTGCACTATTTATTATCTATTTTTCGTAGTACTATTTCCATAAATCTGGTGCCCACCAATTTAACTGGATTGTTTAAATTCGATTAACGGCTAAATAGCAATGAGCGTTCAAATTAATGAGTGGCGATCACCTGGTTAGAAAAATCATGTGAAATACATAAAAATACTGTCATTTATCAAATATTATCAACGTGAACATTCAAAATGGAGAATTTCTTAGATTTATTTGATCCCAACATTTCCTGGCTGACCATGTTTTACCACTAATTGTCAATAAACCTTGTAGTATTCACTCTTTTAAAAGCATCATGCAAACATGTTACAGTCTTAATTCCTCTGTAAAAGGATGTTTAAAGTACGTTTAAGTTGTTTTTCAATCATTCTAGAAATTTCACAGTTTTAGTGTAAATGTGCGAAAGTATGGCTTTAAGTTATTTAACGTAAGATGAAGTCTTGTAATGAATGAATGAATGGTGTTTTAAGGCGCATCGACAGCTAAGGTCATTTAGCGCGCATTATGATGATGTGGATGGATGGATATAAAAAATATTAACAGGTTAAAATGTATTTGTTTAAAGAAAAAATAAATAAGAATTTGTAATTAATGAACAAAAGTAGATATAAGATTTGTAAAAAATTAATGATTGTTGATAGATTGTTTGTAATGAATGTGTGATATGAAATAAATAGTGTGTGATGAAAAAATGATATTGATAAATGTATATATATTTAGAATGTGTAAGGAATCACAATTTATTGTAAATCCCAACCTCTTTGAGAAAGGAAAGAATTAATTCAATCCTGACAGTCTCAAAAAGCTCAAAAATAGTGTTGACATTGAAATATTTTGCACGAATTCTTTGAAAATCAATGCAATCTAGCAATATATGTTTGATGGTAAAGGGTGCATTGCATGGAATGCATTCAGGTGCATCTTCCTTAGCCAAGAGCCAGGAGTGTGTAATGTATGAATGACCACTCCGGATTCGTGCAATTGTAACTTCCTCTCTTCGTACGGACCTGTAAGAAGGGTACCATTCTCCGAGGGTAGGCTTAATTGAATGTAATTTATTAAAAACATCATCATTCCATTTTGATTGCCAGATGGATGTGATGTAAGTTAAAATAGAAGGTTTAAAGTCGGTGTATGGTACTTTAAAATCTGAAATGGGAAGGTTAAGAGTTGATTTAGCGGATCTATCCGCATGTTCATTACCCATGATACCAGTGTGGCTTGGAAGCCAACAGAACACAAGTCTGTTTGAAGACAAAATATGAGAGATCCTTTGAATAATTTGGCATACCAAAGGGTTCTCCAACTTTTGATTTGATAAGGCTTGCAGTACTGATAGAGAATCAGAAAATATAATAAATCGGGTGGAATTTGCATTTTCCACCAGGTTAAGGGCTAGATCAATAGCCCTTATCTCTGCAGAGAAGATAGAAGACTTGTCTGGAAGGCGGCATTTCTTAACCCTTTCTCCATATACAGCTGCAGCTGCAACGAAATCACCGTCCTTGGATCCATCAGTGTATATAGGTTTGTAGGAAGAATATTGTTCTTTTATCTCTCTATATTTACTGTGAAAGATAGCTCTATCGGTTTCTGATTTCTTATCAGAGGTAAGATCAAATAAAAAGTTTGCTGTGTCCAGTGTCCATGGAGGTATGTCAGATAACTTGTACTGGGCTATGGAATCAGTGTCTACCCCAAGATTATCTATAATGGGCTCCATGCGAATACCAAATGGGGCAATAGCATTTGGTTTCTGTTGAAAAAGGCGTTTGTATTGGGGGTTAAAAACTACTCGATGAGTAGGGTTAAAAGGATTGGATTTCAATTTTAAAAAGTACTGAAGAGATAGTTTTTCCCTTCTGTAATATAGAGAAGGTTCATTAGCCTCTGCATAGAGGCTGTTAACAGGAGATGTTCTAAAGGCGCCTAGGGCAAGCCTTAAACATTGGTTTTGTATTGGATCTAGCTGCTGGAGATAGGATTTACGGGCTGATCCATACACTATAGAACCATAGTCAAGTTTTGATCGAATAAGGGATCTATATAGCCTTAGGAGGACCTTCTTATCGGCTCCCCAATCTGAGTGTGCAATAACTCTAAGAATGTTCATTGCTTTTTGGCATTTCTTTTTAAGAGATTTAATATGAGGTAAGAAAGAAAGCTTTTTGTCAAAAATGACTCCAAGAAATTTGAACTCTGGCACAACTTCTAGTTTAGTATTGCCTAGAGTCAGATCGGGGTCTGGATGCAATCTACGAAGATTGCAAAAATGCATACATTTGGTTTTCGTTTTGGAAAACTTGAACCCATTTTCATCTGACCATATTTGCAATTTATTAAGGCACTGCTGTAGTTGGCGTTCAATAATATCCATGTTTCTGGAACAGAAACAAATAACAAAGTCGTCTACATAAAGGGAGCAGTCCACTCCAGGGTTTATAGCTTTAACAATGCTATTTATCTTAATGCTAAAAAGTGTAACAGACAAAATACACCCCTGGGGAACCCCCATTTCCTGCTCGCGAGCACCTGACAAGGTGTTCCCAACACGAACGCGGAAGAGCCGTTCATCCAGGAATGCTGCAATGAATATAGGAAGGCGGCCTCTGAGGCCAAAATCATGTAAATCTTTAAGTATACCATGTTTCCAAGTGGTATCATATGCACTTTCCAAGTCAAAAAATACAGATACTACATGCTGCTTTTTAATAAAAGCTTCTCGAAGATACGTTTCGAACCGAACAAGATGGTCTAACGTACTTCGTTGTCGGCGGAAGCCACTTTGAACAGATACAATAAGGTTGTTCGATTCAAGAAACCAAACAAGCCTATCGTTAACCATCCGTTCAAGAGTTTTACAGATGCAACTTGTCAAGGCAATCGGTCGGTAGCTGTTTGGATCTTTTGCATCCTTTCCTGGTTTTGCAATTGGAATGACCAAAGCCTCTCGCCAGCTGGATGGAAATTCACCAGTCTGCCAAACATTATTAAAAATATCGAGTAAAATAGAAAGGGATGAATGTGGTAAGTGCTTGAGGAATTGATAGTGAATTTGGTCCTGACCTGGAGAAGTGTCATGTGATTTCTTCAAGGCAGATTGAAGTTCTTTAAGAGTAAAGAGTTTGTTGTAATGCTCTTCATTTTTAGAAGTAAAATTGAGCTTTGATTTTTCCGCTCTTGTTTTAAAGGTCTGAAATTTTTTAGAGTAGTTCTCAGCAGAGGACTTCATCGAGAAAGTCTCTGCCAAGGTATCTGCTATGTCCTGAGGGTTATCTATTTCTTGGTTGTTTGAAGTGAGGTGACTAATATGAGATGGACCTTTGCCATTCATTTTACGAATCATGTCCCAAGTCTTTTTGGTCGAGGTGCGACTATTAAGTCTAGAGACATAATCTCTCCAGGACTTGCGCTTACTTGTTTTAATTGTGCATCTTGCCTTTGCACGGCGGATACGAAAGTCGTTAAGGTTTTCTTGTGTTGGTCTCAGGTTAAATTTCCTGAGAGAGGCCTTTCGTTCCCTAACGGCTTCCTTACATTCAGAAGTGAACCAAGGTTTATCTGGACGTTTGGGATTTGTCGAGGTCTGAGGTATAGACTGTTTGGCTGCATCAAACAATAAAGAAGAAAAAAGGAAGGAAGGGTCCTCACAGTCCTCAAACGCATGGTGAACAATATTCTGCTCACAAAGCATCTGGAATTTACTCCAGTTTGCTTTGGACAACTTCCATTTTTGAGGACGATCAAGGACTGAAGGTTTATTTTCATTTAAAATAATAGGGAAGTGATCACTTCCACAGGTGTCTTCTAAACATCTCCATGAAAAATCAGGGAGAAGTACTGGACTGCAAAAAGAAAGGTCAATAGAAGAATATGATCCTGAAGCTGGATGCAAATATGTTTTTGCACTTGGATCGTTCAGGAACGAAAGAGAATTTACAGACATAAAATTCTCTATTTGATCACCACGGCGGTTCGTATCTGTACAACCCCATATGGTGTTATGTGCATTAAAATCACCAACAAGTACAAATGGTTGAGGTAGTTGAGATATCAAATCATCAAGACTACCTTGGTGTATAGGTTTATTTGGTGGAAGATACAAAGAGCACAGGGTAATAGTGTTATGTAAAGATAATCTCACAGCTACAGCTTGAAGGGAAGTATCAAGCTGTATGTGCCTGTGAGGAACACTGTTATTAACAATGACAGATACTCCACCTTGGGCTTTATTGCCTTCAGTGTAAATCTTGTTGTATATAGAATGAAATTTGAGGGAGATAGTGTCATCCTCTTTCAAGAATGTCTCTTGAAGACAAAGTGCAGCAGGTTTGTGTTTATTAATCAGAAGTGACAACTCATCAAAGTTGGCCTTCAGACCTCGACAGTTCCATTGGATAATTGGATTAGCCATTGCGCTAAAAAGTAAAATTAAAAAAGTATAAAAAAGCATTCTATAATTCATTGCAGCAGATTAAAAAGTTAAGAAGCAGGTGACTTGGGGTCCTTGGTATTTGGTTTTTTACCCCAATCATCCAAAGAACCCCCCCATATGGACTGCTCGACATCTGAAGAGTCGCCTTCAAGGACCTCTTCAGTGTCCATTGCATCAAGGACTTCAAAATTGTTAGAAGTTGCAATGGGGGTTCTTGCGACAGAACTTGTCGCAGCATCTGAGTGTTGTTCATCATTTGAACAAAGAGATTTTTGTTTGAGAAGGTTTTTCCTTTCTTTCTTAGAAAGAGAAGGGTTTGCCTTTGATCCAGAAGATGGACCATTGGAAGAAGAAATAGATTTTTGTTGTTGTTTAGACTTTGATTCAGAGGCAGGTTGTTTAGCTTTAGATGTTGATGCAGGTGTTGGTGCAGAAGTATCTTTTGGTGTAGTTGCAGGTTTTGGTGTGGCAGTAGAAGGTTTTGGTGCTGATTGAGGTTTGGGTGCAGAAGTAGATGGTTTGGGTGCAGTTGCAGGTTTTGGTGTAGGAGGTGGCTGTTTTGCTATGTATGATGATAAAAGTGGTGCTGGGACCTTGCCCTTCAGCTCCTCTGCCATTTCTGGAAACTTCCCCAAAAGAAGTTTGAGGAGAAGATCGCAGGTATGGCAGTCTTGCTTCGGGGAGGCTACTGCTGAGTAGCTGTTCCCACTGACAAGTCTTTCCTTGTCTTGCTTTTGTTGCAGGACAAGTTTGCGTGCTTCTGCAAAGGAAATGCCTTCCTTGTACTTGATGGTCAGGATATCCTTCTCATCTTTCCAAGTTTGGCACTCCTTCGCATAGGCAACGTGACCAGACTTGCAGTTGAAACAGCATGCAGGTGCGGTGCAGTGTTCAGTGCTGTGATCTGCGCCTACAAATGCGCATCTAGCACAGACTGGTGTGTTGGTGCATTTTGTGGTGTGGTGACCAAATCGTTGACATTTGAAACAACGAAGAGGGTTAGGAATGTATGTGTCTACTTTTAAGGATTCAAATCCAATTTTAAGTGTAGGTGGAACTGTGGGACATGAGAAAGTGATTATGTATGTGTTAGTGTTTTTCAACACTCCATCTCTTTTGACACTGATGCGTCTGATATCTGTAACAGACTGTGACTTTAAGTTGTCCTTGATGTCATCAAGAGAGGAGCAGTAATGGAGGTCCTTGCAACGGATGACTCCTTTACATGAGTTGAGTGATGGATGTGGGTATACTTTGACTGCTTGTTTGAATAGTGTTTTATGTTTGAGGATGTTGATTGTTTGTTGCTTTGTGAAGCATTCAATGAGTATGGTGTTGTTTTTGAGTTTTTTTACTGATTTTGGTGTACCGAGAATACTTTTGATTGTTTTCTCGATAACAAATGGTGATATGTGTGTAATTGGTTTGACTGAATCTTCTGCTTCAACCACAATAAATCGTGGAAAATTTAGTGGTGACGGAGAAGATTCTGCCTCTGAATCACTGTCAGAAAGGGTACGCTTGGCAGCTTTTTTATGGGATTCCATATTAGTTTAAAAAGTTCACCATCCTTGGTCCCCGCCCACCATGGAGCCCAACAAGGGGACTTAATCTGGGGAAACCCATAGCAGATCAAGTCAGGGTTACAAGGATGGTATACTCAGGGTGAAAGGGCTAGACTGGACAAATGTGTCCCAAAAGATGTCATTCCAAGCAAGCGACATAAATTTGGGATGATACAGGATGTCAATCAAACACCAAATCTTTCATCTGATTGACCCATGGGCCACCGTCATGGGGTACTAAAGGTGAAGAAATTTCAAATAAATTTGAAAATATGTTGTATGGTGGAAGTTTGATGAAAAAACAAGTTGCCCATGACAAGGCATGACCAGCCGATTGATCAGGTCGGGCCTTCCTGACCTCTCGTTTAGCCCAAATTCAGGCCAAAGTGGTGTATTGAAAAAACAGGGTATTAACTAGCCTAACCCTGGATTCTCTCAACCACCAGGATCCCTGCATCAGGCGACACGAGTCGCAGCCCACGGCAAACGGGCAGGCACTTGGTGGGGTTTTACCACTCAGCAGCGCAGTGGCAGGACAATTTCTAACCCCCCGCCCTGCCATGGGGGGTTGAAGTCTTGTAAGAAGTTGATCTACAAAATTGCTTTTAATCTTGTTTTAAGCGACCATTCTCGAACAGTGTATTATTAGGTACGGGGCTAAAGTAGCTTTCTGAATGATCGGTATCTGTATAAAGTCGTAGGTTGTCTTATACGTCATAATTCAAATTCACAAACGTAAACCAAAAAGAGTCAGGCAAAGAGGATCCTAATAGAACCTGCGCTGGAAAACTACTATAGGCAACTATAAGGAAGCACCATAATTCAATTTCCATATCCATAGTCACTTAAACCATTACCAAACAATGACGACATTTGACCAGTTTGTTGCAGACGACTCTGGAAAACATTGTGGGAAAAAGAGAAATTGCTCTTAACGAACAATTTCTCCTTTTCCCACATTGTTGTTCTACCCTATCGAAAGAATTTTTAATTTCTTCATGTTTTGAAATGATGTCTGCAAACTCTTTCAGTTGAAAACTTGCGTCTGGTAAAGGGTTAAAACAGGATCGAATACCACCTAATATTGAAATTCTTAGCTTTAAGTCCAGAAGCCCTTGATTTCCATTGGGGGGACAAAAGTCGGTAAATCGACAAGGTTAAACTCTGTAGTTGATTAAATCTTACTAACAATTGCCGAAAAGAAGAAAGAGAGTCTTAATTTATACATTTACATATAATACGTTACATACAAGTGTCCGTGTTTTTGTTGGTTTTAGGTAAGACCAGTCCCAAAATCACGGACGAGGGAACGGCTTCAAGAAATCATATAATCTGCATTTAAAAGATTTATATATTCATTAAGTAAGAACACATGGGAGATTGGGGTAAAGAAAACCAGGTATTGATGTTTAGCCAAAACCTAGTCAAAATTGCAACATACATATAAGCCAAAGTATTTGGATTCAATGCAATGTCGAAGACGGCTTCACAATGTATAAACTGTTTTTGTTTCTTTCATTTTGTATGAATAAAACTTCCCACTAATTGGTGAAATGAAGTTAATAATGAATATAAACATAACTCAATTAAAAACGAGTTCAATACTCTTTAATGGGACAAGGGTTAATTAGATTATCTTCAGACCAAAATATGCATTATAAAACTGGGAAATTTCCATTGTTATAATCCATTCCATCATATGGAAATTCGTTTAGTGGGAGAGTCAATTTTATTCACTCTATTCACCAAGAAAATAACCATTGTTGTAGAACATTATCTGAAAAAAATCCAAGTTCTTGATTTTTTTAAACTTTTTTTGTACATCGCGTCAACATTTCTTCGATTATTTTGTAATGTTCGACTCCCGAATCGCGGGTTCAATGCAAGACTATAGTAAGTGCTTCATAGACATGAAGCACTTACTATAGTCTTGCACTGAACCCTCGAAATGGTAACGGAGTACCATAAACTAGATACTCATACAGGGTTAGCAAAGTGGGAAGAACCATGAGTAGTTAGCCTGGGGCCTGGCCCGTCCGTATACTCCGAACCTTATGTGGGTATTCATGGGCCAGGACCCCAGGCTATAAAAGTAGCCCGTTAGCCAGTCACAAGGGATTGTACAACACTCTTAGCTGCTGGGTTTCTTTGCTATCCGTATAGTAACTTATATTTCAAGACATTGAAAAAACGCAACTCTGCCCAGTGACTGCTATGGAATCTGAACGATCATATGAACTTATGTATATAGTGTTTGATTTGTTTATTATTTCTTCTTCCTGTTATTCTACATACAGGAAATTGTTTGACGAGAAACTGTTTACTTTAAGTCAATAAAGAATTCTTAATTTTGATGTTGTTGTTCGACCCAATCAAAACCAACCGATGTGTATTTTCTATTTTTTTTTCTATATGACAAAGTAGGCTAGTATGCTAACTCTTGAACATTAAATGTGTTAAAGCTAATAAACTGTTGCTAGTATTGTAAAAAAATTGAAATCTCAAATTTGCTTTAATTTCTGGTTTTTTCCTTGTGTGTCATTATATGCCTTTATATATTATGCTTATAAAAATATGGAAATAAAAATGTATCAGAGATATAGATAACATGTTACCTATGTCTCTGGATGTATATAGTTTCCTAATTTCGTTTTCGAGAGACATTGATGATTATTTTATTCATAATGCTATACACATCACTTTTATGTATGTGATACAGAACAATTAGAAGTTATACAATACCCCCACCTGTTTTACCGACATTTTCCTTCCCAAGCACCAGAATGTTCACCGTTCCTTTCATTTCCTAATAAACAAGGTTTGCACTTGATTAATCCACAGGGTCCTGGTACCTTTCCTACATCTTTGTGTCAACAGAATTCAAGTCCAAATGGTTGCACATTCAACATCTCAAGTCAGTGATACTGGTTCAATCCAATGTTGATGAACGACGGGAACCATATCTAGCTGTCCGAGAACAATTCTGAAAGTCACGATCTTCAACTCGCTCTAACAGGTCTATAAACAGTCAATAAAGCTGGTATACTATCCGAAAGGTATCATCCTTAAGTTGAAAAAGCGGTCATCTTTGGACAATGACTTGAGCTCTATAAAAGTATAAATGTAAACATGTAGACACATCTATGGATCCATGTTGCAGACAATAGCCTATGGGGAAACATTCGGACGTCCATTTAATTCACAAGCAAACGGCAAAATCTAAACGATCGAATCAATTTCATTTTCGTTTTCATAAGTATGCTTCAAGATCAAAGTCTATAGAATGGAGTTGTCGTTTGACATAAACGTGTTTCTTCCGTAATTCATCATGCTGTATATCGCTGACACTTGAAGTAAAATATGTGTGTGTGTGTGTGTGGGGTAAAGAACTGTTATCGCATTTTTAACTTTATTACCGGTCAAACTAATTGTGTTTACATATCTCACAAGTATGCCATTAAATGTTTATTGACCCAATTTAATACATTAGTACCTCAAGAATGTTTGAGCAGTCCAGAATGAAAAGTGTAATTAGATGACAGCAGATATCCCTATGTTATTCATCGTCATATATATTCTTTCGTCGGTGTAGTTCGATCGTTCTCGGTATAGAGCGGTCGGACCGATGTTTACTGAGAACGACCGAGGTATTCCGACAAAAGATTGAGTTTCAATATGGAGAATTAAAGGTATTCTACATTAAGGATCACGTTTAATTTGACATATAAAGCAGATATTTTGCAATATGTTTTATCCCTTAACTAAACTCCAAATTTGTCGATTGTCCAAAATCAAAAGAGTTTTCAGACGACATTTCAAAATGTGGTGAAATTGGAAGGTAATCTTCTGATAGAGTAGAACATAATGTGGAAAAAGGAGAAATTGCTCGTTAGGAGCAATTTCTCCTTTTCCCACAATGTTTTCCAAAGTCGTTGGCAACAAACTGGTCAAATGTCGTTATTGTTTTGGTAATGGGTTAATTAACAGCCATAGCACAGTCATCCCCATTCATTATAACTCCACCTAATCATTTTGAAGTATATGCTATTCGTAATGTATGTTTACTAAATAATTTTGCGTCTTAAGATTTATCCTATCAACACCCTTCTTGATAACAAACCAAACAGGGTTATACGTTCGATGTCTTCTTTTCCTAACATAAACTATCGGAGGCTTATTCCCACATGTCCTAAATTCAGAATAACAATGTTTATCCCTAACTCTACGCATTCATACTTTGACGTACCTACAACAACAGACTAATGCAACATCCATGCCTGAAGATCAAATTGCTTGTGACAAGCATTTTTTTTCTTTTGTCATAACGGTTTCTACCAATTTCCTATAGAACACTTCGTTCACACTGTTTGACTTCTGTTTTAACTTTCAATTTCGATCAGACCCATCTTCTATATACAGATTTGACAATGTCAACATTGAAACCTACTATAATCAGCGACATGTTATCAATGGTGTACGGAATAGACCGAAATTGTAAAAGGAGAATGGTTAACCTCCATTTAAAACAATGGTACACCGCTAAATTTAACGGTCTACCCTTAAATTTAACGGTATACCGTTGAAAATATCTTTGTCTCTGCGATTATCGCACATTTCCTTTACCCATACTTTAGCAGCCACATTGAGGGGTTATTGACTTTTCAAAATGGGACAACATGGAAGCCACGGTATCAGCATTTTCGGCATACCTCGGTTGATATCTTAACCCTTACTAAGGTTCTAAGTTAGAATGCAATCTCCTATGCAGAGTCATCGTCCCCACGGATAAATGTGGGAGCGTAGCGAGAACAAATTTACTCGGGTAGAGATTGCTTAGAATACTGGGTAATTTACTAAAAATAGATTTTTGTGTCGTAAACTTTCCAAAACCTTAAACATCTTCTTTATTTTGATGAGGAAATGTACTTACAGAAGCAAACAGGTTAGATCACAGGCCAGCCGCCAAGTTACTTTGCGGCTGGCCTGGATCTTACCTGTTTGCATAAGCATGAAGTCGGTTCCAGCAATGTAAAGGTTCAGAAAGAGGCATCACCTTGTTTAGTGTATGTAACCTAGCTCTAGCTATCTAGAGGCCTATAAAACCTAGTTACAAACATCTAAATAATGAGCAAAGGTCCCCTAGTTGGCTAGACTAAGACTATAATTATTTAAAGGGCTGAAAGCAACCCTATAGTAAGTGATTCGTGTACATTAGAGACTTGCTATAGTCTTGCATAGAACCTCAATCTGTTTCACATCGGTGATTTGTCAAGGACTTAGTAACCTTTTTAAACGTAATAGTCATGTAGTTTAAACATATTTCATTCATCATTTTATATATATATATTTAAACATAGATTAATTTTACATTTATAAATAAACCAATGAAAAGGGTTCGAACGAAAGTTAAGCTTATTAAGATCGTCTCCTCTATATCCGGTAGACAAAGAAATATACAATGTATTTGAATTTAAACTGTTCCTAAATATTCAACAATAAAATGAGGAAATGATATAACAAAAAGTTGGAAAAAAGAAAACTTTTGGGGAAAGAAATAGTCAGAAGTGTATGATAGATAACTGTGATGTGGAGTCAAATAGTCATGTACAGTCATAAGATTGGGGAATAACCTTAATACAAGTGATATTCATAACCAAAGAAAAGGGAAAACCAAGAAAGGCGAAACTCTGGCAACGCCCACGAAAAAATAAATATAAGGTACTACTCTAAAAGGCAAATTAGATCTCAACACTAACTACTCAATAATAGTATAGTGTATCGCTGTTTTGCATTGTCAAGCAGAGTACTTTGTTCGTAGTGATATATAATTTTATCCTGTCACCAGTGTCATTGTGGGACCGATAACAAGGTGCCGTATAACATTTGTGATATCCGGCACTACCCATATAACACATGCACGTGACGAATCATGACGTCATAAAAACGAAATGATGTCATGTTCACATCATTCTCTACTTATTCTTTCCTTTTTCTCGTGATTTCTTTACATCTTGTTTATTTGAAAGAATACGTAAAGGTAACAGAATAAATAGAATAGATGGTTGGTGTCTTTGAATGGGAAAAGTTATCCGGCTCGGCTTCGGAATATTATCCGTTTCGCCTTCGGCTCACAGGATAATATTCCTAAGCCTTGGCCGATAACATTTCCGATTCACGACACCAACAATCTATTCTCTATATAACTCTATTATATTTCTATGCACAGCTGATGGCGACAGTGGTGCAGAGGAATAACGTCGGCCTCTTGTACCGAGGGGGCCGGGTCCGATTCTTGTTTGTCGCGGTCAGAATTGCTGGGACAATCCCACAAATTGGCGCGAGCACTGGTTTAGTATCTAGCAAGCATTCATCGAGAGTGGATTTAACAAGTTCCTAGCTTCCTACACAATCGATGTTAAACAATCAAAAAGATAAATTGTACTTGTAGATTTTCTCTTATTTTACCCTGTCTTGATTCACAAAGACTTTGATTATTACTTATTTTTTGTTTACGATCCAGTTATTAGCTAAACATTACTTTGCTCCAAAATGAGAATTGCTTTAAAAGACTTCAGTCTGTCCTGTAACGTATGTTTGATCCATGTATTTATATAAACTTAAGAAACAGTTGTGACAAACAATTAATTACCAATGAGGAGCAATTTATTCTCATGTCAAAATGGCGATGACCTTTTCTTTCTTGCTATTTTCTGTCGTCGACGGTCACTTTGAATTTGGACCAGACACATTCTCAAAATGTTTATCACCTTTCAAAACATTTAAACAACTTCTTTACGAACGTTATATCTTAAAAAGATATATTCCTTTGAATCCATAGGGCTCCGATAACACATCATTGTTTTTAACCCTTTCCCAAACAATAACGACATTTGACCACTTTGTTGCAGACGACTTTAGAAAACATTGTGGGAAAAGGAGAAATTGCTCGTAACGAGCAATTATCCCTTTTCCCACAATGTTTTCTGCCCTATCAGGAGATCATTGTCCAATTTCATCACATTTTGAAATGCTGTCTGCATACTCTTTCAAAATAGGACAGTAAAAAATTTGTTGTTTGGGGAAGGGTTAATCCATCTCAATTTCAGAGATTGTAAGTAGTTAATACTCGAGGCTGCAGCTGCCGACCCTTGTAATTACAAAAATAAAATGATAATAACAGCAATAGAAAGACCTTTCCTTTGAGTAGTAAAAGTAAATCCGATAAAAAGAGAAATTAGTGCCAAACATTATTTTCCCATTTCCCACAAACATCTGCATCAAAATCGTTGAAAATGAGAAATATTGTGAATAAAATGAAGGTTGAATACGAACTCTCCCTATAACAATGAATAAACCGAATATCTTTGCGGTAACACATACATGAGTGTATAAATGAAAACAGATTTTGTTGCATTCAAAAACATAGGTAACCTGTACAACGATACCTATAGGGAATTACTCCTCTATGAAGAAAGGCATTTATCCATCACTAAACACGTTTCACTAATCCGGGTGGTTTGCTCCAAACGTAGATTGTAAAACAGGTGTACGATCACTAGTCATAGAGTTTAACAAAAGAAAAAGAAAAAAGAAAAAACAGAAAAAGAAATCGATTAGTAAAAATAATTGGCTAGAATCTGTGTGTTCGAAGACCGTTTTCGCTAAAGTGAATACACAAACAAAAACAAAAACGGCAAAAATATGCCCGTTTGAGTAAAGAAGAGAGTTTAAACAGCTGATATATCGAGTTAATTAGGTCACACACAGTTGAGAGTATAGCCTATAACCTCCATGCAGATCCCTCTTCCTGAGTGTGCCAAGAAGCATAGATAACACTCTTCACCTATGAGTCAATAGGCCCTAACGTTTTAACGGTTAAACCCTTTACCAAACGCCAATTTTTCGACCGTCCCAAATTGATAGAGATTGCAGACGAAATTCCCAATTGTGATGAAATTGCATAATATTCCTCGCGTAGGGCAGAAAATATTGTGGGAAAAGGAGAAATTGCTCGTTACGAGCAATTTCTCCTTTTCCCACAATGTTTTCCAGATTCGTCTGCCATCAAGTGGTTAAATGTCGATAATGTTTGATGATAGGTTAAAGGATCTATCCCACTGATTGCGATTGTATTCCTTTCAACATAGAACGTCTTCCAAGGGTAAAAGGATGTACGGAATAAACCCCCGCCGGAATAAACCCCACCTTAAAAAACGGCACAGCCGAATAAACCCCCACTCATATTTTGCACACGCGGAATAAACCCCCACTCAATTTATGCACATGCGGAAGAAACCCCCACTCGTATTTTGCATACGCGGAATAAACCCCCACTCATATTTATTGGGAATATTGTAATGAAAAAAGACATCACAGCTCTATAAAATAGCTCAAAACAAGAGTGTTGATTCACTTTTCAACGTGTCTATAACGGTATGGTAAAGAATATATATCTCATCTATCTTGCAACCATAATAGACTGTTTATAGGTTTATTTTGTAGGCAAATGTCTCTTTCTTTTTTATCTTTCGAAGTAATGCGAATGGTTATAAGAGACTGCAATCCAAAATACTCTTATCAAAAGAAACTAGCATAGTACGTGTGTCAGAGAGAAACTCCATGACTATTCATCTACCGAGTTTTCCTCGAAACAATGGAAGGCATTAAAAAAATCGCTTTTTTTTAACGAGAACATTATATATGGCCATTTGTTTGAAGACGAGCATTGCTAAAATTTGTAACACGAAGAACAAAAGCTCTGAGATATATAGTCCCTTTAATACGGGTCGTTTTCTTTACAAACAGATCTTAAAACTTTTTCCAGCTTGACCTTTAGTACAGGGTAGTAGTAATAAAAGTCATATTAAAGTGGGTAGTTTATTCACGTTTTTTCTCCTTTTTTATTCGTAGACAATTACTTGATACACGCATGGTGCGGAAACTACAAGAAACCTTTACGAAAACAAACCCTTCCAAAGATAGCAAAATCTTCATTCGTTACAATATATAGATGGGTGGTTTTAAGTGTGACACCATTGTCAACATGTCTAGTAATTTCGCGGCGGTAAGTCCTTATATCCATGTTGGAATTTCCTAACCTGAAGTGGTGTTCCAGTACCGAATCTGTGGGGAGACACCATAGAACCACGACCTCATTGATCGACTGATTAAACACTTATCATAGACCAAGACGAATTAAAAAGATAAAAGACGTTCTTTTCATTTCACAATATATGGTTATTGTTTGCGTGCTTTCCGTTTGGATAGGCGACGTTCTATGATTGGACACTACATGATGGAATTTGCATCTATAATGTCAAGGGATTCGGTTTTGTGTATTCTTAACATTTTGGGTTCGGGGCTTCTAAAATCTGACCTGTATTTGAATGAATGTCCACCGACAGATGAAACTGCCCATGCGTGCATGTGAAGTCGGGTAGAAAACCACTGGCACTCCGTCAGTCAATATATAGGGTTCTACCTTTTTTGAGGGTAGGTATATTCTGTTGACTTTTCTCTGTTGACCAGCTGACTGCTGACCGCTGACCAGCTGACCAGAGGGTATAAAATGCTGACCAGTATTTTGCTGACCAGTATTTTGATGACCCCCACTGACTGACTGATAAGAACTGATAAGTGATAAACAGCTCCCTATAACCAAATCAATGTAGAAAAAGAAGCTTTTGAGTACTAGTGCTTCAGGAGCAGTTTTTGAACTTTGCTATTGTCATTATTTCTTTGTTGCTTTCGTTCATAGCATGTTGGAACTTCTAATTTAAGAAATATTGATATGTGGAAAAAGAAGAAACTATCTTTAAATCATGTTTTTTGCACATTTTCAAAATCTTGATGAAAGGCTATGCTTATTTTTTCCATTTCTTTTTAGAAAATTAATTGTTTGCTGTTTTTGGCCAATGATTCACTGTTATTGTATTAGATGTAGGAGAATTATATTAGTTTATGTGAGTAAATCTGGCAGTTTCAATTATCAGATATCTTGTAATGTTTTCTTTATAATTCATCAAGATAGCATAATTAAAAAACAAATCAAAGAATCATAAATTTTGTTTCCATTGTTTTATATTCATAATTAAAAGAAAAAGCATTTAGGACTGATCAGCAACTTTTCGACATGTACGCAGTCAGAAGATAATTGGTCAATAACGATGAAGAGGGCTCTGTAAGCATTCACACAGAAATGAATTAAACTTAAAACATAAAGTTCATTGCAAATTAAGCACTTTGGCTTCTATTTTAATCATAGTAGCACAAGATTTCTTTTAAAGTTTAATTTCTCATTTTTAAGTGTCTGTTAGCAATTGGTTTGTGTAAGAAGCTGACCAGTGCTTCGCTGACCAAGGTATTTTGATGACCCCCACTGACTGACTAATAAGAACTGATAAGCCATAAACAGCTCCTTATAACCAAAAACAATGTAGAAAAAGAGGTAATTTAGAAAAAGAAGCTGGCTCTACCAAATTCAAGCAGACGTTTATTTTTCATTCTTTAAATCTTAAAAGTTTAATTTGAAAAAATTGAAAAACTAAATGTCAATCTCATGCATTTTTTTATTTCTTTGAAAAAAAAATTGTTTAATGGTTTTGATTAAAGTATCACTGTTATTATTTTTAATAAAGGAGTATATCAGTTGATTTGAGTAATTTTATTTGTCATTTTAAGGAATTTCATATTTTTTTCCCATTTAAATACATACAACTAATTTAGTTTGCATCTATTTTAAGATATTAAAGTGGTATGCAATTTGTCAACATTGTAATACATATCCATCATTAGAAAAAAAAAGAAAAATTGTTGGATTTGACAATGTGTTGACATGAATGCAGTCAGTCAGCAGAACTGGCCAACAAAGATGGAGAAGGGCTCTGTCAGCATTCAAACACAATCAAATTTAAAGTTAACAGAAGGTTAATGCAAAACAAGCACTTTAAAACCCTTTTCCTTATTTGAGTAAAACACATATAGTTTACCAATTCCTTTTCAGTATTAGGACAAGATTATGTGTTGGTAAGCATTATTCAATGTTCTTAAAAGCAGACCAATGTTTTGCTGACCACATTAATTTTGCTGACCCCTTTCATAGACCTAATAAACAGTCTTTGTATTAGGTCTTTGCCCTGATTGACTGACTGATAAGAATTTATATGCAATAAACAGCTTCTCAAATCAAAATGATACAAAAAGAAGTAGCTGGCTTCATCATAGTCCAAATGCCTCAGGATAATAAGTTTTCTTTTCGGTGATCTGTCTTTTCATTCCTAATTTCTTTATTTAAATCCATTTATTTGTATTCATTGAAGGGACTTACTCAGATGTTTGTGGTCTCGGATTAATAAATGTAATTAACTTGATATTAACACTCATTGTTACTAAACAAAGACATCATCCAATTTCATTTCTTCTAAGATTTTTTCCAGGTATCATTTCATTCTTGTGGTTGACCATTGTATAGGTTGAGCTTATTACCTAGACATGTGTACCCTTCACATTTAGGCAAATTGTTGGTTTTCCCCATGTTTATGCAAATAGCAGTCTTGTGTAATACATTGATGAGTGGAACTACATAGCATACCAGTCATTAGTACATGTACCAGTATATTGGTTTTATATACCTGGTCAGCAAATTTGGGGGGCAAATGTACATATACCATTTATTGCAGATTTTCCAAATAGTCAATTATGTGTAAGTCTGTTTAAGGGAGTGAAAATATACATGTGATTATTTAGATGCATTGTAGAAAGAAAACGAAAACATATTAGATGGCCGATATTTGAAAATGCCAGATTAACTTATAAAGTTATATACAAAATCATATCAAGAACAGTTTCTCCCTTTCTCTCATGCCAACATTTCTAGAATTTTGAAAAATGCTCCCAAAATACAATTTCACAAAAGTAAATAATTTCTGATAAATTAAAAAAAAAAGGGAAAATGGAAACTCGAGAAATTAACAAAAGTATCTATTCTGAGGCAAATGACTCAGGTAGAGCCAGCTATTTTTTCTGCAGTGTTCTGATGATAGAGAGCTGTTTATTGCCTATATAGCCATTCTTATCAGTCGGTCAGTGGGGGGTCATCAGAATTACATTGGTCAGCTAACACTGCTACTTTTTAGACCAACCAATCTACTGTTGTCCAACCAACACACAAAACAAAACCCATTTATCAAAAATAATTGTGCTACTTTATTTAGAATAAAAAGTAAAATGCTTGATTTGCATTAAAAATATATTAATTCAATTCTGATTGAATATTGATAGAACAATTTGTCTGACTGACTGCTTCCATGTCAAGAAATTGCTGACCAATCCTGTGGATCAATCAACACATTTATTATTTAACCCTTTCCCAAATTACAAATTTTCTACTGTCCCAAATTGAAAGAGTTTGCAGGCGACATTTCAAAATTTGATGAAATTGCACAATATTCTTCAGAAAGAGCAGAAAACCTTGTGGGAAAAGGAAAATTTGTCCCTTACGAGCAATTTCTCCTTTTCCCACAAAGTTTTCTAAAGTCGTCTGCAACAAAGTCGTCAAATGTCGTTATTGTTTGGATAAGGGTTAAGCATGGATTCATAACAATGTGACAAAATTAATACTCCTTTGATTTCAGTTGTATGCATATTAAAATCTAGATAAAATTTAGAAAAAAATGAGAAAAGCTGATACTTTTAATTACCACAACTCACATTAAGTGCCATAGTACTCTTTAAAGTTAATACAATTAAACATTGACACAATGGCCAAGAACATGAAACGGTAGAAACAATTTACTTTTGAAAAGATGAAAATATTAACATAACATTTTTTCAAGATTTTCAAATTGTACAAAGCAATGTTAAATTAAAAAAAGATTAAATTGAAATTTGACAAATGGATTTTTCTGTTTCAAAGGCATTTGACTATCATGGGGCCAGCTACTTTTTCTGCATTGTTTGATTAAGGGAGCTGTTTATGGCTTATCCATTCTTATCAGTCAGTCAGTGGGGGGTCATCAAAATTACATTGGTCAGCAAACACTAGTCGGCTTTTTAGACCAACCAGAGACATAGATAACTATGTCTCTGGACCAACCAATCTACTGTTGTCCAACCAACATACAAAACAAAAACCATTTATCAAAAATAATTGTGCTACTTTATTTAGAATAAAAGTTTAAATGCTTGATTTGCATTAAAATTACGTTTAATATTAATTCAATTCTGATTGAATACTGATAGAACAATATGTCTGACTGACTGCTTCCATGTCAAGAAATTGCTGACCAATCCTGTGGACCAATCAACACATTTCTTATTTATTCATGGATTTAGAACAATGTGACAAAATTCATACTCCTTTGATTTCATTTGAATATATATAGATCTATATATATATATCAAATCTAGATGAATTCGAGAAAAAACATGAGAAAAGCTGATATTTGAAAATTACCACAACTCACATAGATTGACATAGTACTCTAAAAGTTGATACAATTAATACATTTAACAATGGAAAAAAACATGTAACAATTTACTTTTAGGAAAAAGAAAGAAAAAAAAATAACAGCATTTATTCAAGATTTTCAATTTGTGCAAAGCAAGGTTAATTGAGAACAATTTCTCCTTTTTCTAACATGTCAAATATTCTTAAAAAAGAAATAATAATTAAAGGAAAGGGTTGAAATAAAACTTGACAAATTGATTTTTCATTTCAAAAGTCATTTTACTTTTTTGGAGCCAGCTTCTTTTTTTGCATTGTTTTGGTAATAGGGAGCTGTTTATCACTTGTCACTTCTTATCAGTCAGTCAGTGGGGGTCATCAAAATTACCCTGGTCAGCAAAATACTGGTCAGCATTTTATACCCTCTGGTCAGCTGGTCAAAAGAATATACCTTCCCTCCAGTTAGCGACTGTCTAATCTTTTTTTTCAACTATTTTTAGTAAAGGGTTAAACAAACAAAAGTTTGATCTAGCGAGGTCTCAAACTTCAGACTCCAGTCTTCCAAGTCAAACTTATGAATGGGACAATCCAATGAACAAGTTAGCATACATTGAAAACAGTGTGTGGAAAAGGACTTGTGTAATGAGTAATGTGAACTCTTAATGCATGTATTCAAACCAATAACAAAGAGAAAAGGGAGACAACTTTGCCCATCTTTCCCCCATGAGTAAACTTGCTGTTGATCCCCTTACTCTGACTTTCACGGCATACTATTTTAAGCAGCAGCGTGGATAAAGAAATTGCCCGTCCACAAGGAGCATTTCTACGCTTTGGACGGGGGTCGGGTGTGGGGGTCTGGCTTTTGGGGGGAAGTCACTCTGTGCGGATATGAACATATACAATAACAGTCTTGCCAGTTTATGGGTAAAGGGTTAGCAATCAGAAACATAATCAGTAGAATTACTCAATGAAACACTGTAGGAAAAGGGACACTGACTTATTTGATTATCTACATATAGAAATATTGATCGGACGGGTCTCAAACAAACGACATTCTGGTTAACGTGGTAAAATCAGAAACATCGTCTGCATACTTCTTTAGAATAGTTTGCCTTGAAAGACTGAATCCCTAATTACCATATTTTACTATCATAAAGTACCGATACGTTTCAAAGTATTTCATTCTGTCGCTCGGTTTGTTTGGGACTTAACGCTGATGTCAACAGTATTCTAGTCATTTTGATGACTTTTTCATCTGATTTATTTTCCACGTAGAGCAATTTGGTGGGTTTGTCCAATGAGACATGTCGCAGTGACTTCTTATACCAATACCAAACAATAACGACATTTGACCAGTTTGTTTGAGGCGACTTTGGAAAACGTTGTGGGAAAATGAGAAATTGCTTTACACCAGCAATTTCTCCTTTTCCCAGAATGTTTTCTCCTCTATCCGAAGATCAGTTTTCAAAATTCATCGCATTCAGAAATGGCGTCTGAAACTCCTCCAGTTAGGGACTGTCTAAACTTTTTTTCAACTATTTTTGGTAAAGGGTTAAACAAACAAAAGTTTGATCTGGCCAGGTCTCAAACTACAAACTCCAGTCTTCCAAGTCAAACTTATGAATGGGACAATCCAATGAACAAGTTAGCATACATTGAAAACAGTGTGTGGAAAAGGACTTGTGTAATGAGTAATGTGAACTGTTTATGCATGTATTCAAACAATAACAAAGAAAAAAGGGAGACAACTTTGCCCATCTTTCCCCCATGAGTAAACTTGTTGTTGATCCCCCTACTCTGACTTTCACGGCATACTATTTTAAGCAGCAGCGTGGATAAAGAAATTACCCGTTCACAAGGAGCATTTCTACGCTTTGGACGGGGGTCGGGTGTGGGGGTCTGGTTTTTTGGGTGGAAGTCACTCTGTGCGGATATGAACATATACAATAACAGTCTTGCCAGATTATGGGTATAGGGTTAGCAATCAGAAACATAATCAGTAGAATTACTCAATGAAACACTGTAGGAAAAGGGACACTGACTTATTTGATTATCGCCATATAGAAATATTGATCGGACGGGGTCTCGAACAAACGACATTCTGGTTAACGTGGTAAAATCAGAAACATCGTCTGCATACTTCTTTAGAATAGATTGCCTTGAAGACTGAATCCCTAATTACCCTATTTTACTATCATAAAGTACCGATACGTTTCAAAGTATTTTATTCTGTCGCTCGGTTTGTTTTGGACTTAACGCTGATGTCAACAGTATTCTAGTCATTTTGATGACTTTTTCATCTATTTTATTTTCCACGTAGAGCAATTTGATGGGTTTGTCCAATGAGACATGTCGCATTGACTTCTTATACCATTACCAAACAATAACGACATTTGACCAGTTTGTTGGAGGCGACTTTGGAAAACGTTGTGGGAAAATGAGAAATTGCTCTTCACCAGCAATTTCTCCTTTTCCCACAATGTTTTCTCCTCTATCCGAAGATCAGTTTAAAAATCGCATTCAGAAATGGCGTCTGAAACTCCTCCAGTTATATAGGGACTGTCTAAACTTTTTTCAACTATTTTTGGTAAAGGGTTAAACAAACAAAAGTTTGGTCTGGCCAGGTCTCAAACTTCAGACTCCAGTCTTCCAAGTCATGAATGGGACAATCCAATGAACAAGTTAGCATACATTGAAAACAGTGTGTGAAAAAGGACTTGTGTAATGAGTAATGTGAACTCTTTATACATGTATTCAAACAATAACAAAGAAAAAGGGAGACAACTTTGCCCATCTTTCCCCCATGAGTAAACTTGTTGTTGATCCCCCTACTCTGACTTTCACGGCATACTATTTTGAGCAGCAGCGTGGATAAAGAAATTGCTTGTCCACAAGGAGCATTTCTACGCTTTGGATGGGGGGGTCGGGTGTGGGGGTCTGGTTTTTGGGGGGAAGTCACTCTGTGCGGATATGAACACATACAATAACAGTCTTGCCAGATTATGGGTAAAGGGTTAGCAATCAGAAACATAATCAGTAGAATTACTCAATGAAACACTGTAGGAAAAGGGACAATGACTTATTTGATTATCTCCATATAGAAATATTGATCGGGGGGTCTCGAACAAACGACATTCTGGTTAACGTGGTAAAATCAGAAACGGCGTCTGCATACTTCTTTAGAATAGATTGCCTTGAAAGACTGAATCCCTAATTACCATATTTTACTATCATAAAGTACCGATACGTTTCAAAGTATTTTATTCTGTCGCTCGGTTTGTTTGGGACTTAACGCTGATGTCAACAGTATTCTAGTCATTTTGATGACTTCTTCATCTGTTTTATTTTCCACATACAGCAATTTGATGGGTTTGTCCAATGAGACATGTCGCATTGACTTCTTATACCATTACCAAACAATAACGACATTTGACCAGTTTGTTGGAGGCGACTTTGGAAAACGTTGTGGGAAAATGAGAAATTGCTCTTCACCAGCAATTTCTCTTTTTCCCACAATGTTTTCTCCTCTATCCGAAGATCAGTTTTCAAATTCATCGCATTCAGAAATAGCGTCTGAAACTCCTCCAGTTAGGGACTGTCTAAACTTTTTTTCAACTATTTTTGGTAAAGGGTTAAACAAACAAAAGTTTGATCTGGCCAGGTCTCAAACTTCAGACTCCAGTCTTCCAAGTCAAACCATATGAATGGAACAATCCAATGAACAAGTTAGCATACATTGAAAACAGTGTGTGGAAAAGGACTTGTGTAATGAGTAATATGAACTCTATATACATGTATGTCAAACAATAACAAAGAAAAAGGGAGGCAACTTTGCCCATCTTTCCCCCATGAGTAAACTTGTTGTTGATCCCCCTACTCTGACTTTCGCGGCATACTATTTTAAGCAGCAGCGTGGATAAAGAAATTGCCCGTTCACAAGGAGCATTTCTACGCTTTGGACGGGGGTCGGGTGTGGGGGTCTGGATTTTGGGGATAAGTCACTCTGTGCGGATATGAACATATACAATAACAGTCTTGCCAGATTATGGGTAAAGGGTTAGCAATCAGAAACATAATAATCAGTAGAATTACTCAATGAAACACTGTAGGAAAAGGGACAATGACTTATTTGATTATCTCCATATAGAAATATTGATCGGGCGGGGTCCCGAACAAACGACATTCTGGTTAACGTGGTAAAATCAGAAACATCGTCTGCATACTTCTTTAGAATAGATTGCCTTGAAAGACTGAATCCCTAATTACCATATTTTACTATCATAAAGTACCGATACGTTTCAAAGTATTATATTCTGTCGCTCGTTTTGTTTGGGACTTAACGCTGATGTCAACAGTATTCTAGTCATTTTGATGACTTTTCATCTGTTTTATTTTCCACGTAGAGCAATTTGGTGGGTTTGTCCAATGAGACATGTCGCATTGACTTCTGATACCATTACCAAACAATAGCGACATTTGACCAGTTTGTTGGAGGCGACTTTGGAAAACGTTGTGGGAAAATGAGAAATTGCTCTTCACCAGCAATTTCTCCTTTTCCACAATGTTTTCTCCTCTATCCGAAGATCAGTTTTCAAATTCATCGCATTCAGAAATGGCGTCTGAAACTCTTCCAGTTAGGGACTGTCTAAACTTTTTCTCAACTATTTTTGGTAAAGGGTTAAACAAACAAAAGTTTGATCTGGCCAGGTCTCAAGCTTCAGACTCCAGTCTTCCTAGTCAAAGTCAAACCTATGAATGGGACAATCCAATGAACAAGTAAGCATACATTGAAAACAGTGTGTGGAAAAGGACTTGTGTAATGAGTAATGTGAACTCTTCATGCATGAATTCAAACAATAACAAAGAAAAAAGGGAGACAGCATTGCCCATCTTTCCCCCATGAGTAAACTTGCTGTTGATCCCCCTACTCTGACTTTCACGGCATACTATTTTAAGCAGCAGCGTGGATAAAGAAATTGCCCGTCCACAAGGAGCATTTCTACGCTTTGGACGGGGGTCGGGTGTGGGAGTCTGGTTTTTGGGGGGAAGTCACTCTGTGCGGATATGAACATATACAATAAGAGTCTTGCCAGATTATGGGTTAAGGGTTAGCAATCAGAAACATAATCAGTATAATTACTCAATGAAACACTGTAGGAAAAGGGACACTGACTTATTTGATTATCTCCATATAGAAATATTGATCGGACGGGGTCTCGAACAAACGACATTCTGGTTAACGTGGTAAAATCAGAAACATCGTCTGCATACTTCTTAAGAATAGATTGCCTTGAAAGACTGAATCCCTAATTACCCTATTTTACTATCATAAAGTACCGATACGTTTCAAAGTATTTTTTTCTGTCGCTCGGTTTGTTTTGGACTTAACGCTGATGTCAACAGTATTCCAGTCATTTTGATGACTTTTCCACCTGTTTTATTTTCCACATAGAGCAATTTGGTGGGTTTGTCCAATGAGACATGTCGCATTGACTTCTTATACCATTACCAAACAATAACGACATTTGACCAGTTTGTTGGAGGCGACTTTGGAAAACGTTGTGGGAAAATGAGAAATTGCTCTTCAACAGCAATTTCTCCTTTTCCCACAATGTTTTCTCCTCTATCCGAAGATCAGTTTCAAATTCATCGCATTCAGAAATGGCGTCTGAAACTCCTCCAGTTAGGGACTGGCTAAACTTTTTTTTCAACTATTTTTGGTAAAGGGTTAAACAAACAAAAGTTTGATCTGGCCAGGTATCCAACTTCAGACTCCAGTCTTCCAAGTCATGAATGGGACAATCCAATGAACAAGTTAGCATACATTGAAAACAGTGTGTGGAAAAGGACTTGTGTAATGAGTAATGTGAACTCTATATACATGTATGTCAAACAATAACAAAGAGAAAAGGGAGACAACTTTGCCCATCTTTCCCCCATGAGTAAACTTGCTGTTGATCCCCCTACTCTGACTTTCACGGCATACTATTTTAAGCAGCAGCGTGGATAAAGAAATTGCCCGTTCACAAGGAGCATTGCTACGCTTTGGACAGGGGTCAGGTGTGGGGGTCTGGCTTTTGGGGGGAAGTCACTCTGTGCGGATATGAACATATAAAATAACAGTCTTGCCAGATTATGGGTAAAGGGTTAGCAATCAGAAACATAATCAGTAGGAGTACTCAATGAAACACTGTAGGAAAAGGGACAATGACTTATTTGATTATCTCCATATGGAAATATTGATCGGATGGGGTCTCGAACAAACGACATTCTGGTTAACGTGGTAAAATCAGAAACATCGTCTGCATACTTCTTTAGAATAGATTGCCTTGAAAGACTGAATCCCTAATTACCCTATTTCACTATCATAAAGTACCGATACGTTTCAAAGTATTTTATTCTGTTGCTCGGTTTGTTTTGGACTTAACGCTGATGTCAACAGTATTCCAGTCATTTTGATGACTTTTCCATCTGTTTTATTTTCCACGTAGAGCAATTTGGTGGGTGTGTCCAATGAGACATGTCGCATTGACTTCTTATACCATTACCAAACAATAACGACATTTGACCAGTTTGTTGGAGGCGACTTTGGCAAAACGTTGTTGGAAAATGAGAAATTGCTCTTCACCAGCAATTTCTCCTTTTCCCACAATGTTTTCTCCTCTATCCGAAGTTTAGTTTTCAAATTCATCGCATTCAGAAATGGCGTCTGAAACTCCTCCAGATAGGGACTGTCTAAACTTTTTTTCAACTTTTTTTGGTAAAGGGTTAAACAAACAAAAGTTTGATCTGGCCAGGTCTCACACTTCAGCCTCCCGTCTTCCAAGTCATGAATGGGACAATCCAATGAACAAGTTAGCATACATTGAAAACAGTGTGTGGAAAAGGACGTGTGTAATGGGTAATGTGAACTCTTTATGCATGCATTCAAACAATAACAAAGAAAAAAGGGAGACAACTTTGCCCATCTTTTCCCCATGAGTAAACTTGCTGTTGATCCCTCTACTCTGACTTTCACAGCATACTATTTTAAGCAGCAGCGTGGATAAAGAAATTGCCCGTTCACAAGGAGCATTTCTACGCTTTGGACAGGGGTAGGGTGTGGGGGTCTGGCCTTTGGGGGGGAAGTCACTCTGTGCGGATATGAACATATACAATAATAGTCTTGCCAGATTATGGGTAAAGGGTTAGCAATCAGATACATAATCAGTAGAATTACTCAATGAAACACTGTAGGAAAAGGGACAATGACTTATTTGATTATCTCCATATAGAAATATTGATCGGACGGGGTCTCGAACAAACGACATTCTGGTTAACGTGGTAAAATCAGAAACATCGTCTGCATACTTCTTTAGAATAGATTACCTTGAAAGACTGAATCCCTATTTACCATATTTTACTATCATAAAGTACCGATACGTTTCAAAGTATTTTATTCTGTCGCTCGGTTTGTTTGGGACTTAGCGCTGATGTCAACAGTATTCTAGTCATTTTGATGACTTTTCCATCTGTTTTATTTTCCACGTAGAGCAATTTGGTGGGTTTGTCCCATGAGACATGTAGCATTGACTTCTTATACCATTACCAAACAATAACGACATTTGACCAGTTTGTTGGAGGCGACTTTGGAAAACGTTGTGGGAAAATGAGAAATTGCTCTTCACCAACAATTTCTCCTTATCCCACAATGTTTTCTCCTCTATCCGAAGATCAGTTTTCAAATTCATCGCATTCAGAAATGGCGTCTGAAACTCCTCCAGTTAGGGACTGTCTAAACTTTTTTTCCAGCTATTTTTGGTAAAGGGTTAAACAAACAAAAGTTTGATCTGGCCAGGTCTCAAACTTCAGACTCCAGTCTTCCAAGTCATGAATGGGACAATCAATGAACAAGTTAGCATACATTGAAAACAGTGTGTGGAAAAGGACTTGTGTAATGAGTAATGTGAACTTTTTATGCATGTACATGTATTCAAACAATAACAAAGAAAAAAGGGAGACAACATTGCCCATCTTTCCCCCATGAGTAAACTTGTTGTTGATCCCCCTACTCTGACTTTCACGGCATACTATTTTAAGCAGCAGCGTGGATAAAGAAATTGCTCGTTCACAAGGAGCATTTCTACGCTTTGGACGGGGGTCGGGTGTGGGGGTCTAGTTTTTGGGGGGAAGTCACTCTGTGCGGATATGAACATATACAATAACAGTCTTGCCAGATTATAGGTTAAGGGTTAGCAAACAGAAACATAATCAGTAGAATTACTCAATGAAACACTGTAGGAAAAGGGACAATGACTCATTTGATTATCTCCATATGGAAATATTGATCGGACGGGGTCTCGAACAAACGACATTCTGGTTAACGTGGTAAAATCAGAAGCATCGTCTGCATACTTCTTTAGAATAGATTGCCTTGAAAGACTGAATCCCTAATTACCCTATTTTACTATCATAAAGTACCGATACGTTTCAAAGTATTTTATTCTGTCGCTCGGTTTGTTTTGGACTTAACGCTGATGTCAACATTATTCTAGTCATTTTGATGACTTTTCCATCTGTTTTATTTTCCACGTAGAGCAATTTGGTGGGTTTGTCAATGAGACATGTCGCATTGACTTCTTATACCATTACCAAACAATAACGACATTTGACCAGTTTGTTGGAGGCGACTTTGGAAAACGTTGTGGGAAAATGAGAAATTGCTCTTCACCAGCAATTTCTCATTTTCCCACAATGTTTTCTCCTCTATCCGAAGATCAGTTTTCAAATTCATAGCATTCAGAAATGGCGTCTGAAACTCCTCCAGTTAGGGACTGTCTAAACTTTTTTTTCAACTATTTTTGGTAAAGGGTTAAACAAACAAAAGTTTGATCTGGCCAAGTCTCAAACTTCAGACTCCAGTCTTCCAAGTCAAACCATATGAATGGAACAATCCAATGAACAAGTTAGCATACATTGAAAACAGTGTGTGGAAAAGGACTTGTGTAATGAGTAATGTGAACTCTTTATGCATGCATTCAAACAATAACAAAAAAAAAAGGGAGACAACTTTGCCCATCTTTCCCCCATGAGTAAACTTGTTGTTGATCCCCCTACTCTGACTTTTACGGCATACTATTTTAAGCAGCAGCGTGGATAAAGAAATTGCCCGTTCACAAGGAGCATTTCTACGCTTTGGACGGGGGTCGGGTGTGGGGGTCTGGATTTTTGGGGGAAGTCACTCTGTGCGGATATGAACATATACAATAACAGTCTTGCCATATTATGGGTAAAGGGTTAGCAATCAGAAACATAATCAGTAGAATTACTCAATGAAACACTGTAGGAAAAGGGACACTGACTTATTTGATTATCTCCATATAGAAATATTGATCGGGCGGGGTCTCGAACAAACGACATTCTGGTTAACGTGGTAAAATCAGAAACATCGTCTGCATACTTCTTTAGAATAGATTGCCTTGAAAGACTGAATCCCTAATTACCCTATTTTACTATCATAAAGTACCGACACGTTTCAAAGTATTTCATTCTGTCGCTCGGTTTGTTTTGGACTTAGCGCTGATGTCAACAGTATTCTAGTCATGTTGATGACTTTTTCATCTGTTTTATTTTCCACGTAGAGCAATTTGATGGGTTTGTCCAATGAGACATGTAGCATTGACTTCTTATACCATTACCAAACAATAACGACATTTGGTCAGTTTGTTGGAGGCGACTTTGGAAAACGTTGTGGGAAAATGAGAAATTGCTCTTCACCAGCAATTTCTTTTCTCCTTTTCCCACAATGTTTTCTCCTCTATCCGAAGATCAGTTTTCAAATTCATCGCATTCAGGAATGGCGTCTGAAACTCCTCCAGTTAGGGACTGTCTAAACATTTTTTCCAACTATTTTTGGTAAAGGGTTAAACAAACAAAAGTTTGATCTGGCCAGGTCTCAAACTTCAGACTCCAGTCTTCCAGTCATGAATGGGACAATCCAATGAACAAGTTAGCATACATTGAAAACAGTGTGTGGAAAAGGACTTGTGTAATGAGTAATGTGAACTTTTTATACATGTATTCAAA